>JALIGW010000006.1:11099198-11634198 GCA_023053685.1 Diadophis punctatus similis | reverse complement strand
GAAACTTGGACCTATGCTTTGGGTCACTGTCGCGTTGAAAAGTGAAAATCCTATTCTCAGTGTTTTAGCAGATGACTGAAGGTTTTGTGCCAAAACTGACATTTTTGGAGCTGTTCATAATCCCTTCCACCATGACTAAAGTGCCAATGGAAATTTTTTGTACCTTTCTGACTGATATCTTCCAACAATGAGATTCCTTTGATGCTCTGTAAGCTCTTTGCAGACCATGGTCTTTGCTGTCAGAGGCATCTGACTAAATGTCAGAAAAATCCGATTAGAAATGCTGAATTTTATATGTGCTTGATCAGTAACTTTACTTGATGGCAATTGTGTTCTGACTGCTATTTAACATCATTTTAAATTTGATTGGTTAATTCTGAATAGTCTCTCTGTCTCTCTCTCTCTCTGTCTCTGTCTCTCTCTGTGTGTGTCTCTGTCTCTGTTCTCTGTTCTCTGTTCTGTGTCTCTGTCTCTGTCTCTCTCTCTGTCTCTCTCTCTCCCTCTCTCTCTCTCTCTGTCTCTGTCTCTGTTCTCTGTTCTGTCTCTCTGTCTCTGTCTCTCTCTCTGTCTCTCTCTCTGTCTCTCTGTCTCTCTCTGTCTCTGTTCTCTGTTCTCTGCTCTCTCTCTCTCTCTCTCTCTCTCTCTCTCTCTGTCTCTCTCTCTCTCTCTGTTCTCTGTTCTGTCTCTGTCTCTCTCTGTCTCTGTCTCTGTCTCTGTCTCTGTTCTCTCTCTCTCTCTCTCTCTCTCTCTCTCTCTCTCTCTCTCTCTCTCGCACACACACACACACACACACACTCATAAATAAATAAAATTATCCAAAAGGGACTTAAAAATTATAAACTTCCCTGTCAAACCAGAGAAAAATGCAATACATTAGATCTGTGATGGCATACAGAGCCCTCTCTGCTGGCACACGTGCCGTCACCCCAGGTCAGATCTCCGTGGCATTTCTTTCATGAGCTTCTAATTTCCCTGAAAATGACAAAACAGAAGCTCACAAAAGAAAAAGGTTTACCTCTTGCTGTGCTGCCTGTGTTGGGATGCCCCACCTCCTGCCAGCCAGCTGGTCTTCGGGTCTCTGCTGCACATGCAGGCATGTCTGCACATGTCTGCGCACATGCCTGCACATGTATGTGCCCATGCATGTTCATTTTCCCACAATTCCATGCATATGCACATTCATGCATGCCCATGCACATGTCCACGCACATGTCCACACATACGCACATTTGCGCGCGGACTTTTCAGTTTGGACATGCATGTGCGCACAGTTTGGGCACTCGGCAATAGTGGGTTCTAAAACCCGTTGCTACAGTTCACAGAACCGGGCTGAACCGGGAGCAACCCACCGTTGGCACTCGGCTTCTAAAAGATTCGCCATCACTGCACTAGGTGATGCAGCATGTTCACCCAAAGCCAATGGTTAATGCTGACCCTGAGCCATGTCTGCCTATCCATATTCAGGCAGGTTCAATGGCTCTTAATTCTTCATTGCCCAATTTTGCATGCCACCATGCAAAATCAGGCAAGTTTGTATGCTATTTAAGAATGATGATATCAAAAAGGAAAAACTACTTATACTTATAACCAGCTACTTACATACCTAGATACATAAGTACTTATATACTTATATCCATCCCTTTTTTGTTTGAATCTTAGGCAAGGAAATAAAATATCCTTAAGTGAGAACTTGATGTATCCCTATTTTGTCATTTTGTGTTACATGTATCTATATATATCTCACACACACAAACAAACAAACAAACATGCAAACACATACAATACACATGTATTTCATGGTCAATGTTTGCATGATTGCCATTGCACATTGTCTAATTTCTATCATCTGTAATACTAAGGTTTCTTCGTCCTTGATCTATTCCTTGATATTTCTTTCTATTTTGCCAATGCCATCTGAAACATATTTTAATTTACACAAGTCATCCCAATTCCATGCAAAGCTGCACTTAACACCAATTATTTCTACCAAAGCAGATGGCATTTCCAAAACTAAAAACTCTAACTATTGAACCTATGCAATTAATTAAATATTTGATTTTATGTACTGGAAAGCTTTAATGTATTTTTACATTTAAACTAAACTATTCAGAACAATACAAACCTGTTAAGATTTACAGATAGTGATAGGTTTTAAAATGATTGTCAAAATTTGACAATGAGAGCAATCAACCAATGAAACCGAAGTTGCCTTCAGAAGTTGTGGGAACTTCATCACTGGAAGTTTTCAAGAAGAGACTGGATTGCCATCTGTCAGAAATGGTATAGGGCAGTGATGGCGAACCTTTTTTCCCTCAGGTGCCGAAAGTGCGTGCGCGTGCGCTATCATGCACGTGCAAGTGCCTACACCCATAATTCAATACCTGGGGAGGGCGAAAACAGCCTCCCCTGCCCCTGCATAGGTCCTCTGGAGGCCGGAAACAACCCATTTCCCGACTTCCGGTGTGTCCGGTAGGCCCGTTTTTCTCCCTCCCCAGGCTCCAGAAGCTTCTCTGTAGCCTGGGGAGGGCAAAAATACCCCCCGGAGGCCCTCAGGAAGCCTAAAATGCCCTCCTAGAACCAGCTGGCTGACCCATACATGCACACTGGAGCTGAGCTAGGGCAACGGCTCGCGTGCCGGCAGATAAGGCTCCGCGTGCCACCTGTGGCACGCGTGCCATAGGTTCGCCATCACTGGTCTAGGGTCTCCTGCTGGTGCGGGGAGATGGACTAGATGACTTATAAGGTCCATTCCAACTCTGTTAATCTGATTTTCCAAAATGCTCTAATTCAGAGGTTTCAAACTCAAGGTCCGTGGGTGCTTAAATCTGGCCCATGAGACCGCCCTGGAAGCAGCGAAGGACTGGCCCACCAGTGAAAATGGAGCTTGTGAGGACTGTGCGCGGCCCTCTTGAGCTCCATTTTTACTGTAGAGGGTTGCAGAAGGCCGTCGCAGCTGAAAACGGAACTCAGGAACCCGTTTTCACTAGCAGAGCGCTTGGGCCACCACAGGCGCCCCCAACACGAGTGATGTCAAGTTGGCCACACCCACCCCAGCCTCCCAAGATCAAACACAACCCTGATGTGGCCCTCAATGAAATCGAGTTTGACACCCCTGCTCTAATTGGTTAATTGTCAATAATTTTCTTCTGGCAACTTCTCTAATAAAGTCTAACATTTGGACTAGTATTTGGCCACTGTAGGATCTGCAAAATATCAACATTTCTCCCAGTGTCTAAGCAGCTGATTTATATCATTTAAACTTATTGTTTGAATTTGAGAAGGCATATTATTGATATAGTATTCCTTTGAATATGGAAATGGGTCTGCTGGAGTGGAAGTTGTTTCTGCTATGTTAATTTATATAGATATTTATTATTTAGATATAAGCATGTTCTTCAGGAAAATAAAATACCCTTAATCATATATTCACGCCCAGTGGTGGGTTCCTACCGGAGCGGTCCACTCTATAGCACCAGTAGCGACCCGCTGGTAACGTCACAGTACCGGTACGGTCAGTTGCTGGTGCCTGGGCGCCACCATTAAAAAAATGTTTTTTTTAATTTAAAAAAAAAATTTCCTTCTGCTCATGCCCAGAAGCTGAGCTTCCGGCACTGCGCATGTGCTGCCTTCCTATCCCACAGTGAGTCCAAGCAGGGGAGGATGGCTGAGGGAGCGCATGAGATGCTGAAAGAATGGGTGGCAGGAGCTATCTCCATTCCCCTCCCTTCAGGAGTCCGAGAAGCCACGAACGCGCGGTGATGATCCCAGGCATTTTCACACGTTCAAGGCTTCTCGGGCTGCTGACGGGGGGGGATGGGTGGCAGGAGCCTAGGATCATCGAATGGGGAGAAGCATTCAGGCTGGACAGAGCCTCCTAGAAGAACTGCTGCCGAGGTCTTGCTGCTCCTGCTGCGGGGGGCTGCGTTGCGGGTGGGCAATGCCCTCCTGCTTCTCCGGCTGCTGCCAAGCTCCCGAGGCCCATGCCCACCTGGTCACATGGCTGGCAAGCCATACCCACAAAATAAGCCACGCCCACAGAGTGGTAGTAAAAAAATTAGGAACCCGCTCCTGTTCATGCCCCACGTTTACACTGTAAATATGAAAAAAATGTGCTAAGTCATTCCAGTTACAGAAATAAAACTACAAGCTTTTCTTTGTCTCCCCCAAAATACTGATAGTTTTATATAAAAGTGTTAGTCATTCCACTGTAGTATTGATTTCTTAGTGTAAAGCTTAACTTGTTGCAATGCTATAAAGATAGTACTACTAAGGTCTTGCAATATCAATATTCATTTATTTTTATTGATCTTCTTTCCACTTGTAAATTCAGAGCTTAGCATTAATATGAAATGACAGACGGCTTCAATTTTTCGAAAATAAAAGTCGACCTAATATGCTAAGCTGTTTACTAAGATTGTAAGCAATAACAGCAAAAGAAGCCCTGCTCATACTTACTATTTTTTAAAATCTCATTTCAATTTCTTTGTTGGTCATGTATATTACAAGTATAAATACTGTATTTTTCGGAGTATAAGACGCACCTAGATTTTAGAAGAGGAAAACAAGGAAAAAAGTATTCTGAACCAAATGGTGCAGTAATATATTATTTAATAATATACCAGTGTAGCAGAATACTTTTTACAGTCATGTATACTTTTTACAACCATGTACACTTTTTACAACCATGTATACTTTTTACAAACTTCAAACTTGACAGCTTTAAGACTAATGGACTTCAACTCCCAGAATTCCTCCTCCAGTCATGCTAGATGGAGTAATTAGAAGGCAAAAAACGCCCCAATTGTTGCAAAAAACAGCCCATGTTTCGCTCGTTTTTTGCAAAAACAGGGTATGCAAAGGATCTGGGAAGCCTACAGAGCACTCCTAGGGGGGGGAGGCAAAAATGCCCCAATTTTTTTAAAAAACGGCCCATTTTTCACTCGTTTGTTTTGCAAAAACAATGCATGCAAAGGATCTGGGAAGCCTGCAGAGCACTCCTAGGGGGTGGGGGAAGGCAAACCCCCCATTTTTGCAAAAAACCGGCCTTTTTTTGCAAAAATTGGATGCGTGGGCGGGGCTTCGGGAGGCTAAAAATTGCTGTATTTGGTGTATAAGATGCACCGACATTTCCACCCTCTTTTGGAGGGCTTAAAGGTGCGTCTTATAGTCTGAAAAATACAGTAGTTATGCCAGATGGTAGACATTAACACAATGAATAATGCATCTCAGATTATGTGTGTATATGCATGTGTGTGGACACATGTGAACCAGGGGCGGGTTGCTCCTGAAGTTGCTACCGGTGCGCTGTGCGCACATCTCCACATTTCGTGTGCATGCACGTATGCTATATGCGTACACCCCTTACGTGATTTTGCTTCTCTGCAGGTGTGGAAGCAAAATATTGTGATGAGACACGCGCACGTGTGATTTCGGCAAATTTTTTGCTTCCGTGCATGCGCGGAAGCAAAAAATTGCTGAAATCTTGCACGCACACGCATCCCTCACAACAGTTTGCTTCCGCGCATGCGCAGGAAACAAAAAAGCCCAAAAATTCTGAAAAAAAGATGGCGATGCGCGATGGACCAGTGAAGACAACGGACTGGTGTCGTGCATAAAGTGGATCGCACTCTACCGCACGGTAGAGTGGACTGCACCAGTAGGAACCCACCACTGATGTGAATGCACATACATATTTCGCAAGGCTGTAAATAACTTTGCTTTCCTCAGTTTAAAATCAATCCAGTACACATAAATGGGTTCATCTCCATTACTGGAGGATAAATGGATCTAGGCAAAATTTACTAAACATCTTGTAAAAAGAAAGTTTGTTAATGCCAAATCCTAAAAATGTGTTAAAGTAAGAAGTGATTTGCAATTTATCCAAAAGTTCTGGATTTTTTGTTTGTTCGTTTTGTTTTGTTTATTGCCAAGGAAAACACAAGTGGCTTAGAATAAAACTGAGTGAAGATAGCAGTTATAGGAGGTTGTAATTCAGATTGCCTATTGCTTTCAAAACCTAGAACAGTCTTTAATTCCGAATCTAACAAATTAGTTTTATGAATTTTACAATGTGCTCATAAATATATTCTAATTTCATGCTGAAACGACGATAAAGTATTCTGATATCTACCTCTAACTTGGATATATTCCCTCGAAGGAGATGACAAGGAGAAAATGCAGTCTAAATCACTGACACAGACACAGTTATTTCTATGTTTATTAACCAGCAGGCATAAACCTTAATCAAAACAGTTCCCTAGTTTTGAGGATGTAATTGATTACTAAACAACAATTATACAAAAGTATAATAAGTCATTTTCACATAGCTGTTTTTTTTTAAAAAAAACTTATTATCTATAAATATGGAAAACTGCTTATGTTCAGTGGTGGATTGCTCCCAGTTCGGACCGGTTCTTAGAACCTGTACGCTGGTGGCAGGAGGCTCTTCCCACCTGCCCGGGATGCTTCTGCGCATGCGCAGAACTGTCGCATGTGCAGAAGCATCGCATGCGCAGAAGCATCACGTGCGCAGAAGCGTCGCACACACAAAGCATCGTGTGTGCTCACGTGCTCATGAGCCAGTGGCAAAATTATTTACAACCCACCACTGCTTACGTTATACCAACATACCATATATTACTCTGCTAACTTTCTGACTTCAACATTTCAGATTTTGGAGACACAAATTCTACAATTTATATATTTGCATTTTAAAATCTGTTGCAAACTTAAGACATCTCAATTTTTATTCCCTATTCAGTACCATCAGTAATATCCTTCTTTCCTATTTTTGAAATTCACTTCTAGCAATAATGGCATGTGATCTAGAAGAGCAATTTAGACAATGGCAAAGTATAGCAGCTACAAATAAGACTGACACAGGGGGGGGGAAGGAAAAATAAAAGGGTGGCAGGGAGAAGAAATTGACAACATTAATTTATCTGCCAGATAAAACACTCAATTTTACCCATTAACATCTCAAATTGGGAAAATAGGTTGTAAATGTGATTTCACCCCTTCCAAAAAAAAGACTGCATTTCTTTCCCATATCAATCTCTTATTGAGTGCTATTTAGGTAACTTTCTGGGTAAACCACAGAAAGAGCCACAGTGACGCAGTGGTTAAAGTACAGTACTGCAGGCTACTTCTGCTGACTGCCTGCAATTTGGCAGTTCAAATCTCACCAGGCTCAAAGTTGACTCAGCCTTCCATCCTTCCAAAGTGGGTAAAATGAGGACCCAAATTGTTAGGGGCTTTATGCTGACTCTGTAAACCGCTTAGAGAGAGCTGTAAAGCACTATAAAGCGGTATATAAGTCTAAATGCTATTGCTAAACAGGATCTTTTCAACTTTACTCAAATGACAAAGTAGGTTTTTCTAGGTGTACTTTTAGCCTTAGTCCTATCAGTTAATACGTTTCATTTGCGTATTGACTGACAGACGTTGACTGACAATAATTATGGTGATTAATATTCCACTATAAGTGTGTGCAAAAGCCCTGTAAAAGGGCTGCAAAACCACTCAACAATGTTATAAAAGGAGACACAGCTAAATAGACGTTTTCCATCCAAAGAAAAGGAAAAAAAGATGCTGAAGCATGCATTAAAATTGCAAGGTTCTGAACAGTAGCCTCGGGCAGATAATTATAGCTGGAGTGATGGGAACAGACCACAGGAAAAAGCCATCCCTATCTGAAAAAAATCAATGATATACCACAACCTATCAGTTGTACAGACAGATTTTGAATATTGAAGATAGCAAAGTGCCAATGTGCAAATAGGATGGTTAGTTACGACCCCAAACTATGAAAATCAAAATTTAAAAAAATGTAAGAAATGCACTTAATAATAAATCCTTGTTTCTTTTATTCACTTTATTTATTTATCAAATTAATGAATATCTAAGAAAAATGTTTTGTTTTACTATGTGTTGCTTTGTTTTACCTGAATGTTAAGGTTATAACCAATAAGCATGGTAGCCTTTGAAGCTAGTAGCCATTCATGCACACTCTTTGACAAGATATCATAGGTGTTTATGAAAAGAAATGTATATTTATTCCTTCGGAGACAATACAGATACCAATGAATCTTCCCATCAGTTTGTTTATTTGTTTGTTTTGTATCTTTATTTTATTTATTTATTTGTTTATTTATTTGTTTATTTATTTCTTTTATTTCTTTTATTTATTATTTTATTTTATTATTTTATTTTATTTTATTTTATTTTATTTTATTTTATTTTATTTTATTATTTTATTTTATTATTTTATTTTATTTTATTTTATTTTATTTTATTTTATTTTATTTTATTTTATTTTATTTTATTTTATTTTATTATTTTATTTTATTTTATTTTATTTTATTTTATTTTATTTTATTATTTTATTTTACTTTACTTTACTTTATTTTACTTTATTTATTTATTTATTTATTTATTTATTTATTTATTTATTTATTTATTTATTTATTTATTTATTTATTTATTTATTTATTTATTATTTTGTATCAGACCACACCTAGAGTACTGCATCCAGTTTTGGTCACCACACTACCAAAAAGACATTGAAACTCTAGAGAAAGTGCAGAAGAGAGCAACCAGGATGATAAAGGGTCTGGAAAATAAAACATACAAAGAGCGGTTGCAGGAACTGAGCTTGGCCAGTCTGGCGAAGAGAAGGACCAGGGGTGACATGATAGCAGTGTTCCAATACTTGAGGGGATGCCACAGAGAGGAGGGGGTCAGGCTGTTCTCTATGGCACCAGAAAGGCAAACAAGGAATAACGGATGGAAGCTGACCAAGGAGAGATTCAACCTGGAAGTGAGGAGAAACTTTCTGACGGTGAGAGCGATCAACCAGTGGAACAGCTTGCCAGCGGAGGTTGTGAGAGCCCCAACACTTGCGACCTCCAGGGAGAGATTGGACTGCCATCTGTCTCAAATGGTGTAGGAACTCCTGCTTGAGCAGGGGGTTGGACTAGATGACCTACAAGGTTCCTTCCAACTCTAATAATAAATCTAAAATCTAAATCTAAAACAATCTAAAAATCTTCCCACTTGAAAAAAAAAAGGTTTTCAGAAGTTGTATAGAATGTATTTATACTTCTCAATCATTTTTAAAGACACTGGAAAACTCCTAGTAAAGTATTGAAATCCTTCCATCAGCATTGCTTTGGCAATCAAAAACAAAACACCAAAAAAGAAAAACATATTGAAACATAGCTATACAAGAAAAACTGTATCAGATTTCCAGCAGAGTTCTTTTAGGATCAAGACTGCAAAGTGTTTGCTGTGGCTTATTGGGAAAGGGAAGAAGTAGGATTTTCATAATCATGAAATTGACCATCAAACTAAAAGGAGGGAAACCTTGGGCCAAATCCTAACAAGTGGCAATTCCATATACCAATTTCATATTCAAAAGTTTAAAGTGAATTTATAGTACCATCAATTATATTTGAGTTTTCAGCTTGTTGTTGTTGTTTTTTACAACACAGAGAGCTGTGTCACTTAATTTATCCGCTCATTATCTGCTCATCTCTCATCTCTAAATTAGAACTAAGAGGTTTTGGCTTCCCAGGCTTGTTGTATTGTTAAAAAATAAGATTAAAGCCATTTACTTGGCTTTCAACAAGTAACTTACTTTTTCATTTCCTTCTGCTTATCCTCTAACTACTTGCATCAGAGATGACATGCAATAATGTAATATATAACTTACCAAATTGCCTTCTGATAACAAATTAATATCCTCTTACATTTTCTGACATGTCTCTATTAAAGACTACTATAAATCAGAGTTCACTTTCAACTTCTAAATAGCAATGGATAACAAATCATAATCAGTTGAAAGTGCATATGGTTTTACCCACTATTTACCTACTGTAGCTGTGGCACCTGTGGCTCCTAGCAGCTGTAGCATGCGCAGTGGCCCCACCCCGGGCAACAGCTTCGACAGGCTGGCCAAACCAGGTTGAGAGTAGCCGTTGGGTCATTGACCTTTGGTGAGATAGGGACTTGTCTATCCCGAGCATGTGAAGTCAGATTCCAGCGGACTGAGCGGATGAAATCTAGTAGAATAGGACAACGGTCATGAAGGCGGTCTCTGCAAGTGATGTGGTACGCTAAGAGCACGCACGGCAAGACATGAAAGATGCCCTGGTCAACCACTGCGCCCAGCCCATCTCCAACTGTCTTGACTCTTGTCCTTCTATTTGGAGCAAGATGGAATCTAGGAAGAGAGAATGAGGCTGACTATGCGCACCTCTCCCTCACTTTAATCCAATTCATGCGCAAGTTTTGACATCCCACCCCCCGATTCTCATAGATGTCAAAGTCCTCTTCGAATACGATGGACGAACATCACCTACTGTAGTTAACCATAAACTAGAATATTCTGAAACAATAAAATCTGAACTTTTCAGAGTTTTGTTATGAAATTAGTAAACAGAAAATTGTTAAAATTTGTCTATTTAGAAAATACCTCCACGAAATTGTAGAAATGTTTAGGTGAACCTTTCTTCTCTGAATTTACAAAGTGATATGAATTAAGTTGATGCTGGTCTCAGGAAAACAAAACAAAACAAAAATTAATTCAAAAAAACAACAAAGTTCTGTAATTTTCTTAAAATGAAGGAATATTATGTTTTAAATACACTGTAAAATCTGTAATAAAATAAGCTATGTTTTGATAAAATTTTATCAGAATCTTTTGTGAAATATAGATAAATAGGCAATAAATGTGTGTTAGTGTGTATGTAAATATGTGTAGGAAATTTATATGGACATGCACCATATAAATCCTGGATTTTCATTTTAAAATAAGTATAAACACAAGCAAAAGATATGAGCACACTTCTCAGAAATATATGATGCATTCCTTTCATAATTGAAGGAATGTATGATAAGCCTTCTGTAACCAGTATAACCTTCTTGAGTCTGCTGACCTTCTCTCTTATTTGTGGATGATTTCTCATTATATTGATTTACTCAGCATTACTACAAATTTATTTATCTTTGTCCAAATTTTTATTTATCTTTGTCCAAATTGTCAGGAAAAGACAATTCTCTAGACATTGTCATTAAAATAAGCAGCACTCTGGAACACTTCCTTAATGTATTCCTTAACATTGGCAAAAAGAATCAGAACACAAAATACAAACTGAGTGGACACGACCTTGTAGACGACCCTCACTCTGTTAAGGACCTTGGAGTACTCATATCTAATGATCTAAGTGCCAAAGCCCACTGTAACAACATCGCCAAAAAGGCTTCAAGAGTTGTTAACCTAATCTTACGTAGCTTCTTCTCCAGTAATATTACACTACTAACCAGAGCATACAAAACATTTGCTAGACCAATTCTCGAATACAGCTCATCTGTCTGGAACCCGCACTGCATATTGGACATTTAATACAATTGAACGTGTCCAGAGATATTTCACGAGAAGAGTCCTACACTCCTCTGCTCGCAACAGAATACCTTATACCACCAGACTTGAAATTCTGGGCCTAGACAACTTAGAACTACGTTGCCTTCAGTATGACCTAAGCATAGTTCATAAAATTATCCTCTACAATGTCCTACCTGTCAATGACTACTTCAGCTTCAACCACAACAATACACAAGCACCCAATAGATACAAACTTAAAGTGAACTGCTCCAAACTCGATAGCAGAAAATACAACGTCAGCAACAGCGTGGTCAATGCCTGGAATACACTACCCGACTCCGTGGTTTCATCCCCAAACCCCCAAAATTTTAACCTTAGACTGTCTCCTGTTGACCTCACCCCATTCCTAAGAGGTCAGTAAGGGGCGTGCTTAAGTGCACCTGCGTGCCTACCATCCCTGTCCTAATGTTCCCTTTTACTTTTATTCATTTCATGTGTTGAAATTATGTATATACTTATATGTATTATCTAATACGAGATTGACAAAATAAATTAAAAAAATAAAAAATCAGTTACATTTTAGTTAAACATACGTACATTACCACACTCAGGTAGATTTTGCAATTCTATTCTTAGTTTCAGATTAAAGGCAAAATACAGCAAATGAATTGGAAACATCTAAAGATAAAGAATCTGATTCAAGATTGAACACCTTTTATAGAGTATCTGTTAGGTATCCATGAACATGAACACTCTGAAATTCCTAATGGAATTCTAATTGCAGTCTAACAACAATCATGTGCATACATTCGCATACACAGATATACAATGGGAAGTACATTATTTAAATATTTTAAACAAGATAAATGCAGAATACATTTTCACTGTGATGGCATAATGAGGGACTATGAGTACGTATAAGATTCTGGGTTCAGTTTTTGGGATGCCTCTTTTAAAATTAGAATCATGCTCACACTTCAAAAAAGAAAAGAAAAAAACCTCTATAAAATTTTTATTCCTTTTAAAATGATAGCAGAAACAGAAAAAGAAAAAGAAAATATATACCTTACATATTTTTCTTTTGCATTTTTTCACTTATTTTTAAGAACCTGTTATAAAATATGTTACTTTGTATTTTTGTATTTGTAACAGAAAGGGAAAAAAACCCTCATTGGTCATAGAGTAAGGTGATCAGATTTTAATATTTGTAAAGCAGGACACCATTGATGGGGGGGGTTTCTAGGGGAGCAAGATGGGAGGAGTCCTTCTCTCTTATCCTGCAGCTTTGTGCACCCCCCCCAAACACCCCCCTTCATCGCAGCCAGGGGTGGGTTCCTACCAGTGCAGTCTTGCCTGTTCGTTGCTGCAGAGCCGAAGAAGCTGGTGGCGTTCGCAGCGCGGGGCTGCCCCCGCCCGCTTTCCCCGGCCGCCGGGACGCCGCCATTTGCGTTCTTTTGCCCTCTGCGCATGCGCAAAGCATTCTGCTTGCGCAGAGGGCAAAAGAACACAAATGGTGGCGTCCCGGCGGCCAGGGAAAGCGGGCGGGGGAAGCCCCGTGCCGTGAACGCCACCAGCTTCTTCGGCTCTGCAGCAACGAACAGGCAAGACCGCCGCTGCCCCTCTCACTGCCCTCCCTCCCCACCTGGCAGGAAGAGGCAGGCGAGGCAGGAGGCAGAGGGGTGTGCAGGGCAAATTCAAATTAAAAAAGCGGGACTTTTTTGAAACGCTGCGGGACGCGGGACAAATTATTAAAAAGCGGGACTGTCCCACCAAAAGCAGGACGTCTGGTCACCTTATCATAGAGCAATCAATATTGCTCTGAGGCAATAAGATGTTTGGGGATCTAATCCTTTACCTCAAGCAAGTACATCCTCTAATTTCCATTTACAGATACCATGAAATCTATCTTTAGTTCATTTTTGCATTTGTACATCTCTATTAGATTTTCCCATTTTTCGGCTATGCAAAGTTTCAGTATATATTGTTTTTATAAAGCTTCAAAATATTCCAAACTAGGCCATCTATCTATCTATCTATCTATCTATCTATCTATCTATCTATCTATCTATCTATCTATCTATCTATCTATCTATCTATCTATCTATCTATCTATCTATCTATCTATCTATCGATTTCTTTATTTATGAGATTTATATACCGCCTCACAGTGCAAGCACTCTCTAAGCAGTTTACACCAGTAAGCAATGTATATTTATATTGCCCCCAACAATCTGGGACCTCATTTTACCTTCCTCGGAAGGATGGAAGGCTGAGTCAACCCTGAGCCGGTGAGATTTGAACCGCTGACCTGCGGATCACAGTCAGCTAAAGTGGCCTGCAGTACTGCCTCTAACCGCTGCGCCACCTCGGCTCATCTATGTCAAAATTGAACAGCCCTCTCTCAACAGAGGGGGAGGGATAAGACATCATCTATCTCCAGTCTACAACACAGGCCTTTCAACAGTTCCAAGAAGCCTCCACACCCATTTGCACCACTCAGGTGATCCTGATGACACAGATAAACCTCCCAGCTGACCTTCATGACTCGCTAAAAGAACGCAAATGACCAGCTGTCTGCAAGGAGTATAAATCCTTCCATTCTCCACCAGCTGAAGAAGTTTCTTGGATGAGAAGCGAAACATCTTCAAAGAAAATCCAGAAAATCCAGTTGCCTCTTGAAAAAGCACCTTTGGGACAACCATGACCTGGATGACTGAGAATTTCCATCAACTCCATTTCTAAGATGTTGCGTTCTAAGATGCAAAGTGACATCCTGTGAGGGAAGGCTGGAAGAAAGATGGCTCTGCAATGCAAACCATGGGATCTCCAAGCTCAACAACATGAGTACAGCTGTGGGGAATTATTTTCCAGATTGCTACCTGGTTGTCAGAGTCCAATGACCTTAGCCAGTAAGCCAACTTTCACCAGTGAGTTGGAAGAAGTGGGCAGTGGGTTACCAGCCTCTTCTATACACTTCCTAGATTTAATGGAGGAGGGCTGAAACAATGGCGCTGACTTCTACTGAGCCACCAATAGAAAACTATGATGTGTTGTAGGATTCCTTGCAGCCTGTGTTGAAGCTGTCTAGTTTGTGTCTTCATCTTAAAGCCAGGAAGTTGAACAAGAACTCGGGCACTGCTTAGTTTGCCACCTGCTCATCAGCTGATAAATAGCCATTTGAAATAATGCTTCCTTGCACTATATTGTTTTTGCCCAACCACTGCTATCAGTGGATGACAGAAGACAGAAATCTTGAAATGCTTGTTCCATTCATTTAGGCTGTCCCATTTTTTTACCAACTGCTTAGCTGTCGAGTCCTTTTGACAGGTAAAAGGATTCCTGTCAAAAAGGGAAATCATTAAAAGATTAAAAGACTTTTGTGGGGAGAATTGTGGAAGAAGGTGAAGAGAAATCTTCTCCTGCAGCTCTGGGTGCAATGCATCCAAGTTGGGCAAGCTTGGAGCCCTCTTTGGCAGGGGTGGGTTCTAACTTACCTCACTGCGGGTTTGCTTCCTCCTGTGCCACGTGGGCATGCATGCGCAGTGCTGGAAACTCAGCTTCTGCGCATGCGCAGAAGCAAAAAAACAGCTTCTGCAAGTGCGCAAAAGCTAAAAACAAGATAGCGGTGCCTATGGCGCGTCGAGAGAGCCAATTTGGGGGCATGGCCAGCTGGCCATCGCTCCCAGTTCGGCGAGCAGGGGAAAATTCCCACTACTGGTTCTAAAGAACCAGTCCGAACCAGGAGGAACCCACCCCTGCTCTTTGGATATGCTGAAGAAAGATTGTAGGCAGCACCAAATGGTTTCATAAGCACTACTTACCATGAGGAGAAGCCAGCTAAAAAAGACCAGTAGTATTGAGCACCAAAAAAATAATGGCAGTTGTAATGTTCCAACAGGGATTTGGAACATTACAAAAGTTCCAAAAGATAATCATCCTTAATAGTTGAGGAAAAGTTAAAATGACAGCATAGTTCATTTAGCATTATATAAATTTAAAAACGCTTCTGCCTTAAAAGAATAACTCTTTAAAAGCAAAATAATCAAAGTCATCTCTTGTCACTTTAGCAAGTTTTATATCTGGATGCTGATAATTTTTCAGAAGCACTGCCAGACTGCTTTGGAGATCAATGTCAATGAAATATTTTATTTACATTATTATAGACTCTATTTTCCCTAGAATTTGAGAACTTTAATGCCAATAGTGCTTACATCAAATTCTATTGATCAGGTTGCAAATTAAACGGCAAACAAAAGCAATTGTACTGTTTTGTCAAAACAGTCTCTGTTGGGAGCCAAATTCTTTATTACATCAGAAATAAAAGGATGGTTTCATTTACGCGATGTCTTTCAACCCAAGAAATAATTTTAACCAGATAGATCTACCTGATGAGAGTTACAAGGCTAATAAATGTGAAATACCGTATTGCATTTTTCCCCCTGTTGTGAAGAATGAAGAAGCCCTGCTCTTCATTGTGATAAGAAAAAAACACATAGAAATGATGTATAGTATTACAGAAACTGTTAAATCGGGTGAACGGATGAAGCAGACATCAGGTTCAGTGACAATAACAGCTCTTTATTCAGACAACTATGTACAATCCAGCAGCTCTCTGTCTAACACCTTGCCCTTTTATAGGAAGCTGTCAGACTGCTCAGCCAATTGGCTTCAAGTATTTTCCCGCCGGAATGGAGGACCTGACTAGAGCCTTATTGCTCCATTCTCAGTATGTAACAGAAACCAAGGAACAGTTTCAGAGAGGTTCAAAGCAGAGGTGGGTTCCTGCCGGAGCTGCTCCGGTAGGGAACGACCGATTGCGCAATTTGCACGTGACTGCTCCGGAGCCCTCTCTGCCGGTCCATCACACACGTCGCCATTTTTTTCATGAATTTTTGGGCGATTTTGCTTCTGCGCATGCACAGAAGCAAAATCGCGCCAAAATCTCTCTCGCGCGCATGTCCCCTCATGAGATTTTGTTGTGATTTTGCTTCCATGCATGCGCAAAAGCAAAATCGCACGAGGGGGCGTGCACGCGTAGCGAGTGCGCAAGCGCCCAAAGAGTGGAGATGCGCGCGCAGCGCACAGGCACTGGTAAGGAAGCAACCCGCTGCTGGTTCAAATGAAGAGCTGACAGCAGACGCTAACATTTTAGATAAGATTGTTGGAACTTGGCCATTCTGTGGCTGAAATCCATTAAAGAATAACAGAGATGGAGGGGACCTTGGAAGTCTTTTGGTCCAACCTCCTGTTCATGCAGGAAATCTACACTATTAACTAAAAGTTAATTGTTTGTGGCCTTACCATAAACTGTCATTTTTAGGCTTTCATTTTCCTGTCTGTTGACAAGCACATATTAAAATGTTCATTGCCTTGCCGTTTCTTCCTTCATTGTGAATTGTATGTCTGTGAAGATGGAGTTCAGTAGGCTATGAAAGTCCTTCAATGCATTCCTTTTCATGATGACAAATGTATTGTCCACATAATGGCACCAAAATTTAAGTGTGCAGTTTTGAAATGCGTGGTGTTCTAGTTTGTGCAGCAGCATAGTTTCTGCAATGACTCCTGATGCTTCATGTTCAAAAGGGAAATGTATGAGCAAATAAAAGGGATGCTCATGGGATCCCCAATATTAGGAGCCAATACATTCTTAGTTTCAACAGTAACCATCCACTGTCACACACAAAAAGCTGTGTCAGAACACTATAACACTATGCACCAAAGACAAATTCCTTGTGTATCCAATCACACTTGGCCAATAAAGAATTCTATTCTATTCTATTCTATTCTATTCTATTCTATTCTATTCTATTCTAGTCTAGTCTAGTCTAGTCTAGTCTAGTCTAGTCTAGTCTAGTCTAGTCTAGTCTAGTCTAGTCTAGTGTAGTCTAGTCGTCTAGTCTAGTCTAGTCTATATGGCAGGGTGAGAACCCACTGTAGTACCCAGCAAGCTAAACAATTGGACAGAAGGTTCTATATGAACAATTCAGGCAAAATGGATAGCCACAAGCATTTATTACAAGATGCCTGTGCAATACACAAAGGAGAGAAAAGAAGAAAGAAGGTACAAGGCCAATATGGTACACCCTGCCATACATCAAAAACATTTCAGAAGCAGTAGAACGCAGCTTCCGTGGTCTGCAAGTAGGCATTGCACACCACCCAGAGGCTACCCTACGAGGAAAAAAAACCCATGCATTGCAAAGATCGCTTGAAGGTAGGAGATACTTCTAATGTAATCTACCAGATCTCCTGCATGGATTGCGCCTGTGACCATGTAGGACAGATGGGGAGGAAGCTAATCACCAGAGTGCAAGAACACAAGTGAGTGGTCAGACCAGGCGAGCTGAACTCATAGATAGCCTGACATTGCAATGAACAAGGACATGCATTCAATTTTGCAGCTACTAAGATTGTTGCCATGCAGGTACAAAGATTGCCATGATTGAAACCTGGGAAACGATTGAAGCCCCCTGCCAGTCAACAGGAGTACTGATTTAACACCAGCTTATCAGGTACTTAGGAGTCCATGCCTTGGAAGCACTAGGAAACAACAGCCAATGAGATAATAGCCAGCTATCAACACCCCAATCAACTAATAAGAAGCCTCACCCAAGCAGGCACCACATAAATACTACACACAGAATAGCCCAAAGTACACGTTTTGGAAGAGAGAAGTTCCCTGAGGATGAGGTTCAGCATGAGTCCTAAAGCTTGGAGGAGTAACTCTGTGGTCCTGGTGACCAAACCAGATTGGATCTTGCATAATTTATATGGCCTCCCATCTTAAATATATGTAATTTAGAGCAGCAAATGATCAGTACAAAAACATGTAAAAAAAACCCATAATTGAATTTAAAAATAACCTTATACAAAAAATAAAACCAAGGTACTATATAACAAAAATACACACATAAACATATATGTTAGACTTCCCTTACATCCTGGCCCCAATGCCTGGAGAAAAACCAGGCTTTAATAGCCTCAAATCGAAGCCTAGAGGTGGCACTCTTGCCTCACAATCAGGGAGGTTGTGAGTTCGATCCTAGGTAAAGGCAGATGTAGGGTCTCCTGCTTGGGCAGGGGATTGGACTAGATGACCTGCAAGGTCCCTTCCAGCTCGGTTAATCTGTTAAATTGGTCAAGAGGTTATGCCCTCCTCTCCTCTTCATCAGGCAGGGGCTCAACAGAAAAGGCATTCTTCTTGGCCTCACAAGATGACATTTTTTAACAGGGGAACATGGAACATGACAGCTCTGTGTATCTGGTGAAACAGGCAGAAACCCTTGGAAACAGACGATTCTATTATTGATAGAAATGCATGAGATCTGTTTGTATTATTGCCGTAAACATTATCATATTGCACACTGGTGCCTGGTCAGCAGAATACGCATATAGGGACCAGTTATTTCAACCAAAAGTGCAGAACAGGTTTAGAGCATGTAACTGGAATGGCTGAAAAGAGGACTTTGGAAAAAGCCTCATGGCCAAGAGACATACATGAAGGTTAAGTCTCTCAATCTGTAGGCTTCTTTTCTGATTTTTGAAGGCTTACTGCAGGGGTGGGTTCCGGATTCTTCTACTGCCGGTTCGCTAAGGGGCACGCCACACGGGTGGGCGCACGTGCATGCGCAGTACTAAAAAAAAGTATCAAAACAAAAAACAAGATGGCGGCACCTATGGTGCCACCGAGAGAACCGGCTCTGGGGTGTGGCAGGCCTGGGTCGCTGCCGGTTCCAGCGACCCAGGCCGCCAAGTTACTAATGGTTCTAGTAAGAGCCGAGGTGGCGCAGTGGTTAGAGTGCAGCACTGAAGGCTACTTCAGCTGACTGCTAGCTGCAGTTCAGCTGTTCAAATCTCACCAGCTCAAGGTTGACTCAGCCTTCCATCCTTCGGAGGTTGGTAAAATGCTGACTCTGTAAACCGCTTAGAGAGGTCTGTGAAGCACTGTAAAGCGGTATATAAGTCTAAGTGCTATTGCTATAGAACTGGTCCAAACCGGTAAGAACCCACCTCTGGCTTACTGGTATCCTCTGCTTGCATTAAATTCCAAGGAAACACTTCTTACTGGGTTTCTTAACAAAGCTGTCAGTGTCATCACTAAGAGATGATAGTCCCGTGATGGCGAACCTATGGCACAGGTGCCACAAGTGGCACGCGGAGCCATATCGGTGGGCACGCGAGCTCAGGTCTGGAGTGCATGTGTGCACCAGCCAGCTGATTTTCGGGCCTTCTGGGCCCACTGGGAGTCGGGAAACAGGCTGTTTCCAGCCTCCAGAGGGGGTGGGGAAGGCCGTTTTCGCCCTCCCCAGGCTCCTAGAAAGGCTCTGGAGCCTGGGGATAGCGAAAAATGGGCGTGCCATTGCATGCTGGGAGCAGGGGGGTCATGCGTGCATGTGCGGGGGTACATGGAATTATGAGTGTGGGCACGCACATACGTGATCCCCCGCATTCCCCCCCCCTTTTGGCACGCGAACCAAAAAAGGTTCGCCATCACTGTGATAGTCCTATCCTTGATAAAGTCTTCGAAAATTTATCTTCGTACTAATTTGGTCAAAAATTTCAAAGTTACACAGGGGATGCCACAGCTCTATTTCTACAGCAGATTTTATCAATTATCTGTGACCCTGTCACCCTTGATTGGTCTAACAGCTTCCAATTAAGTTGCTTTCCAGTTTATGATAATTTACCCCAGCTGACAATTCTTATATGATATCTATGATTATCACCTCTATCTCCATGTGCAATTTATTTATTTATTGCATTTAAAATTCACTTGATCCTGCCTTAATATATACAAATTGGTTAGGAGGGAAAAAATATAAAACCTATAAGAAATGCATACAAACAAAAGAAAAATATAGTGTTTCTTGAACTAGCAAGGGAGGCCAATAAGGACAATTCTACCAAAACCCTTGTAACTATTAAAACATTTATATGATTTATCATAACATAAATATTAATATTTAAAGGGCACTGAGTGATAAGGATTCAACAGCTGGGCTCATAGATTAAGCTTGCCCATTAAGATAATGATCAGCTAATTTTTATTCTTCCATTATTTAAGAATTTCTAATATATTTAACACTGGGGGTTAAGTCATATTAGGTGTTTTGTAAATCAAGTGAGATTGATATTCTCCTGAGGGCTGACCAGGTTTGCTTTTTTCCTTTATTTAATTAAGTAAGCGGGAGTCAGTTAAATTGCATTTTCTATCTTTACTCCACAGACCTGCCATATAAGTATAAAGCTGTCACTGATATGCTATGAGTGTATGATTTTAATCTACCCCAACTAAATTGGATATCCATATATTTTATGACAATCATAGTTGCTAGCATGCAAGAGTTGTTTCAAAAGCCCAGTTTAACCATATGTTTAGATGTTCCATTTGTAAACATTTTAATGCTAACATTGATCATGCTGAATTCTTAAATCTAGAGAGCTGTAATGCATGAAGAGCGGTTCCACTGCACTTTTTAAAAAATTATTATTTTCAGGAGATATTTCATTAATTCATCCCTCTCATAAACAATATTAAGAAGAATTGTGTGTCTTAAGGCAAGATGTTCAACCTGGTATGAAAATGAATTGAAAAGAGAGAAAAATATTTGGCATTCAAAAGCATGTACCTATGCCTTTAGCCTATTTCAATATGTATTCCCTTATAATACTCCAATAGAGGTGTATTGATGCAAATTTATTTAGTTATTTGATTTAAGTGCCTGTCATCAAGTGATTAGAAATAATTTGTATCATTTAATACAATGCACCTTACCACATTGAGAGAACAGCTTAGCAGTCTGCATGCTAACTATTGCCAGGCACATTCCAAATCCTGCTTTTTCTTTGGGCACGGACTAAACATAGAATAACAGAGTTGGAAGGGACCTTGGAGATCTACTAGTCCAACCCCCTGCTTAGGTGGAAACCCTACATCCATGATGGCGAACCTATGGCACGCATGACACAGGTGGTACGTGGAGTCATATCTGACGGCCCGCAAGGCGTTGCCCTATGTCAGCTCCAGCATGCATGTGCGTGCTGGCCAGCTGATTTTTGGCCTTCTGGAGGGCAGGGAGGAGGCCATTTTCGCTCTCCCCAGACTTCAGGAAAGCCTCCGGAGCCTGTGGATGGCAAAAAATGGACCCAACAGGCCTAATGGAAGTTTGGAAATGAACTTCTGGTAGGCCGGTTGGGCCATTTTCTGCTCTCTCCAGGCTTCAGAAAAGCCTCCTGAAGCCTGGGGAGGGCGAAAAACATCCAAACGGACCTACCGGAAGTCTGGAGGCTTCAGTGAGGCCTGCACGCATGCGTTGGGGGAGCGCAGAGGGAGCTGTGTGTGCATGCATGGGGGGGAGGGCATTGCATTATGGGTGTGGGCATGCGCACGCATGCTATTGCACACACGCGCCCTTTTGGCACCCGAGCAAAAAAAGGTTCGCCATCACTGCCCTATACCACTTCAGACAAATAGTTATCCAACATCTTCTTTAAAACTTCCAGTGTTGGAGCATTCATAACTTCTCGAGGCAAGTTGTTCCACTGATTAATTGTTCCAACTGTCAGGAAATTTCTCCTTAGTTCTAGGTTGCTTCTCTCCTTGTTTAGTTTTCACCCATTGCTTCTTGTTCTGCCTTGAGGTGCTTTGGAGAATAGCTTGACTCTCTTCTTTGTGACAGCCTCTCAAATATTGGAAGATTGCTATCATGTCACCCTTCATCCTTCTTTTCATCAAACTAGACATACCCAATTCCTGCAACCGTCCCTTATATGTTTTAGTCTCCAGTCTCCTAATCAGTGGTGGGTTCCTACCAGTGCGGTCCACTCTATAGCACCGGTAGCGGCCTGCTGGTGACATCACAGTACCAGTGCGGTCGGTTGCCGGTGCCTAGGTGCCGCCATTTTTTTAAAAAATAATTTTTTAAAAAAGTTTTCTTCTGCGCATGCCCAGAAGCCGAGTTTCCGGCACTGCGCATGCTCTGCCTTCCTACCCCACAGTGAGTCCAAGCAGGGGAGGATGGCTGAGGGAGAGCGTGAGATGCTGAAAGAACAGGCGGCAAGAGCTATTTCCATTCCCCTCCCTTCAGCAGTCCGAGAAGCCACGAACACCGGTGATGATCCTAGACATTTTTGCACGTTTGAGGCTTCTTGAGCTGCTGAGGGGAGGGGGAATGGGCAGCAGGACCTATCTCAGTTCCCCTCCCTTCAGCAGTCCGAGAAGCCATGCCCACCCAGTCACATGGCTGGCAAGCCACACCCACAAAATAATCCACGGCCACAGAGTGGTAGTAAAAAAATTAGGAACCCGCCCCTGCTCCTAATCATCTTTGTTGCTCTTCTCTGTACTCTTTCTAGAGTCTCAACATCTTTTTTACATTGTGGAGACCAAAACTGGATGCAATATTCCAAGTGTGTTAACTATCTTCCAATTGCCTTTCATATAATAAATTATTATCTGTTAAATAAGACACATGGCCCTAATGAATGTTCTATATTTTCTAATGATCATGCCTCTTTGCTTACTATGATAGTTACAAACAGTAGATGCCAGCCAGCAGTTAAGAACGTAAGAAAATATTTCAATAAAAGGTAACTGAAATAGCAGGGGGATTCCAAGATTTTTTGTTTTGAAAACAATGAATATACATCTAGAAAACTGCTAGAAGATTTGCTGAGTGTTTGAAAATTAAATATTGTAGAATAAATGCAATATAATGGCAGAATAAAGAATCTTATGTCCCATTTATTGGTCAGATATACACAGAAGGACTATTTGAGCATAGTATTCTCCTGGTCCTTTGGTCTTTGCTGTGTTTCATTATCTGAAGATGGTTTTTGAGGCCTATATACCATTATTCTAATTATCATGATTGTTTATATCGTAATTAATTTCCACAATATACAGGCAAAGGTAATTCATCTAGCAATACCATGTTAGAATATGAAAAGTTCAGCAGCTTTCTAACCTCCTACTCCAAGAGGTCAGCTAGCCAAAAAACATGTTAAACGTAAAACAAAATTACTTAAATGTCAACCAATTGATTTATCAGACAGAAAAAGTATCCCCCAAAATAGAAGAAGAAGGACATACCCAGAACTAAAGTCCATATGGAGGAGAATAAAGATCCACATTACAAAAAAAAGCATTAAATTAAAATTAAATATTTAAAATTAAATATTTCTACTATGTTTCTGAAAATATGGGTTCATTTCACATACTGTATTTTTCGGAGTATAGGACGCACCGGAGTATAGGACGCACCTAGATTTTAGAGGAGGAAAACAAGGAAAAAAGTATTCTGAACCAAATGGTGTAGTAATATATTATTTAATAAAATACCAGTGTAGCAGAATACTTTTTACAACCATGTATACTTTTTACAACCATGTACACTTTTTACAAACTTCAAACTTGACAGCTTTAAGATTTGTGGACTTCAACTCCCAGAATTCCTTCTCCAGTCATGCTAGCTCAGGAATGGGAGTTGAAGTCCACAAGTCTTAAAGCTGTCAAGTTTGAAGTTTGTAAAAAGTGTACATGGTTGTAAAAAGTCTTGCCAAGTTTGAAGACCCTTGCACCCCTAACCCAGAGGTCTTCAAACTTGACAGCTTTAAGACTTGTGGACTTCAACTCCAATTCCTGAGCTAGCATGGCTGGAGGAGGAATTCTGGGAGTTGAAGTCCACAAGTTTGAAGACCCTTGCACCCCCTTGGCAAGTTTAAGACTTGTGGACTTCAACTCCCAGAATTCCTCCTCCAGTCATGCTAGCTAGAGTTGAAGTCCACAAGTCCTCCCGGTCTCGCAGCCAGTTCCCTCCTGAAGCTCAAGGGCTGCAACTTGAGCTGAGCAGATCTGCGGCGAAAGCGGCGGCTCCTGGTTTTCCCGGCCAAAGAGCTGAGGAAGCAGGCGAAGCGCGGCGACAGGCAGGTGTTTTGGAAGCGCCGAGGGCAGCCCTCTCGCTTAGCCGGCAGCAGCGGGCGCAGCGAGTTCCGTCCCCACGCGCGTCCCCGGCGCTTGCTGTGGCGACGCTGTTTTCTCCGAGACCTTTGTCTCGGAGAAGGAGCAGTAGACAAAGGTCTCGGAGAAAACAGCGTCGCCACAGCAAGCGCTGGGGACGCGCGTAAGGACGGGACTCACTGCGCCCGCTGCTGCCGGCTAAGCGACATCCCGGATGCGTGTGCTGCCCTCGGCGCTTCCAAGACACCTGCCTGCCGCCACGCCTCGCCTGCTCGTACGCCCGCTCGCTCGCAAGCGGGCAGTGGTGGGGATCGAAGTGGAGCGGTGGCACCTCGAAAGGTGCTAGCTCAGGAATGGGTGGCGGGGGCAAGCAGCGGTGGTGGCGGCGGCAAGCAACAGCGGGGATGGCGGGGGCAAGCAGCGGGGGGGGCAAGCGGCGGTGGCGGAGGCAGTGGCGGGCGGCGGGGAAAACTTCCGAAGGGTGGGGGCTGGGGGGGTTGGGGGCTGCATTCGGTGTATAGGACGCACCCACTTTTTGACCCCCTTTTTGGGAGTAAAAAGGTGCGTCCTATACTCCGAAAAATACGGTATTTAAAAGCACTATGCTTAGCCTGAGTACGTAAGTGAGCTATCAGAAAAAAAAACTTGGAATTCAATATTATATTACTATTGCTTCATCTAATATACATATTTCAGACTTTTGTTTAGCAGTATGTTTTTCGTATCAATTACAGAAAACCTATTATTTACACGTTACTAAAAAAATATTCAGCTATCCATCCATTTTCTTCTCTGGACAGCTTACAAAATGGTAAAAACAAATAACTGACGTTACGTATGCAAATTGCATATATAAAAATTAAACTATCACTCAATTTATTATCTTCTAGTAGAGATATTTATTCCGACAGGATACAAAATGCTACAAATGCATAAAAATATAAATCTAAGGCAGATGCTGCTTTTTATACTATTATATTTTTCAAGGCTTATATAAATATTCTGAATTTATTTGAGATTGGAGTGGATTCCTAAAATTATGCAAATTTTAATGAAAACAAAAGAAAAGAAAATTCAGTATTCTCCAAATCACTAAAATCTACTATGGGCTTCATTGTAATGCAGAAGCCTGCAAAAGTCTAGATTAAGCAATTTTCATAATTCATTCTGTCTGTCTGTCTGTCTGTCTGTCTGTCTGTCTGTCTGTCTCTCTCTCTCTCTCTCTCTCTCTCTCTCTGTCTCTCTCTCACTCTCTGTCTCTTTGTCTCTCTCAAAAAATGAAGCAGTTGTCTTTGTTGCAGTGACACTGCTGCAAACATCATAACAAATGACTGTACTCATTGTCTCTCATATTCATATGAATCATCCCAGTTATACATATTTAATGAAATTAAAGGTTAATTGAAGTTAATTAATTAAATTAATTAAATTAATTTATGAAATATGCATAAACATTCAATCACTCAATGTTTTTAATAAAGTAATGGCTTGTTAAATAAAGGGTCTAAGAATGTCAAATAGATCTGCTTTTAATAAAACTGCATTCTCGGTATTGACTTATAGAAAACTGCAAAGCAGATTGCTTGGGTAATGTATTGGCCTGGTTTCAATACTTTATCCTGCAAGTGCAGGGAGAGATTAAAAGCCAAATGTTAAATTGTGGGCAAAGATCGCAGGAGACAGACTTCAGAACAGCTCTTTTATTAGTTCACTCAAGCAACCAGCAACTTGCAGTCTGACAGATAGTCCTTTTATAGGGAGCTGTCAGACACAACAACCAATAGCGTATGAGCATTCAAACATATGACCAGGGTGGCAACAACAGTTCAGGTAGTGTTCAACTATAAACATAACAACAACAGTTCAGTCAGAGGTTGTCTAGTCAAAACAAGTTTATTTATTTATTTATTTATTTTATTTAGATGCTCTTATAGGCCGCCCAATCCCGTGGGACTCAGGGCGGCGTACAGCATGAATAAGAAACGTACATTTTAAAAACAATAATCATAATTTAAGTTAAAAATGTAATTAAGATATAATTAAAGAAAAAACATAATAAACGCAACATTCAGGGGGAATCTGATTATCCTATTCACCCCATCTGCCGGAAGAGCCATGTTTTTAAGGCTTTACGGAAGGCCAGCAGGGTGGGGATGGTCCGGATCTCTGGTGGAAGTTGGTTCCAGAGGGACGGGGCTCCCACAGAGAAGGCCCTCCCCCGCGGTCCCGCCAACCGACATTGTTTGGCCGATGGGACCCGGAGGAGGCCCTCTCTGTGGGACCTAACCGGTCTTAGGGAGGTATGTGGTAGGATGCGGTCCCGTAGGTAACCTGGCCCTGAGCCATGTAGGGCTTTAAAGGTCAAAACCAACACCTTGAATTGTAACCGGAGACTAATTGGCAACCAATGCAGCTGGCGGAGGATAGGTGTTACGTGGGTGTATCTCGGTACACCCACTACAGCTCGCGCAGCTGCATTCTGTACCAATTGGAGTCTCCGGATGCTCTTCAAGGGTAGCCCCATGTAGAGTCCGTTACAGTAGTCTAGCCGTGAGGTGACAAGGGCATGAGTGACTGTGAGCAAAGCCTCCCTCTCCAAGTAGGGTTTATGGTTTATGGTTCCGTTATAGGTCAGTCAGAACACAACACAAAACATTGTTAATTTTTACTTTAAAATGTACTGTTCTTGTTGGCCTCCTTTTCCTGACTTTCATTCAGGCCTTTCATTGTTTTGGTAACTATTAAGATTACATTACTACAAATGAAGGATTAAAGGTCAAGAATGGTTCTCTTGTAAATTGACTGATGCCAGAGGTAAACAATATAATAAGCATAACAACACCAGGAGCAGAAACACATGGAAGTTTGTAAAAGATAAGCTCTTCAGTTATAGGTGCTTTCACTCTAATAGTAATCTTTCATCAGTTTTTGGCATTGCTTCTCTCAGCAACGGCATCCCAGGAGCACATCTTGTTGCATGTCTATTCAAATCATTAAATCAGTGTGGAAAACAATATTCTTTGCTACTTTAATATCCAGCCAGCTCTGAAAACATTCTTTGTTCAATGATTGTGTGTGTGTGTATGTGTGTGTGTGTTTGTGTGTGTGTGTGTGTGTGTGTGTGTGTGTGTGTGTGTGTGTGTGTGTGTGTGGTGATAGCTGCTGTCTTTTCAGACATTATTTCCCAAAATAACTTCCATCAATAAGCAAAAACATTTCTTCTCTCTTCTTGGACTGAATCATAAAATCATGTTGCCTATCTTTGGCCATTGGGCTCTCTTCATTGTCCATTCCGGAATCCAGGTAAAAGCTCGTCATTCCTTTTTATCAGATTCCATTTTCAATGGGTCTTTCTTTGTATGAAATTGCAGTTTGTTTCATGAGTTTTGGGCCCACCAAAATTTGCTATTCAATACTGATCTTAAAATGACAGATATATATATAAAATTTTGATGATGGCGATGATGATGATGTCCGTTTAGTTGAGTCCAACTCTTGGCAGTTCTATGGGCCAAGTGGTGGAATTCAAAATTTTTTACTGCCGGTTCTGTGGGTGTAGCTTGGTGGGCATGGCTTGGCTTGGTGGGCGGGCTTGGTGGGCGTGGCAGGGGAAGGATACTGTAAAATCTCCCTTCCCTCCCCACCCCACGGGAAGTATACTGCAAAATCCCCATTTCCTCCCGATCAGCTGGGACTCGGGAGGCAGAGAATAGATGGGGGCGGGGCCAGTCAGAGGTGGTATTTACCGGTTCTCCGAACTACTCAAAATTTCTGCTACCGGTTCTCCAGAACTGGTCAGAACCTGCTGAATACCACCTCTGGTCAGGTTTCTCCTTCTCTTCTGTTCTTGCACTATTGCTTAGACTTTTTCTATACTCTGGTTGGTGTCAGTTTTGATAGTGTCCAGATACTGTCTTCTTTGATGGCCTGGTTTCCTTTTACTTTTAACTCTTCCAAACATTTGTTTGTTTGTTTGTTTGTTTGTTTGTTTGTTTGTTTGTTTGTTTGTTTGTTTGTTTGTTTGTTTGTTTGTTTGTTTGTTTGTTTGTTTGTTTATTTATTTATTTATTTATTTATTTATTTATTTATTTATTTATTTATTTATTTATTTATTTATTTATTTATTTATTTATTTGTTGCATTTGTATGCCGCCCACTCCACAGAGACTCTGGGCGGCTCACAGTAAAAATCCACATGCAACAACAAATATAAAAAGCATTAAAAACAATAAAGCATTTTAAAAAACATTAAAAACCACAATTTAAAAACCCATACAATAAATCATTCATGGGGCCAAGAATGATCGGTGTTGTATTAAAATCATTGGCCCCAGGCCTGTCGACAAAGTCATGATTTTATTGCTTTTCTGAAAGCTGGCAGGGTGGGAATAATGCGGATCTCGGGGGGAAGTGTATTCCAGAGAGCAGGTGCTGCCACAGAGAAAGCCCTCGTTTGTGGGCCCACCAGCCGACATTGTTTGGCTGACGGGACCACCAGCAGACCAACTCTGTGGGCTCTAATCGGTCTTAGGAAGGTATGTCGGAGAAGGCAGTCTCGGAGGTAAACTGGTCCTAAGCCATGTAGGGCTTTAAAGGTAATCACCATAATTGCTTTCTCCATTGAATCCCCCCCCCCGGCATGACATGGCCAAACTAAGTGAGGTGCAGTTTCATGATTTTGCTTTCTAGTGACATAACAGATTAACAGAGTTGGAAGGGACCTTGCAGGTCATCTAGTCCAACCCCCTGCCCCAGCAGGAGACCCATACATCTGCCTCTTCCTAGGATCGAACTCACAACCTCCTGATTGTGAGGCAAGAGCTCTACCTCTAGGCCAGCAAATAGGGGCAGGCCTCAGCAAATAGGGGCATGCCTGGTATTTGCTTGCTAGTCACCTTTGCTATTCAAGGAATACATAGGAGCCTTCTCCAGCACCATAGCTCAGACATGTCAATTTACTTCCTGTCTTGCTTTTTAAGATCCAACTTTAACAGCCATAGGTAGCCGGGGGGAACATCGTAAAGCAAACTAACCTATCTTTTGTTGCCAGTCTGATGTCCTTGCTTTTCCTTATTCAGCTGATGTCCATCACTACTTTATGACCCAATGCAATCTGACGTTTTTTTTCTGTGCTGCATTCACCGCTTTGAGCCATTTATGATCCCAGAAAGTGATTTTTTTCCATGTATTCTATTTCTTCGCCATCAATTTCTATTTTGATGTTTCTATTCTTCGCATTGGTCATGAGCTTGATGTTCAGAAAGAGACCAAAATTCTCACTTTCTTCTTTGATTTTCTTGATCAGATGTTTCAGGAGAGGAAAATATTTATATATTTAATCATCTTAATTATAACTCTTCTAGCCTAAACCATTTTTGTCATGATCCTAACTACTTTTGACATATAACTAAGCCTCAGTGTGTGATTTGGCAGTGATTTAAGGGTTTGGATTGGAGAGACTCAGGTTGAAGTCTATCCATGGTTTTACAGAATAGTTTGCATCAAGCGAACGGCTGCTGTAGAGGAAAAAATGGTGATGCACTCTTGATTAATTAGTTATTATTCCTCCTTCCTTAATTATAATTTCCTTCTAATTAATAATAAACTGGGTCCTAAGTAATCACAAACTGTCTCAGAAAACCACAATAAAGGTGACAAAAATTTGAGAAACTCATTTTAGTATTAAGTTAATTTTAATTAGGGGCATTTTAAAATAATGTCCATGAGGAAAAAGTAGAATCAAAGTAGATTTAAACAAATTTAAATTTGTTTCCTGAGTTATCTCTCCATGCAACCATGGTGCTATACTTTATTGGACAATATTATTGATGCCATGTTGTTTGGCTTCAACAGGCACTGTATCATAGAATCTAGAAGTAGCAGGCCAGAAATTGTGAATGCTTTGAAGTAAACAAATCAATTGTTGATTCTATGTCTTATTTTGAATGGAAATGATTTGCCACTTTCCATAAATGTTTCTTCTCTCTCTTAAAATGTGTTTGGTATCTAACTTCATAGATATGAGGCTGCAATGTTTTGACTAATGCAATTGCTCTCATACAAAATTTTCATACTGACTTAAACATTAAAGGTTCCATTAGAAAACACCAGTATGTCTATTAGGGTTGCTTTCTCTCAGCATTATTTTGTTTATAAATTGCTTCAACTCCTACCCTCAAAACGTCGCTATAGAGCACTGCACACCAAGACAACTAGACACAAGAACAGTTTTTTCCCCGAACGCCATCACTCTGCTAAACAAATAATTCCCTCACCACTGTCAAACTATTCACTAAGGCTGCATTACTATTAGTCTTCTCATCGTTCCTATCACCCATCTCCTCCCACTTATGACTGTATGACTGTAACTTGTTGCTTGCATCCTTACGATTTATATTAATATTGATTGTTTCCTGATTGCTTACTTGAACCCTATGACAATCATTAAGTGTTTTTTACCTCATGATTCTTGACAAATGTATCTTTTCTTTTATGTACACTGAGAGCATATGCACCAAAGACAAATTCCTTGTGTGTCCAATCACACTTGGCCAATAAAGAATTCTATTCTATCTATTCGATTCTATTCTTCCGATATACAGTATATTTGAGAGCAATATATATTCATTGCTAGTATTCATTCGCTTTGTCAAGGTAACACTTTTATCTGAACTATCAGAAAGAAATCCTTCAAGTGGAAATCACAAGATTACACTTCACAGTAATGAACAATAAGGTCAACTGTGAGGTTAATAGTGTTGAGAAATTGATGCCTACAATATTGTAAGGATTAACAACAATGGAACTTGTATAATATTCTATATTTTTTTAAAAAAAGTGCTGGAAAATATAAAGCATACAACAAACATACTTCCAAGTAGAAAATATTGGTTTATTGTCTTTAATTTAGACCACATTTGGTTGGTTTATTTTTTCACACGTACTTATACAAACTCCATAACTATTTTAATGTTGGTTTCAAATTTTTGAAAATAATCAAGAATGCCTCTTATTAGATTGTACTTCCCTTAGATTTGTCAGAAAAACGGAGTTTGTTTTGTAATATTATAAATTAATACCAGTATAATATTGTAAACAATTAAGTTGTCAAATTAATGACAAAACCAATATTTATGAACTAATGACTACATCATCCTCATTAGAGTAATATCTCATTTAAATTTGAGTTCTGAACTCACTGAACTCCACAGTACTTAGGCAAGTATAAGGCTATGCTGTCATGCATGAAATGTTTGTTTTACAGATAATAATTTTTTGGCTAATTAGAGAACTCAGACAATGCCACCATTTGCTTGCCATCTTCTTAATGAGCGGTATTAACATAATGACACATTACTAATAACAATCAAGCAAAATGCATTTATTATTAATGCTCCAGGTTTTCTATAATTGTCAGGGGGTTATTAAAACTATATTTTTCCATGAAGGTACAGAATCAGTGATCAAGGTGCAAAACAATGTTCACTCACTGTACCTAAATAATTAAAATTAAATTTTGTTTAAATAAATATTACTTGTAAAATTATTTTTATCAGAGCTCCCTAAGGTAAATTATAAGAAACAGAAAAATATAAGGTTCTTAAGGAAGACTTCCCTGACTTCCCTGAACTTGAATTTGATTTTCTGCCAGCATCAGAGGTGGGTTCCAGCCGGTCGGACCAATTTTATGGAACCAGTAGTAACTTGGCGACCTGGGTCGCTAGAACCGGCAGCGACCTAGGCCTGCCACGCCCCCGAGCTGGTTCTCCCGGCAGCGCCATAGGCGGCACCATCTTGTTTTTAGCTTCTGCACATGTGCAGAAGCTTTTTTTAAGTACTGCACATGCACGCAAAGCGCGCACGGGGCGTGTCCCTGAGCAAACCGGCTTGAGCAGGGGGTTGGACTAGATGACCTACAAGGTCCCTTCGAATTCTAATAATAAATCAAATCAAAGAAAACCGGAACCCACCCCTGGCCAGCATGAATGGTTTTACTTGTATGATATCTTTCTGTTGCTGATTTTATGTGGATGTTATTTAATATTTTTCTTTTAAAAAGTAACATTAATGTTCCATATTTTTTCCTCATCATTTTTATTAATTTTAGAAATTAATTTGAATTAATTAAGCAGTGTAGGCTGCTTGGTTTCTACACAAGAGGATGGTGCAGCACAGGAGAAGAAACACCACAGGACCAGAATCATTTAATAGAAAAGAGGTACTCTTTTGAGGACCATAATATTCACATTTTGGACAGGGAAGGTAGATGGTTTGAGAGAGGAGTGAAGGAATGCCAGAGTGGAAAATCCTTCCTTCAGGATTTTCCGTCTGAGGTGAATGCTTCAGACACAACCCGTCCCACATTGTTTAAGCTGCTCTTTCATCAGTCCCCAGGAAGATTAAGACCACTTCACAGGCTCACCAGGGAGGCCACACTTAATGACCCACCTGAAGTAAAGGATTTAGGAGTTAGAACATTTACATCCCAAGGACTCTCTGCTACTCACCTAATAAGCCTTTCCAGATTAGAGGAGAAAGGAAGCCTCCCTGAAGGACATATATGGATTCCCCCAACCAACTTGCACGGACTGAAGAAGTTACTTGGATAAACTGCAGAACATTTCAAATCAATAAGAAAAGGGGGGGGGAATTATCTGTATTTCTATAAACGATATTTTCAGCAGTAAATTAAACATATTCTTCACACTTTGATTAAAAAAGACTTTCTGAAAAAGTACCTAACAAGCTAATTATCACCAAAGAAGGAGAAGCTAAATTAATTTAAGGATCACACATTATTCACTAAGAATTGACAACTTTGTGGGTGGGGAAGAGTGGAGGAAAAAGGGGGAATGACAATACCCGCAGCAGATGCCATCTCTGCCTATGTGAAATATGGAAAAAGTTAGATGGTTGTTTGGATGTCCTGCCTATGATATATTGTTCACTCAATAATCCGAGTCATAGCTGGAGATGCAAAATCTTCCACGTTACATGGTTTGTGTAACATGTCGCTAATGCAGCAAAATACGAGGGTGAGTCCGAATGCCATTTTCTTTAGGACAGGTATAATTACCAACACAGGAACATGTAGCATACATCAAAATGAAGTTGGTCCTCTGTGGATCACATCCCTACTTCTCAGCACAGTCACCATTTCTCTCAATAGCAATGTTCCACCTTTGAATGAGAGCATGTATCCCTGCCTCATAAAATTTTGTTGACTGCTCTTTGAGCCACTTCTTCACTGCAGTTTTTACTTCCTCGTCACTGGAATAATGTTTGCCTCTCAAACCCTCTTTCATGGGGCTGAAGAGATTGCTATAATCTAAAGTATTGTCCTCAAACACATTTTGTAATCGTCTGTGAATGTTCACAGGGGTTTCCCCCTCAGCAACAAGGAGTTCAATCACTGCTCTTGGTTTTTGACGCAACTCTAAGGGGGCAGCCATTTTAAATTTTCCTTGCGAGTCTAAAAACCTGAAAAGTAGGAAAAAATTTCAGAACGTAAATTATATAATCATTTATAACTGGGAAAATTTTCAGATATTTTTATTAAAAATGTCACCTGAAATAAAGAAAATGGCATTACCTTTTGACTCACCCTCGTATATATATATATATATATTTAGAAAGAGAGTTAAGTATTCCACAGGTATACTCATTTCACTGTTAGAGAAGATGACCCAAAGGTAACTAAAGAATAAAGTTAGCTGCTGGTAAGTGTTTATGTTGCCACAGAAATAAAAGAGTTGGCAAAGGAAGCCATCTTGGACTAAACATGAAAGATAGAAAGAACATTGGCATTGAGACTGTTATTTCAAGCTGCTTAAAGTTTAAGTGAATGAAGGGAACTTAGGTTTATCACAATCCTTTCTGATGTTACTCAAGGTTTTCTTGTCCAAACAATAGAAGGAATTTTTCTGGAAAGGTTAATGCTGCATGGCATTAGGGATGGAAGTTGGCTATGATTTAGTCAATTTGACTACAGTTCAATTTCTTCCATATCTTTCTTTTCTCCTTCCACACAACACAATAACCTGCCCTTCCCCCCTAAAAAAATTAAGGGACAAACAAAAATGTCTTTAAGAATAATCACATACTGTATGTTGATTTAATGTCATTTCCATCCCTCACACAGTAAATCTCCAGGGGGGGAAAGGGAAATAGTATTTTTTTGGAAATAAAACACAGCTTCATTCTTTGTTCATTTTTGGTTCCATTTATAAAGCATGTAGCAACTGAATTGCCAATGCAGCCAAATCACTGCTGTCCATAATCACAAATATTTCGTAGCTTTTTATGCCCTATCCTTCCATAATTGTTGAAAACCCTGCTCAAATAAGGCATGGTTTCCACACTTGTAACCAAACAACCAGTGTTCCCAATAAAATTTTAAAAACAAAATGTATTATTTCTTTAAATCTTGGATTGTGTAAGATTAAACACAGTTGGTAGAATGTTTGTGCATGATATTTAATGAAAATTTATTTAAAGATATTTATGTCAAATCTATAATGAATCATTTTTGCACTGAATTATCAGATCAAGTTACATCATCAAATAAAATAGGACATATCTAATTTAATCAAGTCAGTTCAAATTGTTGAACTAAACTGAATCTCTTAAATCAGATCCTTCATGTATTTATGTTCCTAATACATTTTAATGAATTAATTTCTATAGCAAAGTGGAAATGGGAATCCCAAAACCCAATTAATAATTTGAATCAGATTTGTCTGACAGATTTCATGCCAAAAAATTAAAATAATATTTTGTATTTATAAATGGAATCTGAATTTATTACAGTTTTTCATAATAAAAGCAAATGCATACTTAGTTAATATATACTTGCACACAGAACAAAGATACAAGCAAGGCTAAGCCTGCTAATTAATAGAATTGTAGAAGTTAGTTGTATGGCAATGCAAGTACCCTTATCAGTAGCTTGAACAATTAACAGATCAGTTGCAATCCTTAGCAAATATAATGGCTGGAAGAAGTAACATAGACAACTCTTTGTTTCTATTTAGGATTCACAGAAATATATCAGCTAGATCAGGGGTGTCAAACTTGCAGCCCGCGGGCAGAATGTGTCACATGCTGGCCACACCCAACCCTGGTTTAGCGAAGGGGGAAAAGTCATGCTACATCACATGATGACAACGTGACGATGCAAGTTTGACACCCCCGATCTAGATAATGTAAAAAGGATATTTTGGGGTTTAAGGCCATTGTAAAATGATTTCTTTTGACTAAAGTGCATATTAGAGTTATGGATCATAACATTCACAACTATAAAAACATGTAAATGAACATGCCATTCTTATTTTTCCTAGTTACCAAGCTGTAATAAATCATTTTGGATGGTACTGATGTCAAGTCACATGCGAGGTGGCCCAGTGGTTAGAGTGCAGCACTGCAGGCTACTTCAGCTGACTGCTAGCTGCAGTTCAGCTGTTCAAATCTCACCGGCTCAAGGTTGACTCAGCCTTCCATCCTTCCAAGATAGGTAAAATGAGGACCCAGATTGTTGGGGGCAATATGCTGACTCTGTAAACCGCTTAGAGAGGGCTGTAAAGCACTATGAAGCGGTATATAAGTCTAAGTGCTATTGCTATTGCTATTTTGATGAGCTCTGGTGGCACAGTGGTTAGAATGCAGTATTGCAGGCTAATTCACTGCTCACTGCCTGGGTTCGATTCTGCCGGGCTCAAGGTTGACTCTGCCTTCCATCCTTCCGAGATTGGTAAAATTAGGACCCAGATGGTGGAGGGCAATATGCTGACTCTTTAAACTGCTTAGAGAGGGCTGCAAAGCACTATGAAGTAGTGCATAAGTCTATTACTATTGCTATTTTTATAGGCAACTGCCTTTTGCCAAATTAGGATATTGAAATATATTCTATTTTAGTTACGCTGATTGACAGAAGCTCTTCAGACAATATTCTTTCTCAAGACAGTCATACCTTTCATTTTGAGTAACAGGTGGGCTGTTTCTTTAGAATAATGTTCAAGTTGATTGTTTTAATATTTCGGACATTGTATTATCTGGTTTCCTAGTTCAGAAAGGAAGGGGTTAGGGGAGGTCATTAGAAAGCTGAAACAGTTTCTTTCAAAATCTTCACTGAATCAGGGGAAAAATAGAATGGAAGGTGAACCATTCAGTTTAACTTTCCATTTCAAAGGGCTTTTCAAATGCAAAATAAATAAAGAGGGAAAAGGTAGCAGAGGGGTCACCAGTAATAAAAGCCAAGATAAAGAATAAAGCAATTGCTTTTTAGCAAAGCTTAAAGCAAAACAATAGCAGAGAAAATACTGCAGCTTAGCAAATTATTTGCCATTTCAGTGATTCATTTCAACTCCATAATGGATTTTATTTCTTTGATTTTGCAACGATATATTCATTACATGCCCAATTCAGAGCAAAGTTAGCCACCACATTCTGTATAAATGTACAGCAAGGACAGTTTTCATCCCATCATGCCAACTCCATCACCATGATATCCGGCAAATACAGGAGATATTAATGTGGCAGAACAATAAAATATAGACAATAGTTGTCAGCTATGTCCTATTGGGGGAAAAAAAAGATTAGGTTATTTGCTAAATGACAAGAGTTCACTACATAATATATTTGGCTGGTATTCAGACTTCTTGGAGACACAATTGAAGCCTTCATTTGATTCATCTGAGTTCAGATCAAGTGGCTAAACAAAGCAGCCTCGTTTTAATTGGCCTGTCTGCTGAATGACAGAAGCAGATAATCAAATTTTATATATATACGGGTTCAAATTTATATATATATATACAGGTTCAAATCCCAGTAAGGGGTATGGCTATCTGACGAGAGCAAAATAAGCTCGAAATAGATCTATAATAGTCTCCCTTTATTTTCATTTATCAGCAAAAAATCCTACACATATAGATTAGTGTGTCGGCTATGTAAAAAACTGCCTGGACGGTCCCAGTGAGGGGCTGAAAGGCAAAAATGGAAGCTGTGATGCTTTCTCTCCCATATTTGGGTACACCAGGATAACATGACAGAAAAACGTAAAGGATTGTTCTAAAAATGCGAGTTCCAGGCATATTTACAGATAAAGAAGCGATTGCCATCACGATCTCTGGAACATCTAAAATTTTATTCTATAAAAGCAAGCATCTCTTCCATGGGGATTTTACACTCTGACAAAGTCAACAGGGGTTGACGAAAGCTTAGCAATTTTAATAGTAGTTTTAAATAAAATTTTAAATGTTCCAGAGATCGTGATGGCAATCGCTTCTTTATCTATCTATCTATCTATCTATCTATCTATCTATCTATCTATCTATCTATCTATCTATCTATCTATCTATCTATCTATCTATCTATCTATCTATCTATCTATCTATCTATCTACCATTCCAGTAGAGACCTGCCGATTGCGCAATTTGCACGAGACGGCTCCAGTGCCGTCTTCGCCAGTCCATCGCGCGGTGCCATCTTTTTACTGGAATTTGTGGGCTTTCTTTGCTTCCTGCACATGCGCGGAAGCAAAATCTCATGAGGGGATGCGCGTGCGAGATTTCAGCAATTTTTTGCTCCTGTGCATGCGTGCGCAGCACACCGGTAGCAGGTAAGAGGAACCCGCCCCTGATATAGACGGATAATAGAATAGCCTCAATGGATCATTTCAGTGCTGTCAATTTTCAGTACGAATTAAAATAAAGACTCCCACTCATGGTGAAAACAGAAAAAAAATGATCACTCAATTGCAATTAAGTTTTTATTTTTTATTTAATTTTATTATTTTTATTTAATTTAATTTTATTATTTTATTTTATTATTTATTTATTTTCCTCCTATTAAGCCATCATTGCTTACTGTGGGTAAAGAAGAAGACTGAAAAAGAAACCAGAGATAGTGGAAGACGGGTGTCCCCAAAACCAAACCAAGAAGATTTAAACCAGAGCAGGGACGCTGATCGCATTTCTGTGTTCTCTCTCAGCGCATAATTCAGGGGTGGGTTCTGGTTTCCTCTGCTGCCAGTTCGCTCATGGGTGCACCGTGCGGGTGCATGCGCAGTACTTAAAAAAGCTTCTGCGAATACGCAGAAGCAAAAAACAAGATGGAGGTGCCTACGGCGCCACTGAGAGAACCGGCTCGAGGGCGTGGCAGGCCTGGGTCGCTGCTGGTTCCAGCGACCCAGGCCATCAAATTGCTACCGGTTCCATAGAACCGGTCCAAACCGGGAGGAACACACCTCTGGCACAATTGTAGTGCTCTCAGTAGCTATGCAGAAAATGCATTTTCCCAGCAGTATTGTATCATTAGGGATAACAATATTGTGAAGAACAATTTAGATTGGCTGTCTTGAAAGTTGTCTTTTCTTCTTGTTTGCAGAGAGATAAATAAATCAACAAGGGCACGATAATGTCCTTAATCAGCACAAGATACGTAGATTAAGATTCGGAAACAGAAGAAAAAATATATTATCTCAAAGTCAATAAGTAAAGCTTAGCTGTTTTCAGGTTGAGGAGAAAAGCTTATGTAAAGCCTTTTAATTACCCATTCTAGACCACATCAATCTAAAACGCTCTGGGACGTCTTATCTGCGTTGTTCAGTTTTTGGGGTCCATTTATCAGCGATCCTACTCAAAATGTTACAATGTAAACTTCAAATTAACCATTAAAATAATAATATTAAATCCATAAGAATCAAATACACAATAAGCAGCAGAAATCATCCATTTCTATTGAAGAATGAACACAAACACACACACACAAAACACACACACACACACCAAAGGTGGTATTCAGCTGGTTCTATCCGGTTTGGGCGAACCGGTAGCGCTGACTGTGGGTGGCCCCGCCCACCCACCCGGACATAATCATGTCCCATTTATCCACGTTTTCAAGGCTGTGCGCATGCGCGGAAGGCTGTGCACATGCGTGGATGGGCGCGCTCACATTTGCAAATTGGTAGGGAAGATAAGTGAATGCCACCCGTCTCTCTCTCACACACACACACACATGTGCGCACATGCACACACGCACGCGCACACACACACACAGAAAAAAAAGGCTTGATGAAAAAATGAATTTATTTTATTTCCAAGACAGAAATTATAAAGTCAATGCCACTTATATCTCACTGGGGAGAACATTTCAGTCAATGCATTGGCAAATGGTTTCCTGCTATTCCATGCCAATGCCTTATTCATTATCATTATCACTTAATATTGTCTCTGTTTTATTTTTTGCTCTGTCAAACAGAATACCTTATGATATATAAACTTAAGAAAGAAAATAAACTATTTTTTTATTATCTAAGTTTAGAAAGCACGTGAGGGATACTAATTGCAGGTGGAACATTAAACAAACCAGTATAAAGGAGATAACCAGGGGCGGGTTCCTCTTACCTAGCTACTGGTGCGCTGCGCGCACATCATCACATTTCACGTGTGTGCATGTTCGCTATGCACGCGTGTCCCCTTGTGCGATTTTGCTTCCGTGCATGTGCAGGAAGCAAAAAATCACCAAAATCTCACAAGGGGGCATGCGCACGTGCGCGATTTTGGCGATTCTTGCTTCCGTGCATGAGCGGAAGCAAAAAATTGCTGAAATCTCGTGCGCACGAGCGTCCCCTTGCAAGCTTTTGCTTCTGCACATGCGCAGGAAGCAAAAAAAGGCCAAAAATTAAGAAAAAAAGATGGCACCGTGTGACTGACCAGCGAAGATGGCACCGGAGCCATCATGTGCAAATTGAGCAATCGGCGGATCCCTACCGGAAGTGCGGAGTGGACCGCACCGGTAGGAACCCACCACTGGAGATAACTTATTTGACTTATTATGTCTGCCCTAATAAGAGCACCTCTTACCATATACTTCACAGATGGATATATGTCAAACTTTCATTTAAAGGCTTCATTATTTTTATCCACATAATTATTAATATTCTTGTTACTAGCATTCCTGTCAGTAGTATCGCTAGTAGTAGTAAACTATTAGTAATAGTTACATAGTCCTATGCTTATAACTATTTCAGTTATAAATTAGCAAGAACTGAACAAGTTATACAGTAGTTAGGGATTTAGACAAGGTGTTATAGACCAGCTACTCAAAGGATGTCACAGTGACAAAAAGTGTGAAATAAACACACTTGATTGTGTGTGTGATTCACTTAACAACTGTGTCAAGAAAGGTTATAAAATGGGGCAAAGGCCAGGGGTGAAATGCAGCAGGTTCTGACAGTTTCTGGAGAACCGGTAGCGGAAATTTTGAGTAGTTCGGAGAACCGGTAGCGGAAATTTTGAGTAGTTCGGAGAACCGGTAGCGGAAATTTTGAGTAGTTCGGAGAACAGGCAAATAACACCTCTGGCTGGCCCCAGAGTGGGGTGGGAATGGAGATTTTGCAATATCCTTTCCCTGCCTACCAAGCCTACCAAGCCATTCCCACCAAGCCACACCATGCCCACCGAGCCACGCCCAGAGAACCGGTAGTAAACAAAATTGGATTTCACCACTGGGCAAAACTCACTTAACAAATGTCTCACTTAACAACAGAAATTTTGGGGTCAGTTATGATCCTATGTCTAGGATTACCTGTACTTTTAATCTGATTATATATTTTAATATGTGGGGTTGGTTATATAGCTGGGGATGTGCTGCTTCTTTCTTTTACATATTGCTTACATCTCATATCGGAATATACTGTATATCCGTGGCATTTAAATTCTGCTACAACAATTTCATTTCTAATAGAAGGGTTTATTTTCTTGTTTTCACCTGTCACTCTGATGAGGGCAATAATTAAAATGGAACACAGCCAAGCTTAACTTGGCTTCTTTTCCTATTCACTAATTTTTAATAGCCTCTCATTTTCTCTGACAGCTTATTATGGGATATTTTCCCCCCACTCCAGAATTATGTATCATTTTGCATGATGCAACTCATACAATAACAACCTCTACAATAAACTGTTCTAAACAATTTACACATTGTATTAAACCAAGGGCTTTTTTTACAAGAATATAGTTCCTACTACAAAGATAACTGTAAGCCTTCCAACAGGCACAAACATTATTTGGCTGACTGGTATCCTATGATAAGAAGTTCTAATACTCCAGTGGACACATGTAGCAGATTTTTCTATCCTTGTTTATTAGTAACTCCTGTTAGGATGATGAAATATATTATTAATTAATTCAAATTAAACAGACAGAGGAAATACTTCATTATTTGATAAATGGTGAATGCAATTGTAAAAAAAATCCAACCAAGTCCAGAACTGCAAAGGAATCTAAAAATAAAATAAAAGCTGGTGGTATTTTGGTGAGTTAAAAATTAATGCTATAGTAACATTATAATAATTATAATGTGTTATGTTGCTTCGTTGTGTGGCAGTGTTTGTGGTTTGGTGTGGTGCAGGGGTGGGTTCTAACTTACCTCGCTGCCGGTTCTCTTCCTCCTGTTCCGCGTGGCCCACGCGTGCGCATGCACAGTGCCAAAAATGCACAAAAAATATTTTAAAAAGAAGCTGAAAACAAGATGGAGGTGCATGCGCAGTGCTGGGATCTCGGCGCATGCACAGTGCCGGAAACTCAGTGCATGCGCAGAAGAAAAAATCAGCAAAAAATGCCAACGATATATACTATATATATATATATTAAAAAATCCCCCCCAAAAGATGGCAGCATCCACGTACTGGCATTGACAGAACCGGCTCAGTGATGTCACCATAGAGCCTCATACCTCTGGTGTGGTGGTGTGGTATGGTGGTGTATTGTGTTGTGCTGTGTTATGGTCTTATGTCACGTAGTGTTGTGTTGTGTCACACCTTAAATATTTTTATAATTAACTCAAGGCAGCCAACAAACCTACTACCTCTTTCCTACTGTTATTTTCCCCACAACCATCAACCTGTGAGGGCGCTTGGCCTGGGAGGGAATGACAGGCTCAATATCACCCAACTGGCTTTCATGCCTAAGGTGGGATATGCATCACGAATAAAACATAAAATAGTGTTAAATAATTTCATGTTTATTGAATTTCCATATGAATAGAATTGTAATGACAGTGATTTGGTATAAGATTGTAAGGAAGACTAACTATCTTAATTAAAGCTGATTCTGTAATTTAGAGAAAAGGGAATACTTAGGAAAATAGGAATACATTAAAAAAGCGAAATAATATGTATTATTAACAAAATATATTATCAAAATATAAAGTCTGCACCACCATCAATATTCCTCCCTAGTAATGGAAAATAAATAATATCAACAAAATTTCTAAAATCTATTTGTAGCATAATTCCTCATATACTAAGCAACTTTAGTTCAGTTCTAGAGTTAATTCTTTCATTTCTAAGTGTTTAATGTTTATTTAAAATGTAATTTTCCACTCCTCCAGAGCTAAAATGGAATAAACTTCAGCCTTGTAGAATAGAACAGAGTTGGTAGGGATCTTGGAGGTCTTCTAGTCCAACCCCTGCTTAGGCAGGACACCCTCTACCATTTCAGACAAATGGTGTCCAATCTCTTCTTAAAGACTTTCAGTGTTGGAGCATTCACTTCTGGAAGCAAGTTGTTCCACTGATTAATTGTTCTAATTGTCAGATTTTTATTTTATCTGTGAATGGGAACTATAAACATAACCAATATATTTCGATCATAGTAGGACATGTAAATGTTGAATGCCCCAATGTATAGTTTAAAATCATGAATGAATAATGCATTAAGAATAGGCTACAGATTGCAGAGCTCGTTTTGAGCCAAGCAACATAGTCACTCTTAGATTATAACAAGCAATATAACATCCAATATTTTACTATCACCATTTGTATTATTAGTTTCTCCATCCATCTTCCAATCTTTAGCAAGCATTCTCCCAAAGTACAAGTTTGTATTTGTTGTAATTTTTATCCATTTGTGCAAACAAACGTTCACTCCATTTTCTCTGTCAAACACATTCTGGCCTTTGATACATTAATTTTCATATTCATACTCTTTTTTGTATCATATATTGCAACATTAATTGCAATGCATTCATGTTTTCAGGAAACAAGGCACTATTATCTGAATGCAAAATTGCATACAAGATCCACATCCTTAGTCTAAATGCTTCTAATATAACATTTATCTATAAATACAGTATATTAAGCAACCAAGGGGATATTACATTATACTTCTCTTACTCTTTGCTTGGTATTGACCATTTGCTAAGCATTCCATTTCTAGGTGCACCGTATATTGTTTTTATCATTTTCAGTAACCAATCTATGCATGTAAATAAGCCTGTAGGTTTTAGCCCCCAAAGTGGCAATATGGAAAAGTCAGTGCCATATGCAATAATATTGCATATTATACCAACTTGTAAGCTTCATCTAGCCCTTAATAAAAAGTTTCTGGGGAAAAAAAATTAATAGAATATGTTAAATTCTTTTCAATATCAAAATACATTAATTTCACCTTTTAAGATAACCTTTCATTGGTTTGCAAAAATAGATCAATCAATCTCATGACTAATCAGTGTCAATTTTACACGTTTCTTATAAAAATCTGGTACCTGATACCTATGAGCATCAGCCAATTCCTCCAGAGTCTCTAACTATTTGTGGAACTTTGTAATCAGCACTGGTGTCAGGAACATAATGAGCCGAGGTGGCGCAGCGGTTAGCTTTCTTACATGTTCATCAAAGATAATTTGATGCCGAGGTGGCGCAGCAGTTAGAGGCAGGTACTGCAGGCCAATTTAGCTGACTATGATCCGCAGGTCAGCGGTTCAAATCTCACCGGTTCAAGGTTGACTGTTTCTTTTGGTCATATTTTTCTAGGAGCCGAGGTGGTGCAGTGGTTAAAAGCAGCACTGCAACCTACTACCTACTAGTTCAGCAGTTCAGCTGTTCAAATCTCACTGGCTCAAGGTTGACTCAGCCTTCCATCCTTCCGAGGTAGGTAAAATGAGGACCCAGATTGTTGGGGGCAATATAAATATACATTGCTTATTGGTGTAAACCACTTAGAGAGTGCTTGCACTGTGAGGCGGTATATAAATCTCACAAACAAACAAATAAACAAACAAACAAATAAATAAATAAATAAATAAATAAATAAATAAATAAATATAAATAAATAAATAAATAAATAAATAAATAAATAAATAAATAAATAAATAAATAAATAAATAAATAAATAAATAAATAATAAATAATAAATAATAAATAATAAATAATAAATAATAAATAATAAATAAATAATAAATAAATAAATAAATAAATAAATAAACAAACAAACAAACAAACAAACAAATAAACATACAGTACGTCAAATGCTGGATGAACTGAAAAAAAAAGAACTCTTAGATAAATTATTATATTTTTATATCCTACAGCATGATTTTTAACTACATAAGAATTAATTTGGTTGAAAATAATAAAGTTATGAAAAACCCTATTTACTCCCCAATACAGAACTATGCAACTCTAAATACTGAATTCCTCCTTCTGCATAACAGCTAGAATAAAATGTCACTTCATTTTAAAAAACAGAGCCCCCTCCAATATTCAACCCACTTCCCAACTTAATCCAGCAAAAATCAAATGCTTTGTTCTACTGCCTTATAAGATCTTTTTTTTTTAATCTCAGAAAATTGGAAGAGTCAGAAAAGAAACAAAATCTCACTCAAGATCGATATCTGGTTCAAAACCTTAAGCATCACGGATCTTGGTCTACTTCTTTTATTGAAAATGATAGTAATCTTTTGTGTTTTCGTGTCAGAAAATGTTTAGCAAGATATGCCAGGCAGTTAATACTCTTTCTACTTGAAAGTATGCGATTGAAAGCTTGAAAGCATGAGATTTCGTATAGTTTGTCACTGGCTATTGTAGCAAATTTAATACTAAAAACCACCCAGTGGGCTACTTCAAAAGTCTTGAGTCTCCTTTCTTGATAAAATGGTTTCAACCTGCTCCACCTGATTACATTGCTTTACAAGTGAAGGCATAGCTCACTTTTCTTCAATCAATATCAATAGGTTTGGGATCATTGTCCATGAGTACACAAATGAGTACACATAGTTTGATTTTTTTTCCTCCTCAACCAATTAAGCAGGCTCCATTCTTTTCCTGCCAAAGCAACACCCAACAACACACCGAAACACATACATATATAACAATCCTCATATCCTCAGCTATTATTGGCTCTTTGTTTTTAAAGATTTCTTTTTGCAAAATAGATGCAATTATGGCGTGAAAGCATTACTGGAAGGAAAGCAGAAGAAAGCACAGAAATATGTATTACATATTGCATATTGCATAAGATGCACACTCTGATTTTTTTAGTGTAAGTACCAGGGGTGGGTTCTAACTTACCTCGCTGCCGGTTCGCTTCCTCCCACACCGCGTGGCCGCACCTTGTGGGCACATGAGCTCATGCGCAGTGCCAAACAATCTGAAAAAATTCCAAAAAAAGAGCCAAAGACAAGATGGTGATGCATGCACAGTGCAGGAAACTCTGCTTCTGCGCATGCGCAGAAGAAAAAAACCCAGAACCTCCCCCCCCAAAAAAAAAATTTCAAAAAATTTCAAAAAAAAAAAAAAGATGGTGGCGTTCACGGACCGGCACCGACAGAACCAGTTCTGTGATATCATTGTGGTAGCGGCTTGCTACCGGTTCGGGCGAACCGGTCCGAACCGGGAGGAACCCACTTCTGGTAAGTACTGAAAGCTAAAATACACCATCTACCACTCTGTTAAATTGATGGTTCACTGAGTGTAACTTCATTGAATAAGGATGCACTATATAATAGAGCTGAATAACCATTCTATGGCAAAATGGCAAGATTATTTCGGCGATTGTATGATTGTAATATACGAGAGTGATAATGCAAAATATTGTGTAATTTATATAGGCAGGCATTATGAATGAATCTTGAAAGGTCTATTTCAGTTATAACTACGCCAAGCCTATTTTAATCATTGTGATTGAAGTGAAGGGTGCTCCTAAGAGGGACTAGAGAAGGATGTTGGGAATATATGACAATACTTGCAGCAAGTCATCCAAGGTGTGAAGGTCATTCCAACTGCCAACTAGAACAAACTATATTGGGCAGCAGTGATATAGGATAAGGTGACCAGATGTCCTGCTTTTGGCGGGACAGTCCCGCTTTTTAATAATTTGTCCCGCGTCCCGCGGCGTTTCAAAAAAGTCCCACTTTTTTAATTTGAATTTGCGCAAAGCGCCTCACTTCCCTCAAGCGGCAGCGGGAAGCAGCCCGAGAGCTGGGGCGGGCGCCCCACATGCTCAGCGGCCGAGCCGAGCCCTGCACACCCCTCTGCCTCCTGCCTCGCCTGCCTCCTCCTGCCAGGTGGGGAGGGAGGGCAGTGAGAGGGGCAGCGGCCCCTGCCAAGCGCAGTGCACAGAGGCAGCGGGCAAGGCGTCCCCAGCACACCTGTTAATCCGGCCGGCCACGCGACTACAAGTGTGGCGCGGAAGCCGCTGGTGGGCGGGTGGGCGGCAGCCCCCCGGGCTGGTATAGGGCCAGGCCTGCGCTTGGAAGGGGCCGCCGCTCTCGCTGCTTTCCCTCCCTGCCTGGCTGCAGACGTCCGCCTGCCCTCCCAAAGCAGCGCTGCCGCAGTTCACTTTTGTTTCACGGCGGGAGAAGGAAGAAAGCGGGCAGTGACAGCGGCAGCCTCTTCCAAGCGCAGGCCTGGCCGTCTCCCCACACCGAGGGCTGCTGCCCGGCTGGCTGGCAGCGGCTTCTGCAACGGAGGCAGCACGCAGCTGTGAAGAACCCTCACCACCCATCCTCCCGGAGCACCACTTCTTCCTTCTCCTGCCACTGTCCCTCTCCAGGCCAGACGCAGCAGAGGTGAGCCCCGGCCATGGCAGCGGTAAGGGCTGCGATGAAGGGGGGTGTTTGGGGGGGTGCACAAAGCTGCAGGATAAGAAAGATGGACCCCTCCTGTCTTGCTCTCCTAGAAACCCCCCCCCCATCAATGGTGTCCCGCTTTACAAAAAATAAAATCTGGTCACCTTAATATAGGAAGATGCCAGAGATGCCATTAATGATAAATGTATCAGGCATAGGTATCAATTCACGCTGTACTGGAAAAGGCAATGGCAAATTCCTCCTGTGTTTTTATCAAGAAAGCCACATAGATAGAGAGTATAAAATGATTGATGATAGAGTGCAGATGATGAGCCTTTCCAGTTGGATGGCACTCAAAATACTATTGAAAAAAGCTTGAAAAGCGAACTTTTCAGAATACTAGTGATGTTTATGACACAAGTAGGTAAAAGCTTTGGGCATATCTAGTAGTTGTTTTCCTGCAGGCAAAGAAAATCTGAAGCTCTAAAACCCATGGGAACATGAAATATAAGAAGTAGGAACATGAAAAAGCTCAACACAGTGAAAGATGTAAGTTTTGCAGACTGACAATCTAGGCATCAGCAAATTGAAATGGACTAGAATTGGACAATTTCATTCAGAAAATCATACTGTTTACTACATAGGACACGAACAGCAAAGAAGGCACAGTGATACACCAAGGATATAGAACATTAGTTGTCAATAACCAAGTAATGCCTATTAGACGTTCTGGACATCCTTCTAATATGATCCAGGTTTATGCTCCAACCACTGTTGCAGAACAAAAGTTGTTTGATTAATTTTATGATAAAATTAAATTAAGTCAAACCAAATCTAAAAAATATGAGCAATGGTTATAAAACTGGAAGAAAAAAAGAAGAAAAAAACCCCATCAATAACTTATGCTATGCTACTGATGCTACTCTGATCTCTGAAAATACAAAGGATTTAGAACAGGGGTCCCCAACCTTTCGGTCCTCAGGGTCCACTAAATTAATAATTTTAAATCATGCGGAGCACTAATATGATCTGCCTAATGACTGGCTGGATGGGCGTGGCTAGGTGGTCATGTGACTGGGTGGGCATGGCCAACTTGATGTCATTCACATCTAGGGGTGCCTCGTTGGTCTCCACTTGCCCCTCCCCTCCCAGCCACTCCTCCCCTCCCCGCCTGGGCTCCTTAGGGCCCCAACAGGAAGCAGTTGTTGGAGCTAAGCAGCCACCATGAGAAAGAATTGGCAAAACAGCTCAGTTCAAATTGGATCTGACGAAGAAGGAGGCTCAGCAGAAGCACCTCACTGAGGACTACGAGCATAGGCTTTCCAAGCAGAGGGAAGACCTGCAGGAGTGCAAGGCCAGGTACTGGCGCCTGGAGGCTCAGCAGGCTGAGATTGTCAGCCAGTTCCAGGCCATGATACAGTCCCACTGGAACGAGGCCCTCCGGCTCTTTACCACTAGCGGCATTTCCCTCCAGCCTTCGCCCAAAGCCCCGCACCAGGAAGCTGAAGCAGACCCCAAGTCAATATTTCTGTCCCCCTCCAACCCACACAAAAAGACCACGAAGGGGGAGACTCTCTGCAGCAACACAAATGTTCATTGCTCGTATCCGGCCCAAGGGCCGTAGTTTGAGGACCTCTGATTTAGTGCAATATAAAAAATGCAAATAATTTTTCTGCGGACCACCAAACTTTTCTTGCGGACCACCAGTGGTCCACGGACCACCAGTTGGTGACCACTGATTTAGAAGATCTAGTAATGAAAGTCAAGGAGCAAATTGGAAAAAAGAAACGGGACTAAGATTAAATGTAAACAAGACCAAACTAATGATGACTGCTACAGACACCAGCCATAGAAATGACAGTGAAGATACTGGGTTCTGAAATGGGATGGAGTCTCGGTGCTGTTTGATACTCCGGGTGAGGTATCAAATGTGAAAGATGTATTTGTAACTTTCAAAATGCTATGTAAAGAGTTTTGTAGTATGAAATATTAAAATATTGAACTGAACTTTAGAGATATGGTTTGAATCTCTCTTTAACCCTGAAACTCACCATAGGTTATTCTGAACCATCTACTGTTATTACTGAAACATGGCAAAGTCACAGACTTGTCAAAAACATTACGGAAAACAGCTAAAAGAACAGCACAGTGAGTACAGCAAGTACAAAAACTGTGACAGCAATGAAAATAGAAACTCTATAGTGTTAATTAATATAGTGCACAGTTTTAGACTTTTCTGATTTGAATAAGGATGTGAGAATGTGTCTGAGTTTATGACAATGTCATATACAACTATTCTGTAAATCTCAGAACAGAAAAACTTTGTATAATGCTAAAAATGAATAATCTCCCCAGCCACAGGGGATATCATATGAAAGGATAGGAAGAAAAGAATCCCTACTTTTTCTCCCTTAGGCCAGTACATCTGAATAAGCGTTTGTTTATAATTTTGAGTGGACAGTGAGAAAAATGAATGTAATATGAAAAGTACAAGTACAATTTGCTTAACTTTTCAGGTCTGGAAATCACAGAACGATTGTGAAGACCTGGAAGCTTTTCACAATGTATTAGAGTTTGTTGCATAAATCAAAACCAGAAGCATACACAGATAACTGATTCAGCTGGATTCATTAACTTCTTTATAAACATAATAATATATATACAATACCACAACTAGATTATTTCTTGCCTTTTCTTCAAGCAGAGAAATGATAGACATCTTGTAGAAATAATCATCATCACATATCTAATTGAAATATTAAATTATTGTTGCATTAGAGGTTATAATCATATCTTATAATTAAAAGTGTGCTTTGATCAACTCACCATGATTACATTTCTGACTGCTGAAGAGTCCTTCCAATTGAAATTCATGACTGAATGCAGGTTGTTTTTTGGTGATGACTATTGACGTGAGAAATATGTATTGCTGGGCTGAAATATGTAAAGGTGTTGAACTGGGAATTTTTGATCTTTGTGATTAATAATAAAATGGATGACCTGTGACAGCAAATGCTAATTTTCATGAGAATTAATAATAAATTCTAATATAATTAATTAACTAGTAATAATTAAGGGCAATTGTCAGACTACGCCAAGGGAAATTGCTGTCAACCTTAGTATTTCACAAGAATATTTAGGTCACATTATTGATGGAAAGTTTAAATAAGATGGAATCATAGCATGGTGAAGTATTCTGCAAGTGTCATATTCTGTGTGTGTCAAGTTAACATCACAGATCCTAGAAATATTAGAAAAAAAATACTAAGTATATATTTTTCCACTATAAATTTAGATATGTCTTTGGTGAGACAAACATTTATTGCCTTAATGGACAATCTGTATTATAGGATCAGAAGAAGCAGCTATTCAGATATTCCTGGATTCTTCATTGACATTTGACTCTAGTGAATACTTTTTGGAGTCAGCAAACAAAATGAAAGAGATAGAAGTGCTGGTTCTTTTTCTTTTTTAAAAAAACTTTGTTAAGTCTCAGCAAAAAATAAAACACAGGAAGACAAAAATAGAAACAAATAGAAAGAAAAATCAGGAAAGAAACAAGGTTAGAAGTGCAAAAAAGAAAAAAAGAAAAAAATGGTGATTTCCAACTTTCTTCTACTGTATACAGCTACAAATATAAAATATGTTAACCTTTTGCTCTAAGATTAACAATAGTACATAGTATTTCTATAAACAAAAGCAGTACTAATTGTCACATTCCAAAATTAAAGTTTCATTTCTTTCAGTTTCAAGCAAAAAAATAATAACCACAATAAAAAGTGGTTTTTAGGTAGCTAGATAAAGTCTTTTCTTTAATCAAAATAGTCAATTTTGCCATCCCCACTAACTCCATGAATTTCACCATCCATTTCTCCATTGTAGGCATCTGCAAGTCCTTCCATATCTATGCAAATAAAAGTCTTATTTCCGTTATCATGTATAACAATAAAGTCTCATGTTCTTTTTCAAGTTTTTTATTCACAAAACCTAAAAAAAACAACCCTCCGGTTTTAATTCTACATCTATTCCAACAGTTCTCTGAATTAAAGTACATATTGTATCTGATTCCGATATTTCTTAGCTTTCTTACATGTTCATCAAAGATAATTTGATGCTGAGGTGGCGCAGCAATTAGAGGCAGGTACTGCAGGCCACTTTAGCTGACTGTGATCCGCAGGTCAGTGGTTCAAATCTCACCGGCTCAAGGTTGACTCAGCCTTCCATCCTTCCAAGGTAGGTAAAATGAGGACCCAGATTGTTGGGGGCAATATAAATATACATTGCTTACTGGTGTAAACCGCTTAGAGAGTGCTTGCACTGTGAGGCAGTATAAAATAAATAAATAAATAAATAAATAAATAAATAAATAAATAAATAAATAAATAAATAAATAAATAAATAAATAAATAAATAAATAAATAAATAAATAAATAAATAAATAATATAAAATATCTTTATGCTTTTCCAACATATGGATGACAGACCCTTATACATCTTTGACAAGTTATCAGCTGTTAAATAGCAAAAATACATTGTCTTATAAAAATTCTCTTTCAAGTTATAATTCAATGCAAATTTGCATCTTTAATCCACATATTTTCCCATTGATCAAATATATTAGATCAAAAAAATTGCACATTTAATCATAGTCTCTATATAGTTTATACATCTTAGCAATATACTATACCAGTGATGGCGAACCTATGGCACGCGTGCCACAGGTGGCACGCGGAGCCATATCTGCCGGCACGCGAGCCGTTGCCCTAGCTCAGCTCCAGCGTGCATGTGCACACCGGCCAGCTGATTTTCGGCTCACATGGAGGCTCTGGGAGGGTGTTTTTGGCTTCTGGAGGGCCTCGGGGAGGGGCAGGGGGACGTTTTCACCCTCCCCAGGCTCCAGGGAAGCCTCTGGAGACTGGGGAGGGTGAAAAACGGGCCTACCAGGCCCACCAGAAGTTGGGAAATGGGCCATTTTTGGCCTCCAGAGGGCCTCCAAGGGGGCGGGGGAGGCTGTTTTTGCCCTCCCCAGGGATTAAATTATGGGTGTGGGCACTCGTGCATGCGCGATAGCACGCGTTTATGCACTTTCAGCACCCGAGGAAAAGAAGGTTCGCCATCACTGTACTATACTATACCATATATATTATATACTATATATTATATTATATATAATATATATAGTATTATAATATATTATATAATATATATATATTATAATATATTATATTATAATTATAAATTTTTATATTTATAATTATATAAATATTATATATTATATATTATATAATATTATAATTATAAATTATAATATAATATATTATATTATATATATTATATATAGTATACTATAATATACTATACTATACCAGTCATTTGTACACAAATCTAATTCAAAATCAGTTTCCTGATTTGTAAAATCAAGTCAGAGGGTCTGCAGAAGTCAACCAAGTTTGTGTAAATAGCGATGGAAGTACTACTATGTGCTGGTTTTGCTCCTATGTTTAAGATAAAGTATCCCAAGGTACTCTATATGCTTAACCCTCCAGGAATTGCTTGGTCAGTCCTCCAGGGTTCTATCATCGTTCATGATATTTAACATCTTGGTAAGAAGCCATTGGCTAATTGCCATCTGTCAGGTTTATGGCTGGGAGCAGAAATAAAACCCTTACGAGCCAAAGAGAAAATCAAATAACGGTCAATCTAAAGATAGATAAATCAGTAAGTCAGTTCATTAAGTAAAAGTAATATACACAGAATGTCTGAAAACAAGTCTACGGAGATTCTCAGTCATCCAGGTCATGGTTGTTCCAAAGGTGCTTTTTTCAAGAGGCAACTGGACTTTCTGGTTTTTCTTTGAAGATGTTTTGCTTCTCATCCAAGAAGCTTCTTCAGTTCTGACTGGATGGTGGCCCTTCCATTTCCCACCATCCAGTCAAAGCCGAAGAAACTTCTTGGATGAGAAGTGAAATGTCTTCAAAGAAAAACCAGAAAATCCAGTTGCCTCTTGAAAAAAGCACCTTTGGGACATCTGAAAACAAGTCACAGAAAGCAGATATATATATATATATATATAAGTTAATTAAAAAAAACCTAAACCAAGATCTCCATTTGCATGATGGTACTATTAAAGCCTAGTTGTTTATATAACAATGGAAACAATTCTTCCTGACTAAGAGAAGAGAGCTCTCAGCCCACTGTACAGTATGAGCACTGTCTCACCCTACCATTTTAGCATGGAAGAAGAATTCAAAAAGCATGTCCTGTATTCCTGATATAAGAGAAAAAAATGGTTTGAATCAGGGGTGAATTCCAGCAGGTTCTAACAGGTTCTGGAGAAATTGTAGCGGAAATTTTGAGTAGTTCGGAGAACCAGCAAATACAACCTCTGGCTGGCCCCAGAGTGGGGTGGGAATGGAGATTTTGCTATATCCTTTCCCCAGGAGTGGGGAGGGAATGGAGATTTTGCAATATCCTTCCCCCAGGAGTGGGGAGGGAATGGAGATTTTGCAATATCCTTCCCCCAGGAGTGGGGAGGGAATGGAGATTTTGCAATATGCTTCCCCCAGGAGTGGGGAGGGAATGAAGATTTTGCAATATCCTTCCCCTGGAGTGGGGAGGGAATGGAGATTTTGCAATATCCTTCCCCCATGAGTGGGGAGGGAATGGGGATTTTGCAATATCCTTCCCCTGGAGTGGGGAGGGAATGGAGATTTTGCAGTATCCTTCCCCTGGAGTGGGGTGGGAATGGAGATTTTGCAGTATCCTTTCCCTCTCACGCCCACCAAGCCATGCCCACCAAGCCACGCCCACCAAGCCACGCCCACAGAGCCAGTAGTAAAAAAAATGGATTTCACCACTGGTTTGAATAAATTAGGAAAGGAAGTCATTACTGCCAATAAGCAACCAGACTCCCTTATTTACACTTATTTACTAGATTTCTGGACAGCAGAAGTTCATTTCAAACGAATACATCAAAATTCCTTCTCTCACTACATGCTGTGCTCATTTTTGCTTTAGTTTTTATCGGGGGGGGGGGAAGCACACACATACTGTACACATATGAATTAAACTCTCACGATATGCAAGAAATGGCCTGTGGCCTTCACTACAGGACATGCTTCTAACTTCTGTCTTCTGCCTATTTGGGGATATGAGTTCTAGACAGGAGGTACTGCTTAAACATGGGATCACAGTTTGGGATTCAGACTCCGACACACACACCCTCCCCCTAATCTGCTGTTGCCTCTCTGGAAGATCCTCCCTGCAAAATACTACGTTGCATAGAAAGATGTCACTTAAGTGTAAATCTATCTACAGTCAAGTCGACCCACCATCTGTTCACTCCATGAAAAATCAGGTAACTTCAAAACCCTCTGTTAACCATCTGTCATTTTATTTAAAATGCAGAAAATCCCCCAAACCTTTCAATCTCTGTTGTAAATTTATCTAACCCATTGTCTATAATCAATGCGGTTAATTTCACCATCTCTGCCAGTTCAGTCAATTTTGAAGTTCATTCTTCAACAATTGGCATCCCTTTTTATTTCCAATACTCAGCATCAGCGGTCCTTGCAGGAGTCACCATGTAAAGAAATAATTGATTTCCATTTTATTTGGCCCCAATTGATTTCTATTGATTTGGCCATTGTTTTTTCTTCTTCTTCTTGTGCTTCAATTGCTTGGCATTCTCTAGGATCCAGAGGAGGAGGCAGGAAGAATCTGTCAATTTTTCTCATCCAACAATGTTGGTGGTGGAGATGGTGGTGGTAGCAGAGGTGGGTTTCAACGGGTTTTGACCAGTTCTGGAGAACCGGTAGTGGAATTTCTGAGTAGTTCGGAGAACCGGTAAATACCGCCTCTGACTGGCCCCGCCCCCATCTATTCTCTGCCTCCTGAGTCCCAGCTGATCGGGAGGAAATATGGGGATTTTGCAGTATCCTTCTCCTGCCACGCCCACCAAGCCATGCCCACCAAGCCATGCCGATAGAACCGGTAGTAAAACATTTTGAAACCCACCACTGGGTGGTAGTGATAATGATTTGGTAGAAATCTTTGGTCCAGTCTTTGTACTTGTTCTCTACTTGTGAAACTATTATAAACTACTTTCTCACTTGAGGATTATTTTACAATAGACCTGACACCATTAGTATACTAACCATAACCTGCTATATTTCTCTTTTTGTCCTGAAGTCAGGGTTGACATCTAAAGAGTTTTTACATTTCATCCAGTATCATAGGTTGAATCTGAAAGAAGAAGCTGGAGCTGAATTCTTACAAAGTGAAAATGTTGTTGATTCTAGGGCCCCAGCTTTGGGATTTGGAAGGTAATAATTGAAATGGTCAGAGATACAGCATTTTAGAACCATCGCTGACACTAGATAATCTAATTATATATAGGTGAAATTATTGCAAAGCTTGCTTCAAAATGGTAGCCTTAAAAATTGTTCTGGAAACTGCAACTGGTCTAAACTGTGGCTAGTGATTGACATTTCTAGCAAAAGGTCTTTTGCTTCCATGTCAAAATAGTTGTGATGGGGGTGGGTTGTTTTCTGAATCAATTCAGATTGTTCATTATAGCGTATTAAGATTTACAGTACCTGCTTACTCTATCTTTAATCTTTGTGCTTAAAATTTTAATAGTGCACTTTCTGCAATTCCTATCACACATTTACCAAACTTCACATTTAACTACTTTTTCTACACTCTGGAACAACTTAACATGAGGTTTGATTCTGGCATCTTCCTTGTTACAGTTTAGTATAATTTAGTATATTTCTGTTTTATGAACTTCTATGCCATTTTCATGATTTTCTGCAATGTCAAATGTTAAGTTATATTTAAATGCAAACCAACAACAACAAAAAGTGATTGGAATTATATGTATTTGTGCCCAACCGATCTTGGAGATTTTATGCATAAACGTAAAATATATATCTCTACACTCAAAAATGTATTCAAAATAATAGAATCAGTAAGTTCTTTTATGCTACCTTGCCCGATGTTCCTACTCTCTGCTTCACTTTTTGCTGTAGTTAAACATTTGTAATGGCTACTACGTAACTAATGTCTCTAGTAGAAATAGACATTTATTGGATTGCATTGTAAGAACATTGCACAATGTCAAATTATCATTATAATAGGAATATTTGAATGAAAAATTTAAGATTACAGGAGAGGTCATTATGTTTTTATAGGATCTAGCTTTGCAGTGTTACTGAATTACAGAATCACATTCCCTGTTATGAGTATGAAAGTAAGCAAAACCTGGTTTTATTTCTTGGGAAGGAAAATTAGATAGTCCATTTAAACTAAACAAGTAGACTGAATATCCTCCTATAAAATTCTACATATAATCTGTGCTATTTAACTATGTTTGTTCTACAGATACATTTTTTTTTAAAAAAGTGACATACTGATTCTTTTTTTTCTTAGTTTCTGATGTCCTGGCAGCTGGCATATAAATTAAATAATGTGCTTGTAAAATCCTTGATGCTCTCTCAGTGTTTGGTTGCAGACATTTCTTTTTTTAAAAAAAAATATTTTTTATTATTTTTATCTTTAAAAACAAAAACAAACATACAAGGGGAAAAATACTTACAGTTAAGTCCTTTACATTGTCAGATACTTGTGAAATTGTCTCAACGTTTTGATAACTTTCTACACCAGATTGCACCTCTTGCTCTTCTTTTATATCATCTCTACAGGTAGTCCTCAACTTACAACAGTTCATTTAGTGACTGTTCAAAGTTACAACTGCACTGAAAAATGTGACTTCTGACCATTTTTCACACTTACGACTGTTGTAGCATTCCCATGGCCTCGTGATCAAAATTCAGGCACTTGGCAACTGACTCACATTTATGACGATTGCAGTGTCCCAGATTCATGGGTTCTCCTTTTGCAACCTTCTGACAAGTAAAGTCAACGGGGAATCCAGATGTACTTAACAACTATGCCAGAGGTGGGTTCCTGCCGGTACGCTCTTACCTGTCGGTCAGCTCTTACCCCGCGCCGCCGAAGAAGCTGGTGGCGTTCGTGGTGCGGGGCTTCCCCCACCCGCTTCCCCCGCCCGCCTGGATGCCACCATTTGGGTTCTTTTGCCCTCTGCTCATGCGCAAAGCGTTTTGCTTGCGCAGAGGGCAAAATGGCGGCATCCAGGCGGGCAGAAGTGGGTGGGGGAAGCCCCGCGCTGCGAATGCCACCAGCTTCTTCGGCTCTGTGGTGATCGACAGGTAAGAGCGTACTGGCAGGAACCCACCTCTGAACTATGCTACTAATTTCACAACTGAAGTGATTCATTTAACAAAGGTTGTAAAATGGGGCAAAATTACTTAACAAATGTCCCACTTAGCAACAGTAATCTTGGGTTCATTTGTGGTCTTATGTTGAGGACTACCTGTACATTAATTATATCTTCCTTTGTCCTTAGAACATAATTGGTCTATAAAGTGAATAGTTTTTTGTAAATAATTTTCAAACACGTCTCAAAAAATATGCTTGTATTAGCCATATTAGCCATCTTCTTTGCTCCCTCTTGTGGGCAAAGAATCTCTCTCTCTCTCTCTCTCTCTCTCTCTCTCTCTCTCTCTCTCTCTCTCTCTCTCTCTCTCTCTCTCTCTCTCTCTCTCTCTCTCTCTCTCTCTCTGTGTGTGTGTGTGTGTGTGTGTGTGTGTGTGTGTGTGTGTGAATCCAGTGACTCTGCCATTCAAAAAGAGAAGGGGGGTCTTGAGTTTGAATTATCAGCATTGCTTGGATCAACTGAGATTTACAACACATATCCTGGCGCCAGTCACTTTGACATCTCTTTATCGGGGGGGGGGAAGGTTTTATGAGGGGTAATCTAACCTGGTTTGAATGGAAGAGGCCCCGGAGAACTGTATATTCATCCTGTCCCCAGAGCAAGGGATTGTCACACTTGTATATTGGTCAGGATTTGCATTCTGCCTAATGGGGAGGGGCTCTAAGGTTTAACTGTACCAGCTTTGCCTAAGGGTATTCAGATCTTGCTTTGAATGGGATGTTATCACATTTGCTAATAAAGGAATCCTTTTGAACTACCTGGCTCAGAAGTTCGTACTTTGTAAGTGAATGGAAAGACAATCCTTACAGTGTGTTTTCTGTCGAATCACCCTCATATACCCAAATATGGGAGGGAGCATACTGCTTCCTTTTTGCCTTTCGGCCCCTCCAGGGGCCATCCAGGCAGTTTCTATAGATGACAAACTATTTTCTCTATATGTAACACATTTTTACTGATAATGAAAACGAAGGGAGACTAGTATAGATCTATTTCAAGCTATTTAGCTCTCATCAGCTAGCCAGTAAAGGTATGGCTAGCTGATGAGAGCTAAATAACTTGAAATAGATCTATACTAGTCTCCCTTCATTTTCATTATCAGTAAAAATGTGTGTGCGTGTGCGTGTGCGTGTGCATGTGTGCGCGCGCATATGCATATGCATATGCATATGCATATGTATATGTATATGTATATGTATATGTATATGTATATGTATATGTATATGTATATGTATATGTATGGAGAGAGAGAGGGGGGGAGAGGGAGAGAAAGAGCGCAATTGCTAGTTCCTGGCCAATCAGAGTTCATAAACATCAGAAAGTTTCAGCCACCCATAACACAACTTTCTATCCTTATGTTTGTTTCTCTGTCAAAATTTTAAAAAAGAAGCTGCAGATTTCTTATTTTAGCTTGCCTCCAGCAACCAATTCCAATACTTGATGAGCTGTCACAGAGAGGAAAGGGTCAACCTATTTTCCAAAGCACCTGAAGGCCAGACAAGGAATAATGGATTGAAACTGATCAAGGAGAGATTCAACCTAGAAATAAGGAGGAATTTTCTGACAGTGAGAGCAATCAACCAATGGAACAGAAGTTGCCTTCAGAAGTTGTGGGAGCTTCCTTCATCACTGGAGGCTTTCAAGAAAAGACTGGACAAAATCTGTCAGAAATGGTGTAGGCCGGGGTGTCAAACTTGATTTCATTGAGGGCCACATCAGGGTTGTGTTTGACCTTGGGGGGCCAGGGTGGGCGTGTACAGTATGATGTCACTTCTGTCGGGGGATGCCTGTGGTGGCCTGAGCGCTCTGCCAGCGAAAACGGGCTCCTGAGCTCCGTTTTCACCTGCGACAGCCTCCTGCAACCCTCTTCCAGCGAAAATGGAGCTCAGGGGGGTCATGTGCAGCCCTCCTGAGCTTCATTTTTGGCTGGCATGGCCTTCTACAACCCTTTGCCAGTGAAAACGGAGCTCAATAGGGCTGCACGCAGCCCTCTGTTTTCAGTGGCAGAGACACTGCGGGCTGGTCCGCTATTTCCAGGGCAGCCCTGCAGGCCAGATCTAAGCACCCCATGGACCGGATCCGGCCCCCAGGCCTTAGTTTCACACCCCTGGTGTAGGGTCTCCTCCTGAGGGGTTGGACTAGATGACCTACAAGTTTCTATTCTACTCTATTCTATTCTATTCTAACCTCTTTCTTGTTGTTTAACAATGAAGAAGTCTTAAATATAGTGCAGAACTTCAAAACTTCAAAAAGAAATTAGAAACTGTGACTGGAAAGAGCCTCTTTCAGCTAATACAGATAATAATCCCATAAATTTATTAAGAAATGAAAGGCACGACTCATTGTCTGTTTGAAAAATAAATGCCAAACTGGCTGCTTTTTCAACAATGAAGTGAATTGCAGCACCTCTCTTCCCAGATGAATGGCTCACAGGCTGCTCTGAAGCGCAGGTCACGAGGCTTCCAGAAAACTGCTGCTGTGTGGAGGGCTTTGTGCAGGGGTGAAATTCAGCAGGTTTGGATAGGTTCTATAGAACCGTTAGTGGGGATTATGCGCAGTTCGGAGAACCGGTAAACCGCACCACTGACTGGCCCCTCCCCGCCCCTCCCCTCCCACTCACTCCTTCTCTCCTCCTTCTCCGGCTCATACACACAGAGCAAACATAAGAAGGAGGTGAGAAGCAGCCAGGTTGAATGCTAGAAGACTTGGCCGAACTTTTCTGTCGGTTCTTTGGTGTGGCTTAGTGAGCGTGGCTTGGTGGGGTGGTGCCGCCCCATCTTGCTGAAGAGCTGAAGTGGTGCAGTGGTTAAATGCTGCGACTGCAGGCTGACTGCTAGTTCAGCAGTTCAGCTGTTCAAATCTCACTAGGCTCAAGGTTGACTCAGCCTTCCATCCTTCCGAGGTGGGTAAAATGAGGACCCAGATTGTTGGGGGCAATATGCTGAACTCTGTAAACTGCTTAGAGAGGGCTGTAAAGCACTATGAAGCGGTATATAAGTAAAGTGCTATTGCTATTGCTATTGCTATGAGTGATGTCAAGTTGACCACGCCCACTCAGTCACATGACCCCACCACCAAGCCACACCCACCAAGCCACGCCCACAGAACTGGTAGAGGAAAAATTTGAATGTCACCCCTGGCCTTGTGGGGTGATTCTAGGACTCTCCCTTAGGAAGGAGAATCATATAAACTAGAGGAATCCCTGTTTCTTTTGTTTATAAGTTTTAAAAAAACAGCAATCCGGAGAGATTGTCTCCATTGGCCATGTTTACAAAAAATCGAATGCAGTTTACATGTCTATTGGGAAATGGGGTACTTTTTACCACACATTGTGTTTATAAAGTTAAACAGATTTGGAGTGGTCTAGTTTGGCTCTGACCCAATTGATTTGTTCTTTTATTTTATTTTTATTAACAACATTTATAAGGCCACCAAAAATCACGCATGGTGACTCTAGGCAACTTACAAAATTCAATTTCCACAATGTAAAAACCTATATCCCCCCAATGATAGCAACAGTCACAATCACAATCAAACACTTGATCAGATTTATGTGTTTGTAGTCTACCACGTTCAAGATACTGTTCTTTCGTGGATAGAAGCACTAATAATACATAATGATTTTCTGGCTGTTAAACTAAGTGAAAAGTAGTTTACATTATGCCAACATTTCCCTCAGGGTTTACATCAATACAGTTATTACAGAGAGGCTGATCATGAATTGCTTTGAAAATAGAAGATGTTTTAACTTTTCTTATTGACCTATATCAACGTAACTACAGAGGGGTTTTTTCCCCCTCTTGGCCTACCTTTTTATGCACAAATATTTCCTGTTTCCTGTACCCTTTGAAATTCAACATTTGCTATCATCGTTTTGAAATTAATACTTTACAGTAATTCATGGATATGGATTATCAGCAGTCACTTTATTGTATGTGACAAGGTAGTTATTAAAGTTCATAGTCCACTGGCCATGCTGGGGAAAGAAGCCAAGATTACTGACCATTTGCCATTATCAGTAATCTCTCAACAGAGATATGCTTTTATCCATATTGCTGCTACCTGCTTGACTGTCCCTGCTAGGCCAGGAAGGAAGAAAGGAAGGGAGGGAGGGAGGGACGGAGGGAGGGAGGGAGAGAGGAAGGGAGAAAAGACCTGACTTTGTTAATAAATTATGTAGCTGATTATAATGTATAATGTAGATACCACCATTCCCAAAAACAAAAACAAAACAAAAAAACAAAACAAGAAACAAATGAACTTCTGAAAGATAAATTCTAAATTATTTTAAAATGTTTTTATTATTCATACATTAAAAAGTATATTTTTATACTCAGAAGTAAAAGCAATGAAATTGTGCGTTTCATTTGATAAAGATGACTTGCTAACTTTTATAAAAACTCTGAATATTTGAAGATGATAAAAGAGCAGTTCCATAGATGTAATTTGTGATTATGATCAACACATGGGTTCTTAATCATTTGTGTCAATCCGATGTGGGTTTTTATTAAAATACCTCCCCTGGTCTGAAAAATATTCCACTTATCCAAAAATACAAATGTAACAAGTAAGAAGAAGCAATATTTAATTTAGAAGTAGAAGACCTATACAAAACTGATCTCTACAATGTTATACAGATAATTTATATTCCTAAGAAACCTGTTATGGATGTGCCCTTGTAATTTTGATGAACTCTGGCCAAAATTGAGAAATAGATTAATTGTCTAAAGTATGTTATTCTCTCCCAAAGGTGCTTTTTCAAGAGGCAACTGGACTTTCTGGTTTTTCTCTGAAGACATTTCACTTCTCATCCAAGAAGCTTCTTCAGCTCTGACTGGATGGTGGGGAATGGAAGTTTTTATACTCCTTGCAGACAGCTGGACATTTGCATTCTTTTAACGAGTCATTAAGGTCACCTGGAGGTTTATCTGGTGGTTGAACTGAGTAGTTCAAATGGGTGTGAAGCCTTCTTGGAACTCTGATGTGACTGTGTTGTAGACTGGAGATAGGTGATGTTGTATTCCCCCCGCCCCTGTTGAGCTAGCGAGAGCTGTTCAATTTTGACATAGATGGCCTCTTTGACCTTTCTTTCAAACCAACGGTCTTCTCTGTCCAAAATGTGGACTTTGCTATCTTCAAACAAGTGCCCTGTGTCTTTCAAATGCAGATGGACTGTTGAATCTAGTCCTGATGTGCTTGTTCTCCTATGTTGTGCCATGCACTTATGAAGTGGTTATTTTGTTTCCCCAATGTACAGATCTGCACATGGTTTGCTGCATTGTATTGCATATATCACGTAGCTCAGTTTATGTCTGGTGTTTTATCTTTGGGGTGGACAAGCTTCTGCCTTAGGCAGGGGTGGGTTCCACTTACCTTTGCCACCGGTTCGCATCGCGATGTTTCACGCGTGCACGCTCCTCTCTCTCTCTCTCTCTCTCTCTCTCTCTCTCTCTCTCTCTCTCTCTCTCTCTCTCTCTCTCTCTCTCTCTCTCTCTCTCTCTCTCTCTCTCTCTCTCTCTCTCTCTCTCTCTCTCTCTCTCGTCCCCTTGTGTGATTTGGCTTTAGCGCATACTCAGAAGCAGGAATGAGCCCGAAACACAGCTGAGGAGCTGATCAGCTGTGCTTTGGGTGAAGAAATAAAGATCAGAAATCACCCGCAGGTGGGCGGGTGGGCCCTTTTTCAAGCCGCAGAAGGGGAAGAATTCGCACAAATGGGAAAAAAAAGATGGCAGCGCGCACGGACCGGCACCGACAGTGACGTCACCTGCAGGTCGCTACCAGTTCAGTTCCACAACCCAGTCCTTTCAACAGTTCCAAGAAGTTGGAACTGTACCTAGAATTAGAGCCAGGATTTATAAACTTACTTATCCATTTCCATTTTTAAAAATTCTATGTTATAACTGTTCAGATTTGCCAGTGTTTACTCATAGACCAAAAGTATTTCCATGGGAAAAAAAAAAAGCTCAAGATCCAATATCTAATCTATTGGGATAGATTATTAATCACCAATACTGCAATAAAATGTATTTTTCCTTTCATAAACTATAGCATATGTATCATGTGCTTAAATATAATTGCTGTTATTTGTAAACAGCAAAGTAAAGTATAGGTTCAAAATGATTGCTAATGATGCAGGAATATGTTAGTTGACATTCTTGGATATATTATAAAGTTGATTCATATGCCACTTATGATAGCATAATTTTCTCTTTTTTCTCCAAGAGCTAGGTTAAAAGAACATTTTATGAAGACATTGTATATTGCCATCCCAATTATTTTCAAGAGATTGCACATAACATTTTAATACTTCAACATAATTAATTCATGTGAGCATTTCCTGAGAGAATTTGTTCTCTCTGATATGAAAAACATATGCAAGATCATATGGACTGGGTAATTTATTTTGAGATTTATAAGACTACATACAGTATATAGTTTTTATAGTATATGCTGCATATATACTTTCTCTCTGCGCACGTGCACACACACACACACAGATACATATAAGTATATCTACCTATATGTGTATATATACAGTGTGTATGTATATGTGTAAATATAGATAGATATAGATATAGATATAGATATAGATATAGATATAGATATAGATATAAGAAAAAAAACCTACCTCTGCATCCATTCGGTATTCATCTGGCTAGCATCCTTACAGCAAACAACAAACAGCCTGCCTACTCCGTGTCTGCTACCTCTGCCGGGGAACGCTGGAGCCTTTGCTGCCAAGTAGCTGATTTGTGATTGGATTGGCCTCCCAGAATACCGCCGATCAGCTGTTCTAGGTGGCAGGGATCGCCACTGCTGCCTATCGCCACCTATCACTGCCACTTGCCCCTATTTGCTGCCATCCATTTGCTGCTGCCCATTTGTTGCCATCCATTTGCTGCCGCCTGTTTGCCACTGCCTGTTTGCCGCTGCCTGTTTGCTGCCGTTTGCCACCGCCAATCACTGCCACCTGTTCGCTGATGCCAGTTCATCGTCATTCACCACTGCCTGTTTGCCACTGTCCATTCGCCACTGCCTGTTCACCACCGATTGTCACCACCGATCACTGCCACCCGTTCACTGCCGCCCATTTGCCACTGTTTCCGCCACCCTTTTGTCACACCCATTCACAGCGAATTGCTGCCATCCATTTGCCATCACCCATTCGCCACTGCCTATCGTGGTGGCGAATGGGTGGTGATAGGTGGTGGCGAACGGGCAGCGGCGATCCCTGCCACCTTGAACAGCTGATTCAGCCGGTATACTGGGAGGCCAATCTAACTGCCAATCAGCTGCTTTGCAGTGAAGGCTCCAGTGTTCCCCAGTGGCAGCAGCACCACCCCACCTCCCTCCCGCCGCAATATTCACTCTATAAGATGCACAGACATTTCCACCCACTTTGTGGGGGGAGTGTGTCTTATAGTGCAAAAATATGGTATTATATACATACATACATACACAGGTAGTTATGGCCACAATTGACTTACAACCACATTGTAAAATGAATTTTGCCCCCTTCTATGACCATTGGGACTGGGACACTGCAACTGTCATAAATATGAGTCAATTAGCAAGCATCTGAATTTTAATAATGTGACCATAGGAATGCTGCAATGGTCATAAGTTTGAAAAACAGTCATAATTCCCCCCCCACACACACACACTGTATATACATGAGATAAAAAAATCAAAAAATATAAACATAATGTTGTGGTTCCTCACAATAAACATTAAAGTAGCATTGCACTTTTGGTTTCTTTAGCCATTGCATGTTGTTGTGCATAATTTCCTTGCCATTTTGGCAGATGTTCAGCTGCTGGTAGCATATTTCAGAATATTTTCTTTGTGGAAGCACTTCACTATATGCCGCTAAATACCCAGATGGCTTTATCATAGCAAAATATTAGCTATTACACATCCTGGGAATCATAATCTTTTTAATGTGTCTGCAAAGTGTGTGCTAATTATAACTTTTAAAATATTATTGGAGAAAGATATTAAAAACATATTGTAAGTGTGTCATTAGAGGGAAAGGTGAATCATTCCTTTAATGTATCTGGCTCACTAAGATGATGACATTAGAATAGAAGGTAAAGTTGTATTTTTAACTTTCTTGCAACTTAACTCCTTTCATGTATACCGTATTTTTCGGAGTATAAGACGCACCTTAGATTTTGGGGAGGAAAATAGGGGGGGGGGAATCTGCCTACCAGGTATTCATATGGCTAGCGTCCTTAGTTTGGTCAGTTTCAGAACATTATTTTATCCCCTGGTTAGGGCTGTAAAAAACCTTCTTCGAAGAGAGTAACAATGAAAGAGCATGCAAGCCAGTAAGAGCTGGGAAGATAGTTAGCACCTGGTTAGGGCTAGAAAAAAACTTATTCGGAGCAAGTAGAGCAATGAAAAAAACCCTGCAAAGACTTAGGGCTGGAAAAACATTCTTTGGAGAGAGTAACAATGAAAAAGCCTGCAAGGTAAGAGCTGGGAAGATCGTTAGCACCTAGTTAGGGCTGGGAAAAAGCTACATTCAAAGTATAAGATGCACCCAAATTTTCAGCCACTTTTAAGGAGGAAAAAGGTGCGTCTTATACTCCGAAAAATACATTATGTGTGTTAGGACTACATTTAGTTTCAAACATGTAATTCAATTCAATGAAGCTTTGAGCAAATCACCCTTGGAAATCGGAATGGGGACCTATTTTGAAGTAACAAATTGAACTGGTGATTCTGAAGCGCTTCGGAGTTTTCGAAAGCATTTCATCAACTTTCTGCTGCTTCTGAGATTCTAACAGACAGACAATATAGAATATTGCCATGACATTTTAACTGGGATAGTTGAAAGGTATGACGGGCTGTTTGATACTGAAACAAGCAGCTAGCCAAAACAATTTATCACCTCATTAAACTCTCTGCCTATATTTACATCACTGGCAATCATTTTTCTTCATAACCTGTAATTTGGCTGGGTTACTGAATTTATTATTTTTTATTTATTTATTTATTAGTGAGACTTATATACCGCTTCATAGTGCAAACACTCTCTAAGCGGTTTACACCAGTAAGCAATGTATATTTATATTGCCCCCAACAATCTGGGTCCTCATTTTACCTACCTCGGAAGGATGGAAGGCTGAGTCAACCTTGAGCCGGTGAGATTTGAACCGCTGACCTGCGGATCACAGTCAGCTAAAGTAGCCTGCAGTACTGCAGTACTGCACTCTAACTGCTGCGCCACCAGCAGTTAGACTGCTGGTGCTGGTTAGAGTGTTATGTTATTGGTTTGCTGCTGGTCCTGCCAAAGTATCTCCATGATAAATCCAGTGATCAACTTTCAGGGTATGTTTAAAAGTTGTTGTTTATTTTAAAAAAATTGGTGGATCAGATTACATTTTTTAAGAATGTCTACCTAACACGTACTGGCCCTGGCCCAAACATTTACTCTTCTGAAAATAAGGATAAGTTAATAAGGCTATAAATATAATTTACTCTGTGAATTGTACCTCATAATTTCTTGTTTTCCCTCCCTAATATTGTCTATTGCCAATAATTCTGACAAATCAATTGTTGACAAAGATGGTGGAATCCTTTCCAGGAAGGAACAAGTTTGCCAATCAATACAGTGGTACCTTGATACTCAACTGCTTTGAAACTCATCAAATTTGGTACTCAACACATTTTGATGTGAAAATTCTGTCCTGGTACTCATTGTTTGTTTGGTACTGAACATACAAGCTAGAACTTTTCCTTATGGGAAAAAATTTGTTTAGTATTCATCATTTTTAGTACTTATTACCTCCCAGAACCAATTAATGATGAGAACCAAGGTACCACTGTATGTCAATTCTCCTGGAAATCCACCAGGAAAAGCAACACTGGTAAAAAAAAATGTACATTACCCCACAATGACATATCAATGGTCCCTTTTTCTGAGTACTACTGAAAGAGTAAATATATGTCTGAATACAAAATAAATAAAATAATGAAATTATTTATAATAAGAATAGAATGTTGTGTGTCCGGTAATAATTCTAATTATAGAAAGTTAAAAAGTGCCTTTTAAACCAGGAATCCAGATAAGGAATCCTTGGCAAGTTGGCATTTTGGCCTTCGGTTATTCAGGTTCATAAACAGCTGTTAATAAGCATTTAATCATCACACTATTTTATACCTACTTAACCAAATTGTTTTGTTTCTGTTACTTTCATTTCCTCAACATACCTATTACTAATTCTGAAGTCATGATTAAGTAATCTTAGAGGAATATGGACATAACCTTGAAGAAGGAATGCAAGGGCAAATACATAAAGATTAGGTTAGCTCTGAAAAGTGAAAAGGAAATCAGAAGAAACACAGATATGACCTCCCTTGGATTCTCTTTAGTATAAGAGACAAACTCTATCAACCTTTCAGATTCTGTTATTATGCCCTGCAGCAATAAAAATAGAATTTCAGTAGTCCTTATGAAGTCTTACCTGGCCTGATCTACTTTGAAAAGCTGACAGTAATCTTGTAGGTTCTGTTTGTCCTTCTTCACTGTCTGACAGACAAAACTGTCAGTCACATACCTTAGAAATTTCCTAGAGGAATCCTACTTTTCAGTATTTGTTGTTCAACAGATATTTATCCTGTCAAAGTCTCTTGTAAATATTCATTTTTACTTCTTTAAAGCAGGGGTGGGTTCCTACCAGTGCAGTCTTCTCTATGACACCGTCAGTGGCCGGCAGATTGCGAAACGGCTCCGGTGCCGTCCTCGCCGGTCCGTTGCATGTCGCCATCTTTTTTCAGTAATTTTCCAGCTTTTTTTTCTTCCTGCACATGCGCAGAAGCAAAATCTCACCAAAATTTCACAAGGGGACATGCGTGCGCACAAAATTTCAGCAAGATTTTGCTTCTGTGCATGTGTGGAAGCAAAAAATCGCCGAAATCGCGCACGCAAGCGCGTCCCCTCATGAGATTTTGGCGAGATTTTGCTTCCGCGCATGCGCTGAAGCAAAATCGCACAAGGGGGCATGTGTGCATAGTGAGGGACGCAAGCACAACATGGTGATTGATTTATTTATTTATTTATTTATTCGGCTTTCTTATATGCCGCCCAACTCCCGAAGGACTCAGGGCGGCGTACAGCATAGGAAAATACAAGAAACCAATAAACAAAATTTAAAAACATAATATAAAAATTAAAAATGCAATATAAAAACAACCATGCAACAACCAAGCATACCCGGGGGAGAGTTCAGCTGGAGTTAAGCTCTGCCCCCTGCCTGCAGGAAAAGCCACGTCTTAACGGCTTTTCGGAAGGCCAGCAGGGTGGGGATGGTTCGGGTCTCTGGAGGAAGTTGGTTCCAGAGCGCGGGGCCTGCCACAGAGAAGGCCCTCCCCCTAGGACCCGCCAGCGGGCATTGCTTGGTTGACAGGAGCTGGAGGAGGCCAACTCTGTGGGCCCTAACCGGTCGATGGGAAGTATGAGGCAGAATGCGGTCCCGGAGATAACCTGGCCCTAAGCCATGAAGGGCTTTAAAGATGATGATCAACACCTTGAATTGGACCCGGAGACAAATGGGTAACCAATGCAGCTGGCGGAATATAGGTGTCACGTGGGTATACCTTGGTACACCCACCACAGCACGCGCAGCCGCATTTTGCACCAACTGGAGTCTCCGGATACTCTTCAAGGGTAGCCCCATGTAGAGCGCATTGCAGTAGTCCAAACGGGAGGTGACAAGGGCGTGAGTGACCATGAGTAGAGCCTCCTTCTCCAAGTATGGCCGCAACTGGTGCACAAGGCGAACCTGTGCAAAGGCCCCCCTAGCCACAGCAGTAAGATGATGCTCCAATTTTAGCTGTGGATCTAGGAGGACCCCCAAGTTGCGGACCTGGTCCGAGGGAATCAGTTTCGTTCCCTCTAAAACCAAGGAGGGACAGTTGTCATAGTCCTTAGGAGGCAATATCCAAAGCCACTCAGTCTTGTCGGGGTTGAGTCTGAGTCTGTTCCTCCCCATCCAGATCCTAACGTCGTCCAGGCACCGGCACATTACATCAACTGCCACACTGAAGTCAGACGGGGTGGTGATGTACAGCTGGGTGTCATCAGCGTACTGGTGGAAACGCACCCCATGTCTGCGGATGATCTCACCCAGCGGTTTCATGTAAATGTTAAATAGGATGGGTGAGAGAACCGACCCCTGAGGCACCCCGCATAACAGGGGCCTAGGGGAGGATCTCTGCCCTCCTGTTAATGTGATGCATGCACAGCGCACCGGTAGCGCGGTAGGAGCAACCCAACCCTGCTTTAAAGGATATGGACTTTATTTTTGAAAAGTATCATTTACATCACATTAATTGACTGGGCAGTAAGTAAGAGATACAACAACAGTATTGCCATCACTCATTTTCCAATATTATTTAATCACTTTGAATCACATTGCTAATCATTTAAGCTTTTTCTATGTTGCATTGTTAAAATCCAATTTTTGCTTCATGGTGTGTTACAGGGAATACAATTTCCTACACTATACTGATCTTTGCAGATGTAGACACATCACAGTATCTGAATATTTTTTCCCAAGACTTTCAAAGCTGCTTTAACAGGTGCTGGTCTGTGGCATATTTCCTGATTGCTTGTGTTATGTATTGAATACATATAGTTGTGTTAAGCCCAGCTAAAGTGAAACTAACCTTTAGATGACCCTAACTCAGAGGTGGGTTCCTCCTGGTTCACACCGGTTCTATAGAACCGGTAGCAAACCACTGGTAACATCATGGTGATATCACAGAACCAGTTCTGACGGTGCTGGTCTGTGGACGCAGCCATCTTTTTTTATTTGGGGGGGGGGGTTTCTGATTTTTTTGCTTCTGTGCATGTGCAGAAGCTGAGTTTCCGGCACTGCGCATGCGTCACCATCTTGTTTTTTTGGGGGGGGGTTGGAATTTTGTTGGAATTTTCAGCACTGCGCATGTGCGTGTGCACAAAGTGCGCATGTGCCCACGAGGCACAGCCATGCAGCACGAGAGGAAGCGAACCAGCAGTGAGGTAAGTTAGAACCCACCCCTGCCCTGTTAACTTCAACTATTTTGTAGGGAAACTTAGAACATTCATATTTGGGTGGGCTCTTCCTAGTATTATGATTGGTTAAGGCCCTGTGGGCCCAGAATATAAATTACAGGGATTTGCCTGCAGTTCCTCAGTTCCAGTTTGAGTCAATAAATGCTGTTGTATGTTGTATCTATGCTGGACTGTTCTCGCCTATTGCAGCCCACTAAACAATAGCTTGTTCCTTTACTATTGAAGCAATCTCTCACTTCACTATCTTCATTGTCAATTCCAAGGCTAGTTGTTGTACCTGCTGTCATTAATTTGGTGTTATTTGTATTTAATTTTAGTCTCATTTTTCCCCACTGTATTTCTTGACTTTTATTACTGCTCATTCCGTTTTCTACCTGCATCTGGTCTGTTTCGCAATGCACTGTGACTTCCTGACCTGTATATAGGTTTTTCATTGAACCAGTGAGATGTCCTGGGGTTTTCATTTTTCTGAGCACATTCCACAGCTTCACTTGATTGACACAATCAAAAAGGGTATTTTTATAATCAATAACCCACATACCAATTCCTTTTGTGTATTCTGTGCATCCGGAGTGCATCAGCAGCAATATCTCATGTTCCTCTATCTTTTTCTTGATAAACAGAAAGTTGCTTTTGAACTCCAGCACTACATAATACTTTCCACATCTTTTCATTCTAGTCTTCCTTGGCCCATTGTTTCGTTATTTTGTTTTTTAAGAGTTGCTTCCTTGTTGGTTCCTATTATGATATCTCATTGTAAATCAAGTCTACTCACTGATTTCATCATCAAGGCTTATGTATTTATTTATTATTTATTAGTGAGACCTATATACCGCCTCAAAGTGCAAGCACTCTCTAAGCGGTTTACACCATTAAGCAATGTATATTTATATTATCAACTAATATACGATCAGTAGCTTGTTCATCAAGTAGCACATCATGTTTGCGTTCCTCCCCTCAAATAAACAGATAAAGAGAGTTGGAAGGGACCTTGCAGGTCATCTAGTCCAACCCCTGTCCCCAAGCAGGAGACCCTACATTTGCCTCTACCTAGGATCGAACTCACAACCTCCTGTTTGTGAGGCAAAAGCTCCACCTCTAGGCCACAGCAGCTGGTATGTGGTATATGTGCCAAGTTGTTTCCATATAGGAACATAATCAATCTCAAACCCTGAAGGTCATTGCTCAAAGCATTATCAGTATAAATCTTTTTTATCTTCTTGTTTCTTTTTCAGTTTTGCCAAGTATACATTATTGCCTTCAAGGGGAAAAATGTTAGTGATTTCTCTTTAAATTCCACCAGCAAACATCACTGGTACTATAGATTCCTATTAGCTCACCCGGTTTACCTTTTCAGTGAACTTCTTCCTGGAAACAGATGGCCATATATTCTTCCTACAGTCTCTGCTTATTTAAAGTGTTGAATAAAAGATAGAATAACAGAATAACGAAATTGGAAGGGACTCTGGAGGTCTTCTAGTCAAACCCCTGCTTAAGCAGAAGACCCCAAACCCATGATGCTGAACCTATGGCACGCATGCCACAGGTGGCACACGGAGCCAAATCAGAGAGCACACGAGGCATTGCCCTAGGTCAGCTCCAGCATACATGTGCGTGCTGGCCAGCTGATTTTTGACCTTTTTTTCAGCTGTTTTCGCTCTCCCCAGGCTTCAGAAAGCTTCCTGAAGCCTGGGGATGGTGAAAAACAGCCCAACGGGTTTCTGAACTCCGAGTTGGCCCGTTGGGCTGTTTTTGCTCTCCCCAGGCTCCAGGGAATGAACGCTTTCTCCAGGCTTCGGAAATGAACTATTGTTTGGCCTGAAGCCCGGGGACGGCAAAAAACAGCCTAACGGGCCAACCGGAAGTTCGTTTCCAAACCCATTTGGCTGTTTTTCGCCGTCCCCAGGCTTCAGGTGTCTGTTGTGAGGCCTGTGTGTGGGGTGTAGTGGGTGGGTGTGTGCATGTGCAGGGGGCAGCAGGGGGGTTGTGCGCATGTGTGGTGGGCATGGGTGTGAGTATACACACATGCGCTAGCACGCGCGCACCCACCTTTTTGGCATGCAAACCAAAAAAGGTTCTCCATCACTGCCCTATACCCGTGATGGCGAACCTATGGCACGTGTGCCACAGGTGACACGTGGAGCCATATCTGCCAGCAGTTGCCCTAGCTCAGCTCCAGCGTGCATGTGCGCACCAGTCAGCTGATTTTCAGCTCACGCAGAGGCTCTGGGAGGGCATTTTCAGCCTCCGGAGGGGCGGGGGAAGGCATTTTCGCCCTCCCCAGGCTCCAAGAAAGGAGCCTGGGGAGGGCAAAAAATGGGCCTACCAGAAGTCAGGAAATGGGGCAGTGAGGGGTCATGCACAGGGAACGGGGCAGCACCAGGGGAGTCGCATGCGCATGCACAGGGGGGCAGGGCATGTGGGGGCATTGAATTATGGGTACGGGCACACGTGTGCATGCGATAACACTCGTGTGCACACTTTCGGCACGCGAGGAAACAAAGGTTCACCATCACTGCCCTATACCATTCCAGACAAGTAGTTGTCAAATCTCTTCTTAAATGCTTCCATGGGTGGAGAACCCACAACTTCTGAAGGCAAGCCGTTCCACTGGTTAATTGTTCTCACTGTTAGGAAAATTTTCCTTAACTCTAGGATGGTTCTCTCCTTCATTAGTTTCCATCCATTGTTTTTTGTCTTGCCTGCTTTGGAAAATAGGTTGCCCTCCTCTTCTTTGCGGAAATCCCTCAAATATTGAAACATTGCTATCATGTCACTCCTAGTCCTTCTTTTCACTAGACTTGACAAACACAATTTCTGCAATTGTTCTTCATATGTTTTACTTCCAGCCCCTTAATCATCATTGTTCTTTTCTGCACTCTTTTCAGAATCTCTACATTTTTTATAATATGGTGACCAAAACTTGTTGCAGTATTCTAAGTGTGGCCTTACTAAGGCTTTATAAAGAGGTACTAGTACTTCAACATGATTTTCATTCTATCCCTTTGTTAATGCAGTCTAGGATTTTGTATTGGCATTTTTGCCTGCTGTCACACACTGCTGGCTTATACCTAAGTGATTGTCCACTAGGACTCCAAAATCCCTCTCATAGTTATTGAGCCAGTTTTCACCAATCTGTACCTGTACATTTGTTTTTTTTCTTGCCTAAGTGTAAAATCTTACTTTTCTCTATATTCAATTTTATTTTGTTAGTTAGGGCCCAGTATTCAAGTCTGTCAAGTCTGATCCATCTGGATTTTGAGCTTTTTGTTATCTGCAAATTTGATGAGTTCCCCTCCTATTCCCTCATTTAAATTGTTTATGAAGATGTTGAAGAGTACTGGGCCTAAAACAAAATCTTGGGGTATCCCACAGCTTACTTCCTTCCATGCAGATGTAATTCCATCTGTAATTCCTACACTTTGAGTGCAGTTTGTCAGCCTGTTACAAAACCATCTGATGTGATGCTGTCTATCCCACATTTTTTTTTAGCTTACCAAGAAATAGGTTGTGGTCTACTTTGTCAAATGCCTTACTGAAATCTAAGTAAATTATGTGCACTGCATTTCGCTGGTCTACTAATTTAGTCACTTTGTTGAATAATTAAATGAGATTTGTTTGGCATGATCTGTTTTTAAGAAACCTGTGTTGGCTTCTGGTTATAACTTGGCTTACTTCTAGGTGTTCAGAGATCTCTTGCTTAATTACCTTTTCCAGTAACTTCCTAAGTATTGATGTCAGACTGATCTGTTACCTGGATCTGTTTCTCCCACCCCACTTTTTTTGAAGACGGGAACCACATCAGCACTTTTCCAGTTCTCTGGTAGTTCCCTGACTTCCAAGGCCCCTTTGAAACCCACAATTTTATGATATGTAAGCAGAAATTAATTTCTCAGTCACCAACAATAGTGGATCAGCAGCTCTCAGAACGTACATTTCTAATCAGTAACTACATTCAACCTTCACTGTTAAGCACACAATCTTTCAAAACACAAAACTTCAGATCCCCACCCCCACCCCCTGTTGAACTCAGTAGCAATCTCCTGATAGCAATTCCTGTTTACTCTCTCTGTGAACTCACTGCTTGGGATCATTTATGATCTATTCCGAAGAATGCCAAAGTATTGGGATGTTAATTATATTCAGCGACAGAATAGTTTCTAAATATTCATGGCGTATACTGAATTATATTATCTAATTTTCCACAAAATTGTGTCCCTAAATTATGTCTTATTCTAATTAGTAAACAAATGAACACAGTTTCTTGAGAGATAATACATTTTTCATTTATTCTGACATATCTATCACACCTGGATTCAGAGTAGAACTGTAATATCTGTTACCATTAGTACTTTTACTGTTACTGATAATATATGTTATGACAGAGTAGAATAAGAAAAATTTGGAGTTTCACTAGAGTTTCACCACTGAAATCTACCTGTCATAAAATGATAAGAGATAAACATAAGATTTTCATCCAGGGACTTTAAGTATTGTATTATATTAAACTAAGTTCTATTAAAGGCTTATGTCAAGATACTTTTTCTAACAAAAGTGAAGACTAAGAACCGAATAATACAATTGCCTCTCTTTCTTAACCTGCATTATCTTATCTTCCAATTAAACGTGTAATTTTCTCAGCTAAAATGCACTGAACCTGACAATATGTAATTTAATTGATTTTTAATGAATGATATTATTCTCAAATACATCATGCATATTTTCATTTTATGCACAAGCATGTATGAATTTTTCCTAGGAAATAGAAATCAAATATTTTGTTTTCAATTTTCTTGAGGATTGATGGAAGAGCCGAGGTGGCGCAGTGGTTAAAATGCAGCACTGCAGTTCAGCAGTTCAGCTGTTCAAATCTCACCAGGCTCAAGGTTGACTCAGCCTTCCATCCTTCTGAGGTGGGTAAAATAAGGACCCAGATTGTTGGGGGCAATATGCTGAACTCTGTAAACCGCTTAGAGAAGGCTGTAAAGCACTATGAAGCGGTATATAAGTCTAAGTGCTATTGCTATTGCTATTCCCAGAGGCCAAAGAATATAGTCAAGAGCAGATAAAAAAAAGTTATGCATTGCCTCATTTAAATTCTACTTACCGTATTTTTCGGAGTATAAGACGCACCGAAGTATAAGACGCACCTTTGTTTTGGGGGAGGAAAACAAGGAAAAAAGGCCTCTGCCTCCAAGCAATTTGCCAAACAGCAAACAGCAAACAGCACAGATGATATGCACTGTTTGCTGTGTATTTCTGTGCATGTGTGCCTGACCCATAGAAATAGCAAAGAATTGGAGAAATGTACATTATGCCAGAAAGTTTTCTTAAATGTAGTCACACTAACTCTTCCCAATTATTTAAATAGATCTACTCCAAGGTAACTAAACTCTAATACTAAACAGGACACTGTTACATTTCATACTATACTTGTACAGAGCTGTTAAAATTAATTAAAATTTCTGGAAGTATACATTATTCTCTATTATTTAAAAGAAGATACAATAGCACTGGGCCTCTTCAGAGCAAGCATTTATTTTAAAAAGCTTCTTTATTTTGTTACGTTGTCTTGATTTACAGGGATCTCCAAACTTGGCAACTTTAAGACTTGTGGACTTCAACTCCCAGAATTCCACAGCCAGCAAAGCTAACAAAGCTGGCTGTGGAATTCTGGGAGTTAAAGTCCACAAGTCTTAAAGTTGCCAAGACTGGAGACCCCTGGCTCTAGAACAATAATAAAGCCGTCTTTAAAAAATAAGTCTAATAATTTGAACATTCTACAGACATTTATAGTTATTCACTTACCCCCTTCTATCCAGTTCAGAAAAAAATAAAAATATGCGTGTCTCTCCCAGCTATTTGCCTCTTTGCAGTTAGTTTCACTTTCATTTTCCCACGTGGCAAACCTAATCAGCTGTAGGTCGGGAAGTGCTAGTGACTTGCATGGCTTTACAGGCTCTTTCCTCTTTGCTGCAAACAGGTAAATTGCTGGAAGACAGAGGCCAAAGGGTGGGGGTGGGTGGGTGGGTGGGGCTGCATTCGGTGTATAAGATGCACCCAAGTTTTCACCCTCTGTTTGGGGGTAAAAAGGTGGGTCTTATACTCTGAAAAATATAGTACTTATTTTCATAGGACCCAAGAGTTATTTAATATTAAAGGAAAACTGGATAGTGGGAATAGAATATGTAAGCTTTTCCCCCTCCCTTTTTTAAATTCCAAGATAACAATGTAGCTGTAAAGGGCTTAATTTCTTTCTGTTTTGTGAAGCGAATAATTATGTATTAGCATTAGCATTGGTATCTATTATTAAATTAGTATCTATTAATATTATCATTCGAATAGTGAGATGGTCATTAAGTGAGTCGAGACCAATTTTATGACCTTTTTTTGCTCTAACTATTAAGTGAATGACTGCAAATTCATTAAATGAATCTGGATTACCCTATTGGCTTACTTGTTTTGCTGAGAAGGTGGTAGGCAACCATCATTAATTCATGCCATTTGCAAGTGCTCATATTTTGATCACATGACCTCAGGATCAGGGGTGAAATGCTCCCGGTTCGCTCTTGCCTGTCGGTTGTTGCAGAGCCAATGGAGCTGGTGGCAGTTGTGGTGCGGGGCTTCCCCCGCCCGCTTCCCCCACCCGCCTGGACGCCGCCATTTGAGTTCTTTTGCCCTCTGCGCATGCGCAAAGCAGGCGGGAGGGGGAAGCAGGCGGGGGAAGCCCCACGCCGCAATTGCCACCGGCTCCATCGGCTCTGCAACGACCGACAGGCAAGAGTGAACCGGGAGCATTCCACCCCTGCTCCAGGATGCCTTTCTCAAGTTTATATTACCAACTTTAAGAAATTTTACAATGATAGAAATGGCAACCCTACCAATTTTCATACTAGTTGTAATCCGATAGGTATCAATCAGGGGTGGGATCCTACCGGTGCGGTCCAGTGCGGAGCTCTGGTAGGGACCCGCCGATACCCCAATATGCGCGCGACTGCTCCGGTACCGTCTCCACCGGGCAGTCGCGTGCGTCGCCATCTCTTTTTCATGAATTCTTGGGCGATTTTGCTTCTGCGCATGCGCGGAAGCAAAATCGCACCAAAATCTCATGAGGGGACGCATGTGTGTGTGAGATTTCAGTGAGATTTTGCTTCTGCACACGTGCGGAAGTAAAATCACGCCAAAATCTCACATGCGCGTGCATCCCCTCGCAAGATTTCAGCGCGATTTTGCTTCCGCACATGCGCAGAAGCAAAATCACGCAAGGGGGTGCATGCGCACAAAGCATGGAGGACCGCGGAGCAGTGCACCGGTCTGGGTAAGTGAGCATCTCACCCCTGGTATCAATATCCAAAAGCATGGTCACATGACAATGAAAACAGCTCTTCTAAACTTTTTTCTCCCCAAAAAAATCAGACAGAGGATTTGAATCTTCCATATTTATAGGTAAACCCATTTTTTTTAAATGAACCCAGATTAAGGGTCGATGAATCTACAATTCAAAAGCAAGTTGAAAGACCATATATTTGCATAAGGAAGACAAGTCTTCTTGTACTTTAACCAAGCCTTTGTTATGCAAATATATGACCATTCAACTTGCTTTTGCATTGTAGATTTATCAACCCTTAGCCTGCATTCATGGGAATAAGCAACTACCTGTCTCATTGAAACATTTGTATTTCATGTTTCCCATAATATTTTTATATTGCAATATAATATTAATAATAAACATGATTTATCATGATTGGTCTTTCCATAACAACTCTGAATGGCTCACAGCATAAAATATAGTAACAGGAAGAGGAAGAAAAGAAGAAAAATAGAGAATGAGATAGTAAACTGGCAAACACATACATATACAAAAATATCCAAACAGGGCTCTAAACAAACTAGCCCAAGACCTGGAAGAATTGAATCGAATCGAATCGAATCGAATCGAATCGAATCGAATCGAATCGAATCGAATAGAATAGAATAGAATAGAATAGAATAGAATAGAATAGAATAGAATAGAATAGAATAGAATAGAATAGAATAGAATAGAATAGAATAGAATAGAATAGAATTTTATTGGCCAAGTGTGATTGGATACACAAGGAATTTGTCTTTGGTGCATATGCTCTCAGTGTACATAAAATAAAAGATACGTTCATCAAGAATCATAAGGTACAACCCTTAATGATACCCTGGGTACAAATAAGCAATCAAATCATATTAGGAACCAGTCAATATAAATTGTAAGGATACAAGCAACAAAGTTACAGTCATACAGTCATAAGTGGGGGGAGATGGGTGATGGGAACGATGAGAAGATTAATAGTAGTGCAGACTTAGTAAATAGTTTGACAGTGTTGAGGGAATTATTTGTTTAGCAGAGTGATGGCGTTCAGGAAAAAGCTGTTCTTGTGTCTAGTTGTTCTGGTGTGCAGTGCTCTATAGTGTCATTTTGAGAGTAGGAGTTGAAACAGTTTGTGTCCAGGATGTGAGGGGTCTGTAAATATTTTCACAGCCCTCTTTTTGACTCGTACAGTATACAGGTCCTCAATGGAAGGCAGGTTGATACCAATTGTTTTTTCTGCAGTTCTAATTATCCTCTGAAGTCTGTGTCTGTCTTGTTGGGTTGCAGAGCCAAACCAGACAGTCATAGAGGTGCAGATGACAGACTCATCTGCACCTCTATAAGTGTCAGGTCTAAGGCTCTTGGGAACCACGAGAATCTCATTTCAGAAAGCAGGAGCCACAAACAGAAATAGGCATGCTTTCTGAATCCCAACCAGAGGTGGTATTCAGTCGGTTCAGACCGGTTCGGGCAAACCAGTAGTAGCAACCTGCGGGTGGCCTGCCCACCTGTCCCGGCCCTATGCCGTCCTATTTAGGCACACTTTGAAGCCGCGTGCATGCATGCAAGCCACGCGCATGAGCAAAGCACAAGCATGGAAGGCTATGTGTATGAGTGCAAGGGGCGCATGTGAGTGAAGCGAGTGTGCACGCATGCTCGTTCACATTTGCAAACCAGTAGGGAAAGTAAATGAATACCACTTCTGATCCCAATGTATGACATTATTTAATGGAAATGGCCCAGAGGTCACAGGTGTTCTTGGCTCATGTCAGCTGTGTGGACACCTTGAGCGATAAGTAGTCCACCAGATAATTATGCCTTCCATTCTTTATGGAAGAAGCATAAAGTTAGTTCTTCCTTAAAATGAGCCACAACCCCCAGTTGGATTCTATCAGAAGATACAGAAGTCTGTTCTGTTTGAAAATTGAAAATCTTGACAGTTTCATCTTAAGGGTTTACCTTTCTTCTCTTCTCTTCTACAGTGGAAGGGAGAGGAACATATTCTCACTGAAGAAGCAGAAACCTTATTATGAAGCATAATTAAATCTGCATGTATTCACTGAGGAGCCAAAGTGCATTTTATAAATTAAACAAAAAAACCTGTAAACAGGTTCACCAAAATCTCAATCCAATTGAAAAAATTGTTTTTTAAAAAGGAAGATACCTTTATGCCTCTATGCCATCAGAAGTCCAAAGATGTGTAAGATTTTTCAGTAATAAACTATTAATGAGAAATGTGATATGCTAAATCAGTTTTTAAGCTCTTCTAAGGTAGCTGAAGTAATATCTGCTCATCCTATTCCTATAATAGGCTTGGCTTGCTTTAGGTCAGTGTTTCTCGACCTTGGCAGTTTGAAGATGTGTGGACTTCAACTCCCAGAATTCCCCAGCCAGCGTTGCTGGCTGTGGAATTCTAGGAGTTGAAGTCCACACATCTTCAAACTGCCAAGGTTGAGAAATACTGCTTTAGGTCCTATCAATTATATACAGCTGTCTAATGAGTCCACAAACTAGACTTTTGTGTGTCACTGCCCCTGCCCTTTGGAACAACATTCCCTCAACCTCCTTAGGGCTGCCACCTTGTCCACCTTGAGGTGATCTCTAAAAACCTGTGTTCTCCCCCTGCGGATAGGTGGTTTGGAAAAGTCAGTTAAAGATGACACTGAGGTATGTACCATTTCTGGGGTTCTTTTCATATACCAGTTCTGTTTTTCTATTATGTTTTGTGTTGTCTTGTGTATAGTACTGTGTCTTTAATCTTGTGAAACAGCCCAAGGTTGTTTGGCAGTTGGGTGGCCTAGAAATATAACAATTGAATAACACTTTATCGTGATACTTAAATATCTTCAATAACACTTTCCATCATTCCAACATCATTAATGAGTACAGATTGCTTTCTTGTTAGTCATTTATTGCCGTTTTTCAGCCAAGTGCTACATGGTGCACTAAATCAAATTGAAGCAGCAACAGTAAAATAATATCCTAGCTCCTTTTATGGCAGTAGAACCTTAATTAAAGAATCCAACTGCTCCACTCACTTTAATTGAAAAGAGAGAATTTGCAGAGGTTTTTTTTTTTTTTCAAATTTATGCAGGTCATATTTTGATGATTTCAAAATCAAGCCAGTAGTGTCTAACAAAAAACAACAACAGATTTTTCACATTTTTAAAATTTATGCAAGTCATATTTTGATGATTTCAAAATCAAGCCAGTAGAGTCTAACAAAAAAAACCACAGATTTAATATGAAGCTAATTAGCCAAGAAGTGACAAAAATTCTAAGCTGGTGGACAGTCTTTAGAAGAAACAGCCAAGCCCTATTTAACAGCTCCTCCCACTCCTCCCCACTGATCCAGAGATATGTCATTATAATTATTGATAAGGGGCAGCATTTCCAGGACAGAGCTGTTGCACAATTTAGAAGTCCTTGTGGATTCGTGGCTCCTCCTCAAGGGCACAGACAGAAGTAAGAATGTTGTTCTTAAAGAAGTAAAGCTTTTTAAGGAAGATTGCTGAGTGGATAGTGGGATATAACTGCAGAGCACCTTAGGAGAAACAGGCCATCTAAATCATTTTCAGTCAGGGTTCAATCAGTCACTAGGACCAGAGTCTATTCTACCAAGCTTTCGGACTTGTGGCTGGAGTCTGGAGCCCATCATCAGATAACCTCTCTCTCTCCACAATGTGTACAGTGGTCTGTTCTATGCATAGGATTTACATGGTGCCTGGTAATGTGTGGCTTTTAGTTGTTTAACTGGGATGGTGTGGCCAGCTATTAAGTTGTTGGCTGTTATTTCCTTGTGCCGCAACATTATCCTGGGATATCTACGGTATATTTGCCTTCATTCAGATTTTCAGTCAGGACTGAATGGACAATGAATGGGAATGCAAACGTTCTGTCAGACCCCTTTCAATACCATCCAAAGCAGGGGTGAAATTCAGCAGGTTCTGACAGGTTCTGGAGAACCAGTAGCGGAAATTTTCAGTAGTTCAGAGAACCGGCAAATACCACCTCTGGCTGGCCCCAGAGTGGGGAGGGAATGGGGATTTTGCAGTATCCTTCCCCCGGAGTACGGAGGGAATGGGGATTTTGCAGTATCCTTCCCCCGGAGTGGGGAGGGAATGGGGATTTTGAATATCATTCCCCCGGAGTGGGGAGGGAATGGGGATTTTGCAGTATCCTTCCCCCGGAGTGGGGAGGGAATGGGGATTTTGAGTATCATTCCCCCGGAGTGGGGAGGGAATGAGGATTTTGCAGTATCCTTCCCCCAGAGTGGGGAGGAAATGGGGATTTTGCAGTATCCTTCCCCCGGAGTGGGGAGGGAATGGGGATTTTGCAGTATCCTTTTCCTGCCATGCCCACCATGCCACGCCCACAGAACTAGTAGGGGAAAATTTTGAATTTCACCCCTGATCCAAAGTGGTATTTTTCTGCTGTCTCCATTATTTTGATCGCCTCTGATTTTCAATACATGAAGTCAGTTATCAGTACAAGCTGAGAAATCATCCATATGCTGATGATACCGTAACTGATTATATATAACCATCCTGGGTCCAGCTGAAGATGCTGTATGAGTTTTTGTCCCAGTACATGATGACAACTGGAGACTAAATAAGGCAAAGCTAAGCTGAACTGAAGCAAGTTGGTACTGCTGCATTTAACTGTAGTTCTCTGCTTTGCTAATCTCTCTCAAACAAAAAGCACTACAACATTTGTAACCTAAGGTTCCTTCTGCATTCATGGCTGCTGCTGGTCTATGGGCAAGTGAAAGCTGGGGCAGGAGAATGTTGCTAAAATAACTAATGTCCTCATTACAACTTGCTTGGACTACCATTGCATGTTGAACCTTTGGCTTCCTCTGAAGAGCACCCAGAATCTAGTGTTGGTTCATAGTATGATGGCCTTTATAGTACATTATCACCAGGGCTGGGTTCCACTTACCTTCTCTACCACTTTGCATCACGACGGAAGTGCTTCGCTCGCAAGCATGCCCCGTCACATCACGCAAATGACCCTCTGTGCATGCGCAGAAGCCTCTGAGCATGCACAGAAGCCTCTGCGCATGCTCAGAGGGTTCTTTGCCAGCTGTGATGACTGGAGAACCTGTTCAGGGGCATGGACAGCCGGCCATTGCTGCCGGTTCGGCGAGCGGGTGGAAATTTCCACCACCGGTACATGAGAACCGGTCCGAACCATCAGCAACCCACCACTGATTATCACCCAAGATATAATGTGAATGTGATTTTAGCTAGCAGTTTGTGTAGATGGTAAAACGGAACAGGACAGTACTAAGCCCTATGGTAACCTAGGGGCCAAGATTTAGATTTAGATTTATTATTAGAGTTGTAAGGGACCTTGTAGGTCATCTAGTCCAACTCCCTGCTCAAGCAGGAGTTCCTACACCATTTGAGACAGATGGCAGTCCAGTCTCCCCTTGAAGGTCACAAGTGTTGGGGCTCTCACAACCTCCGCTGCCAAGCTGTTCCATTGGTTGATCGCTCTCACCGTCAGAAAGTTTCTCCTCACTTCCAGGTTGAATGCTCCCAATCAACACCAATTAGGACTGATAGCAGAGGAAGGAGATGAACCAGCTCAGAACTGTGACATCTCTAAGTTGGCCCAAAAGCATAGCATGGTTGATGGTTTTGAAAGCCACTGAGAGGTCAAGAAGAGAAAGAATGGATTCACCACCTCCATACCACTCCCACTAGAGATCATCCATGAGTGTGACCAATGCATTTTGGTCCCATATCCAGATCCGAAACCTAACTGAAAAGAGTACAGATAATAACATTTCCTCCAGGATCCTCTGGAGTTGTAATCCCACCACCTTCTCAACCACCTTCCCTAAAAAGAGGAGGCAGGAGAATGAACAAAAAGTGACTAGAATGATAGAGTCCATTGATGGCTCTTTGAGCAGGTGGGAACAACTTTCCAACAAGGATGAATTCACCATCACTTGGACCCATCCACATGATATCTCCCAGGCAGCTTTAACCAGCCAGGAGGGCCATGGATCTATTGCACGGGTGGCGGTATTTACTATACATTCCAGAAGACCATAATTTCTTTAGGTCCAAAGGAATCATATCATTTACAGGTAACTGAGTAAGCCCAGCATCTCTTCAGGACTTGCACCACACTTGGTATCCAACTGGAATGAATTCGAGCTACACAAATCATAGACACTTTAGTTGATTTAATTCTATAAACTATCAACAATTGCTGAGATGTGGTTGTTTACTAATTTAATAAGTAAATAAATGACAAATAAGTCTTAATATGACAGGACATATCTGTGGTAATGATATATAAGGTTACAGCCAAAATTAGTTACTGTATATTTTAAACAGTATATTTAGGGATATATTTAACATTTCAGGTTTATTTCTTTTTAAATAGCACCTGGGAGAAAATCAGATTTGTTACCATGATGGTAGGGTAATTAAAGCTTCTCTGATCATCAGTCTGATGAAAATTATTATGTGAAACCTAAAGCCAATAGCAATCATTTCATTGGGAACTCTGTAGGAAGAAAATGGTTAAGCACTTCCCCCCTCCCCCCACGCACTGTGTGCCTAATTTAATTCTTCCACATGTGTTATTGGGGGTTTAGAACCCAGGCAAAATGAATAGATTTGAATACATTTATCATGTTGCCAAATTTATTCTAACTTTCCTTGCACTGATCTTCAGCTTTAAAGACCAATTAATGAAATCAGTAGTACATTCCAACTATATCAAACAGGTCACAAAATATTGTGTGTGCCTTCAAGTCACTGTTAGCTTCTGGAAACTGCCTGGACATGTTCCTGCAGTTTTCTGTACAAAATGATTTATATTTGATATTTGTCATTGTCTGCTTCCTAGGATTGAAGGGGAGACTGGCCCAAGAATATCCAGCTGTTTTCTAAGGCAGAACTAAAACTCACCGTCTCTAGTTGGGGTCTTAATACAGCAAATTAGTTTTCTGCCAAAATATATGAACTAGGAAATAAGTCTACATTTTAAAAGTTAATTTCTGAAAAGTTTCTAGCCCTTATATATCACCAGAATGATTATTTGTAGCCTTAAAACCAAATAGTCTCCCTCCTATTTAAGGCAACATGGTTTACTAAAATCAGTGTATTTAATAACATTTAATAACAACCCACCTAAAAACCTATTCAGATGTAGGTTTTCAAAGAAAAAATAATTGCCTCTTTAAAGAATATTTAAAAAGAATAATTTTTAAATGCAGGCTTACAAAACTGCTGAAAGAATTGAGAAAAGCCTTTAAAAGTGAAGTCTGTGTAACTTTTGTGTTGATTATCATTTGGTTACTTCTCTGGCATATTTGTAAACAGTAAATTGGTTCTGAAGAAGCTTTAGCTCAGCAAACTGCTTTGGAATCACAGTGCCTTGATTCCTAGCTGCATATTCCCAATTACTTTTTAAGTGTCTGCCTGACAATGCAAATTCTTAAACTTCACAGCTGTCAACTTCCTGGTGCTAATTTCTATTTACATTTACCTGAAAACATGCTTGCTGTGCACTTTGTAATTCACCCAAGCAATTTTTCATTTACATCCTTTCACATTACATGTACTGTAGATTTAGGATGCAATCTTACACTTACCTGTTTATCTTTTTCAAGTAAACATTTATCAGATTGTACTATTAGGTTCATAGGGTTAGGATGGTATTCCTGTATTTAATGTGCTTTAATCTTGTCTATTAATACTAATAGCTTACTAAGTGTTATACATTAAATAGGTTATTTAATTGCCTAGCTCCACAATGGCAAACCTATGACGTGCATGCCAGAGGTGGCATGCAGAGCACTCTCTGAGGGCATGCGAGCCATTGCCCCAGTTCAGCTCCACCGTGCTAATGCATGCGGCTGAAATGGGCTGAAAATGGCCTGAAAACAGCTCAAAAAACCAGCCAAAAACAAGCATGTGCGCGCCGGCCATCTGGTCTTCGTGTTTCCAGTGCTCCGGAGTGCGCAAAGACCAGCTGGCCGGTGCGCATGCATGTGCCAGAAACCCGAAGACCAGTTGGCTGGCTTGTATGCATGTGCTGGAAACCCGAAGACCAGGCACCAGCCAACTGGTCTTCGGGTTGCCGGCGCATGCACATGCACGTGTGTTCTGGTTTGGGCACTCGGTACCGAAAAGGTTCGCAATCACTGGCCTAGCTACTTCAAGGTTTGGGTATTTTTTGCAACATTTCCATTACCTCTTAAGATGCCATAATTCACAACCTATAACATGTTATATGTATATGTATATGTACTGTATATGTACAGTATATATTCTTCCTACATAGAAATTGTGGAAATTTAATAATGTTCAGCACTTAATTAGCAATGTAATTACAATATCATTTCCTTTTTCTCCTCAATTTTGGAGAAGCAATGTCTGAGGAAAATTGTGACGACTGCAAAATGTATTAGTTGCATTCATACCTATGTAGAAATTCCAAAATTTGAGTATGTATCTGATTTTCAAAAATGGGAGGATGTCCTAGAAAGCTAAAGCATTTAACTCATGATAGGCACAAGGGCTGCTGAAATGACTGAGCCAAGAGTCATTTAAATTACCAAGTCCCAAAATTATTCCATCAACCAGCTAACATTGGATTTATAAGGAAATTAAATAAAAATAAAAGCTAATGGGGAGTAGTGGACTAGTAAACAAAATTGTTTACATTTCCTTTGTTTAAATGGAGGAGATTAACCTGGGAGCTGCAACAGCATAGTGGTCTGGCTATAGAGTGATAGCAAAATCCTTTTGGTTAGCTGAAAGTGAAGCTGCCTCTAACAGGGGCCAGACTATATTGACAGGGTTTCAGTGTAGAAACCAGGGGTGGATTCCTCCCGGTTTGGACCGGTTTGCCTGAACGGGTAGTGACCCACTGGTGATGTCGTGATGATGTCACCGACCCGGTTCAGTTGGTGCCGGTCTGTGGGCACCGCCATCTTTTTTATTTATTTCTTCTGAGCATGTGCAGAAGCCGAGTTTCTGGCACTGTGCATGTGGTCGCCATCTTGTTTTTGGCTCTTGTTTTTTAAATTTTTTTTAAATTTTTAAATTTTTTATTTCTTCTGAGCATGCACAGAAGCCGAGTTTCTAGCACTGTGCATGCGGTCGCCATCTTTTCAGCTTTTTTAAAAAAAATCAAATTTTTGGGTACTGTGCATATGCGCATGCAGCGCGCGCGCGCCCATGAGGTGCGCCCACGTGGCATGGGAGGAAGCAAACCAGCAGCAAGGTAAGTTAGAACCCATCCCTGGTAGAAACAATGCATATGTGAAGGTCTCTTCAGGAGAGACTGAGCTAGACTTCACAACCAGATCACATCATTTTACTCACCAAGAAAATATATCTATATCAATCACATTATTTTTAAAGGAAAGTTTTCCACTATGAACAAGGGAATATTTTCAAGTGAAGGATTATGGAACTGCAATTTCCCTTACTAGACATCATTAAAATAATCTTTGTTTTGTTAATAATCATTAAAACAATTAAACTTTGTGTTTAATCTCTTTACAATAGAACAGATAGAGACCTTGGACTGATTTAGGAGCCTTTAAAAGCATTACCTTTCTCATCTTGAAGACTCCATTAAAAGCCTCCAGAAATATATGCTAACATACTTTTGGATAAAACTCACCACTAAGTGTTTCAGTTTTCTTCCATTAGCTTGGCAGAAAGCATCCTGTAATTAACATTAAAATACTCCCTGGCCTACAGAATTTCAGTGGTTAAATCATACAAGGAAAAGTGTGCTGAGTGTATTGTAAAAATTTTCATCCTGATAAATTACATCAAAGATATCTACTGAATAAATACAGGATTCCATCAATAGATATAATGCTGCCAAGATAAGTCCATTGTTGGATTTGTTCCATAGCCTGAGCACAGACTGTTATAGGCATATTATTCTGAGTACTTTCAACTTGTATAAACATAGGAACATGTACAGGCATTGTAAACTATATTTTCACTTCCACATATGATTACCATATTTTTTGGAGTATAAGTCGCACCTTTTTCCTCCCTAAAAGTGGCTGAAAATTTGGGTGCGTCTTATACTCTGAATGTAGCTTTTTTGGAGCTTTTTTTCCCAGCCCTAACTAGGTGCTAACGATCGTCCCAGCTCTTACCTTGCAGGCTTTTTCATTGTTACTCTCTCCAAAGAATGTTTTTCCAGCCCTAAGTCTTTTCAGGGTTTTTTTCATTGCTCTACTTGCTCGAATAAGTTTTTTTCTAGCCCTAACCAGGTGCTAATGATCTTCCCAGCTCTTACCAGTTTGCAGGCTCTTTCATTGTTACTCTCTCCGAAGAATGTTTTTCCAGCCCTAAATCTTTGCAGGGTTTTTTTCATTGCTATACTTGCTCTGAATAAGTTTTTTTTCTAGCCTAACCAGGTGCTAACAATCTTCCCAGCTCTTACTGGCTTGCAGGCTCTTTCATTGTTACTCTCTCCGAAGAATGTTTTTCCAGCCCTAAGTCTTTGCAGGGTTTTTTTCATTGCTCTACTTGCTCAGAATAAGTTTTTTTCTAGCCCTAACCAAGTGCTAATGATCTTCCCAGCTCTTGCTGGCTTGCAGGCTATTTCATTGTTACTCTCTCCGAAGAAGGTTTTTTTAAGTCCTAACCAGGGGATAAAATAATGTGCTGAAGCTGACCAGACTAAGGACGTTAGCCAGATGAATACCTGGTAGGCAGATTTTTTCCCTTATTTTCCTCCCCAAAAATTAAGGTGCGTCTTATAGTCCGGTGCGTCTTATACTCCGAAAAATACGATAGATCATATTATTTAATTAACATAGACATAGTGTCCAGCATAAAGTTTCTTTTTTTTAAACTATTGCTGTGGATGTGTCTATATTAACTCCAGTCCTAACCCATTTTTTGACAGATAGGCATATAGGGCCATTTTTTATTTTTCCAAAGGTGCCACTGGACAGAGAAAATGGCAGGAACGTGATGAAAATAGGCAGCTAGCTTGCAGAGCTCTACTATCCCCTTACTCAGAATTACATTTAATGATCATTAGACATTAGACTGAGATGGAATAACCAGGTATGCCTGATTTTAATAAAGTGGAAAGCAGCATTTAGGCCAGTGATGGCGAACCTATGGCATGCATGCCACAGGTGGCACATGGAGCCATATCTGAGGGCACGTGAGGCTTTGCCCTATGTCAGCTCCAGCGCGCATGTGCGTGGTGGCCAGCTGATTTTTGGCCTTCTTTTAAGCCGTTTTTGCTCTCCTCAGGCTTCAGGAAAGCCTCCTGAACCCTGGGGACGGTGAAAAACGATCCAACAGTCCAACCGGAAGTTTGTTTCCAAACTTCCGGTTGGCCCATTGGGCCGTTTTTCATGGTCCCCAGGCTTCAGGAGTCCGGAGGCTTCAGTGAGGCTTGTGAGCATGCGCAGGGGGAAGCGCGGGGGTTGTGCTCATGCAGGGGGGCCAGCAGGGGGTTGTGCGCATGTACAGGGGGTGGGCATTCCATTATGGGTTTGGGCATGCGCATGCCATAAGTTCACCATCACGGTTCTAGACTATTCTGGTCTTATCATGAATATTCTGAAAGCATTAATGAAAGCACTCCTGAATTCTAATTTTAATTTTTGGTTTTGAGATCATAACATTTCTGGCAAGATTGGAATTGCATCAGGGAACTTTTGGGAAGTCAGAAACAACCATTCTGTGGTTTGAATGGGATCTTTTCAGATTAAAAACATATTCACATCAAAGCATTTTATAGAATTCTATTGAGCATTTGCTTATAAAACCCCTTTATACTGTAAGTTTATATATCACATTATTACCTGCTGTGTCTGGCAGCTGGTCTCCAAGAACCATTTGAATCCACATGGCTCTACCTGACCTTTACATTTATCTTGGCCTTTTCAGAAGCCCGGTTGGTGATGATGAAACACATGGCCTATAGAAGCACAGCATTTCCCAGTAACGGCACATTATCAATACAATTCATTATGAAAAAGTTCACCACTACCTTTTCCTGTAGCAATAAGAGAGGAGTTATATACAGTATATATTTTCTAATCTTTTAGGTCTAAGTTTATGCTATATTAGATTATTTAAGCATCTTAAACAAACAGTTCAGCAATGTAGGCAGAAGCCTTTCCTCATTGTGCCACATGACATTGTTAAACTGAATGTTCAATCTTTAGCAGTGAAAAATGGTCCAGCTATAAAGACATACTGTACTTTTCGGAGTATAAGATGCACTTTTCCCTCCCAAAAAGAGGGTGAAAATGTTGGTGCATCTTATACACCGAATACAGCCATTTTTTTGCCTCCCAAAACCCCGGCAAACGCATCCCCAGAGGGTTTGGGAGGCCTGCAAAGTGCTCTTGGCGGCTGGGGAGGACAAAAATGAGCAAAAAAATGGACAGTTTTTCATGAAAATGTGCCCATTTTTCGCAAAACAATGGGGCATGCAGAGGGTTTGGGAGGCCTGCAAAGTGCTCCTGGGGGCTGGGGAGGGCAAAAATGAGAGAAAAACGGGCCCATTTTTCGCAAAATTGGGGGTGTTTTTGTCCTCCCCAGCCCCCAGGAGCACTCTGCAGGCCTCCCAAACTGTCTGTATGCCCCGTTTTTCGCAAAAATGGGACACACAGAGGGGCCGGAGAGGGCAAAAACTTTTTTTTTTCAAAATCTTGGTGTGTCTTATACTCCGGTGCATCTTATAGTCTGAAAAATATGGGTATATTTTTAGATGAAAATGAAGATGTATGTACACATTCCTGAGCCACTAATAATTGAGTTCAATAAAATTAAATATCTTCTTGGTAGTCCTTGACTTACGACCACAATTGAGCCCAAAATTTCTGTTAAGTGAGACATTTGTTAAGTGAATTTTGCTCCATTTTACGCCCTTTTTGCCTCAGTTGTTCACGTCAGTTGACAAGTAACTAACCTGGTTGTTAAATGAATTTGGCTTTCCATTGACTTTGCTTGTCAGCAGGTCGCAAGAGGAAAATCACATGATCTTGGGACACAGCAACAGTCATAAATATGAACCAGTTGCTGAGCATCTGGATTTTTATCACATGATCATTTTTGATGCTGCAAAGGTTGTAAGTCACTTTTTTCAGTGTCATCGTAACTTTGAACGGTCACTAAATGAACTGTTGTAAGTCGAGGACGACCTGTATTCTAAAATTGGATAGATACAAATAAGAGTAGCGTGGCGCCTGAGCAGTGACCTTTGTTTATTGTTTTATTACCTTTGTTGAAAATGATACTCCAAAATTGGGTCTCTGTTGCAAACTGTATGGGCACCTATATCTAAATGCTGAGTACAATTCTTATCCCACATTGTATCACTGCTTATAAATTACAGAGAAATTCTGCATACAAGGGCTGTTTAGTAATTCACCAGTTTACACATTCCTTTAGGAAAAAAACATCCTTTCTATAAATATCAATATCAATAGCTGTTTTAAAACTACTTAATCATATATATTTCTAAACAAAATGTACATCTCCACAAGCTCAAGAACATTTTAGTTTTCAGAATGAAAAGTAAACCTTTTAGAGAAAAATCGATAAGAGCGATCTTCTTGATTTGCAACTTTTGTTTCTCTTTTCCAGCTGCGGGTTATTTTGTCTACTAAGCAAGACACGAGAGTCATAGAATAGAATAGAATAGAATAGAATAGAATAGAATAGAATAGAATAGAATAGAATAGAATAGAATAGAATAGAATAGAATAGAATTCTTTAATGGCCAAGTGTGATTGGACACACAAGGAATTTGTCTTTGGTGCATATGCTCTCAGTGTACATAAAAGAAAAAACAAACGTGTTGTTCAAACACATTATGATGGTTTTGCAAAGCCAGCTCAAGTACATGTGGAAATGTTCAGAAACATTTCATGGGCAAGATCCTGATATAAAGACAATAGGGTGTATTTATAAGTGAGCTGGAAAAAGTCACAATTGTGCAGGAATACAATTGGGTACAAAGCAGGGGCGGGTTCCTATTTCTTTTACTACTACTCTGTGGGTGTGGCTTATTTTGTGGGTGTGGCTTGCCAGCCATGTGACCGGGTGGGCGTGGGCCTTGGGAGCTTGGCAGCAGCTGGACAAGCGGGGGGGCATTGCCCACCCGCAACGCAGCCCCCCGCAGTGGGAGCAGCAAGACCGCGGTAGCAGTTCTTCTAGGAGGCTCCATCCGCCCTGAATATTCTCCCCATTCGATGATCCTAGGCTCCTGCCACCCATTCCCCCTCCCCTCAGCAGCTCGAGAAGCCTCAAATGTGCGAAAATGCCTAGGATCATCACCGCGCGTTCATGGCTTCTCGGACTGCTGAAGGGAGGAGAATGGAGATAGCTCCTGCCGCCCGTTCTTTCAGTGTCTCACGCGCTTCCTCAGCCATCCTCCCCTGCTTGGACTCACTGTGGGGTAGGAAGGCAGCGCATGCGCAGTGCCGGAAGCGCGGCTTCTGGGCATGCACAGAAGAAATTTTTTTTAATTTTTTTTAAAATGGCGGCGCTCACCGGTACTGTGACATCACCAGTGGGCCGCTACCGGTGCTATAGAGTGGACCGCACCGGTAGGAACCCACCACTGGTACAAAGAAAACTCAAAGACAATGATAACAGTGTCTGACCTGTGCTATACAACAACACAACTTTGCCCAAGCTCCAATGGTTAAGTTCCAATAGTTAACCTCCTCTCATATCTTGTTCCTTCTAATCAATTTCTGTTGCATCTAACTCTGTCTAATACAATAAATACTTCATGTTAAAGCCTACTTGCATGCTAGATATTTGCTACTAGCACTTATACTCTTACTATGCTCAACAACTCCACGCTAAAACATTTATTTATAGTCAGTTTGCTTAAATAATTCCCAAACGTGGATCTCAAGTGTTGAACACACATTACTGAGCTGTGGTGGCACGGTGGTTAGAATGTGGTATTGCAGGCTAACTCTGTCCACAGCCAAGAGTTTGATCCTGACCAGCTCAAGTTGACTCAGTCTTCCATCCTTCCTAGGTAAAATGAGGGCATAGATTGTTGGGGACAATATGCTGACTCTGTAAACCATTTAGAGAGGGCTGTAAATCAATGTGAAGCAGTATATAAGTCTAAGTGCTATTGCTATTATATCATCATGCACCCAGATTTAATTCTGCAGAACTATGCCAACAAAACTTTATGTGATAATGCAGTGCTGGTGTCATTCTGTTTCTTTCTCTCTAATGAAGATGATATTGTCAACTCAGTATTTCAAACCTAACAAAATTCTTTATTAGCTGTAGTTGATAGCATAAGCATATTCACTATGCAGCCTCATAGCTCATAAGGGCGATTCACGTAGGAACAAAATGTTAATTACTTCTATTTCGAAGTTTTTTGTGCTTGTATTGACATATTTCATTATTAGCTACTAATCAGTTTTTACTCTGCATAGTTTTGAAGCCTAGTTTGAATAAGTTAATTATTTTACTGCCAGAAGAAAAGAAATAAAATTTAATTAGGGGTCACACATACCCAGACTGAGTTAATTAAAGGTCTCATCATACCTTTTGGAAAAGCATGACTCATCAGATATATCTATATCTATACATAAATAGATATAGCCTCCATTCCATAACTTAATGGATTTTTAATGGGAAATTGATATTGTCTTCATTCCTCAGCTCTTGCAATTTCAAGCTGCCTCCAGTATAAACAAGTAAAGACAGATAAACTCTTATTGCAAGGTGATGATAAAACTAAATATGTAATTGTCAATATTGCAGTCGTTAAGAAAGATTTAAGTCTTCATTAGAAGTACTGATTTATAGTTCCAATAAAACAGATGCTGAACAACATTATTGCTCTCAATAATATATCATTTCGATTCAAATGCTGTTTTTACATGCAGTGAAAGATCAGTTCAGTCATGCTCAGTAACTTGATTTGGATTGGAAGTTCAATATACAATGCATGTCTCTTTAAGAAATACGGAATATTTCAACTGAATTTCTTCTACTGCAAAAAATGCAACCACTGATACACTAAATCTAAATAAGAATTGAATTACTATGACAAAGAAATATACACCAAAGTCCTCTTGCTCGATCTACATTTCCTTACCTGTTGGGAAAAAACATCAAGTTTGGAATGTTTTTTCAAAATATTCATCATCCAAATTTTACCCGGTGACATATTGAGACTGTCCTATTGGTTATATTTTAGGTAGTAAAAAGGGAGGGGATATTTACAATATTTTATTTTGTATACTGCAATTCTCTTGATTTATTATTTAGCTGTACAACAGTTATAGTCAAAGATACTGTTATCATTTTATGTAACACATGTAATAATCGTTACCTTTCTTGTAAAATTTATTCCCTTTGCTATTATTTGTAGAATTAAAAATATATTTTGAATGTTTTCTATCTCTTAAATTTGACAACTATGCAGTTTCATTTAACAATGCAAATCCACAAATAACATTTGAACAAAAGTAATTCATACAAAATAGGAATAACTACAATGCTTTAAAAAAAACAAGGCAGATTTTTGAAGGTGAAATTTCTGGGCAATAAATATGGCCGGATCTTGCAGGAGTGGGCAGGAATTTCTTCTCTTTGTGGCGCCGATCAGCTGTTCTCGAATGGGCTGCGGTGGCGGTGAATGGGCCACGGCAAATGGTCGGCAGCGAACGGGTGGCGGCGAATGGGTGGCAGTGAACAGGCTGTACCAAATGGACCACGGCAGCGTAGAATGGGCATTATTGAACGGGCATCGGCAAACGGGCCATGGCAAACGGGCCATGGAAAACGGGCAGCACTGGCAGCAAACAGGCCATGGTAGCAGCAAATGGGCCACACTGACCAGGCCACAGCAGCGGCAAATGGGCCATGGCAAATGGGCCGCGGCAAACAGACTGCGGTGCCGAATGGGCCATGGTGATGAATGGGTGGTGACGAACGGGCCATGGTGGCAAACGGGCCATGGCAGACGGGCTGGGGTGAATGGGCCAGATGAATACCGGATGGATGCTGGGAGGCAGAGGCAGATTATTTTTTCTTGTTTTCCTATCCAAAAAAGGTAGGTGCGTCTTATAGTCTGGAGCGTTTTATAGTCTGAAAAATACGTTACTTAGATTAGAATAAACTTCCATAATACATCCCAGTATCAAAGTAAATTCTTCAAACCAGCTGAAATAATTCTGCATGCTTAACTATGCAGATTACAAAGGGTTTTAGATGATTCTCCTTACCCTGAAATAGCTTGATTGCACAATTCATCCTGGTAATAAGAAAGTTAACATACATACACGGAGAGAGAGGGGGGGAGGGAGGGAGGGAGGAGGAGAAAGAGAGAGATATCAAAATTTGGGGACCTGGCAATTGGCATGTGTTTCTGATAGTCCAGAATCACATGATCCCAATTTTCAACCTTCCTTACAAGCAAAGTCAACATAAGGAGCCAGATTAACTTAACAAATACATGATTCACTTAATAGCCATGGCAATCACTTAAAGAAATAAAATCCACTTTTTTAGAGGAATATTAATTTGGAAGGAAGGACACAATGTGGTATTCTCTTACATGTAGCCAGTGATCATAGCAGCCAAAGCTAAAATGGTGAAATATTTTGTTCATATAACAACAACACTTGACTAATTCATCTGTCCATTAGTTAACTACACATATGACACTGGATGACATTAGTTTTCCTTTTAGCAATCAAAATACTCATGATTCTCATGCTTTCTCTTAACCGCCCTGCAAGCGATAACTGGTGTGTGGCCAGGAGGAGACTGATAACACAAATACAGCTGTACATCTGTCCCTTGTTTCCATTTTTCCTTTCCTATTTAAAAACAGATACTTATCAATTCTCCATGGGCATCTAAGAACTGCAAAAGCAAATGCAACATTTGGAAAGCAGAGTTAATGAGGCCTATGAGGTTTCCTTTTCTTTAAGAAAATTGTAATTTTTAAGATTATTGCTGAGATTCCTAAATATTTATGCAGTAGTGATTGTGTGCTGGGCTGAATTAAATATACAAGCATAGTGGATTAGAACAAGAATATTATTCTTTTATTCAAAACTTGAGGCATTAAGCAATCCAAATGCCAGGTGACGTGGAAATGGTTTGTCCCGTAAAAGGCTTAGTGTGTGATGTGAGGACATGATATTGCTTAGGAGCTGAGAAGAGTAAGAACAGCAACAAAGCTTTTGGCAAAAGGAGTTGGCAAAAGTTGCAGTCAATGGGTGTGCCCAAGCAGCGGTGAAATCTACTTACCTTACCTACCATCGTACATGCTTTTCCACCCTCTGTGCATACGCAGGGGGCTAAAAAAGAAAATGGCGACGTCCAGGTGGGTGGGCAGAGCCTCGTGCGGCCACCACTACGGGTTCTCTGAACCACCGGCGGCTGTCGCTACTGGTACGCCCAAACCGGGCCAAATTGGTAGGATTTCACCCCTGTGTCCAAGCCCTGTGATGTTTAACATGTAAAATGGACACTTCATTATTAGAGATTATTTAGTGTTAATAAGGCAAATTATATGGGAAATTCCTATTGGGTGATCTATCCATTTAGTCTTCCATGAATTTGGAAAGTAAAACAAGCATTACTGAGAGATTTGGAGAGGCTCGTTATACAGTTCCTGTCCCAATTATTTTCATTTCCTGGTAAAACATAGGGGAAAATTCTATTGTGGTGGAAATCTCTTCAGGGTTAGGATTAGGCTTCAATGAACCCACAGAATGCAGCAAACATCCAAATGACTGATCAGTGACAGGGGTGGGGAAGAGCGCATGGGACCCAACAGGGTGGAACGTAGGCCCAAAAACTTTGGGGATCACTAGGGTTAGGATGGGGGTGAGATAGGTAGAGGGAGGACAGCTGCAGCATGACTATGGTCAGTTGTAAGGGTGAATAACTGCAGGGGCACTGCAGTGGCTATAACTTCAAATCCAAGTCATGAGTAGCTTTAGTGAGAGGGGTCTGTCATAACTTCAAACAGTTGCTAAATGACCAGTTATAAATTGAAGACTACTGTAATTGTCTAAAAAAATGACTAATCTATCTATATATAAAGGGATGTGTGTGTGTCTGTGTGTATGTATGTATGTTCCAGCATAACTCTGGAACGGCTTGAGCAATTTCAACCAAACTTGGTTGAGATACCCTCTGGAAACAAATACTGTGGGGGTAAGACACCCCTTGGGTGTGTGTCAGAGGTGGGTTCCTGCCGGTAAGCTCTTACCTGTTGGTCGCCGCAGAATCGAAGAAGCCGGTGGCGTTCACGGCACGGCGCTTCCCCCACCTGCTTTCCCCCGCCCACCTGGATGCAGGCATTTGCATTCTTTTGCCCTCTGAGCAAGCAGAATGCTTTGCGCATGCACAGAGGGCAAAAGAATGCAAATGGCAGCATCTAGGCAGGCGGGGGAAAGCGGGCAGGGGAAGCTCCATGCCGCGAACGCCACCGGCTTCTTTGGTTCTGCAGCGACCAACAGGTAAGAGCGTACCGGCAGGAACCCACCTCTGGTGTATGTGTGTGTCTGTGTGTGTTCCAGCATAACGCTGGAATGCCTGGGCTGTTAAAGAGAGCGAGTGCAGCATCTTAGAGCGGCAATTGTCTGTGATGTCACTTCCTTCACAGCATCCTCAGTATAATGCTGGAATGCCTGGGCCATTAAGGAGAGTAAGTGTGGTGTCCTAGAGCGGCAGTTGTTTGTGATGTCACTTCCTTCGCAGCTTCCTCTGGAAAGCTAGCCATGACATTCACCCTCCAGTGGACCAATGGGGAAGCGCCTGGTGTTCCCTTCTCTTGGCAGAAGACACCCCCTGGTGGATTTTATTTATTTATTTATTTATTTATTTATTTATTTATTTATTTATTTATTTATTTATTTATTTATTTATTTATTTATTTATTTATTTATTTATTTATTTATTTATTTATTTATTTATTTATTTATTTATTTATTTATTTATTTATTTATTTATGGTTTCTTATATGCCGCCCCACTCCCAAGGGACTCAGGGCGGCTTACAACACAGGAAAAATACAAGAAAACCAATAAATGCAATTAAAATCAAAATATAAAAATTAAAAATTACAATATAAAAGAACCATTCAACCACCAGACATACCCGGGGGAGAGTGCAGATGGAGTTAAGCTCTACCCCCTGCCTGCAGGAAGAGCCATGTCTTAACGGCTTTTCGGAAGGCCAGCAGGGTGGGGATGGTTCGGGTCTCTGGAGGAAGTTGGTTCCAGAGCGCGGGGCCGGCCACAGAGAAGGCTCTCCCCCTAGGACCCGCCAGCTGGCATTGCTTGGCTGACGGGAGCTGGAGGAGGCCAACTCTGTGGGCCCTAACCTGTCGGAGGGAAGTATGAGGCAGAATGCGGTCCCGGAGATAACCTGGTCCTAAGCCATGAAGGGCTTTAAAGATGATGATCAACACCTTGAATTGGACCCGGAGACTAATGGGCAACCAATGCAGCTGGCGGAGTATAGGTGTCACGTGGGTGTACCTTGGCACACCCACCACAGCACGCGCAGCCGCATTTTGCACCAACTGGAGTCTCCGGATACTCTTCAAGGGTAGCCCCATGTAGAGCGCGTTGCAGTAGTCCAAACGGGAGGTGACAAGGGCATGAGTGACCATGAGTAGAGCCTCCTTCTCCAAGTATGGCCACAACTGGTGCACCAGGCGAACCTGTGCAAAGGCCCCCCTAGTCACAGCAGTGAGATGGTGTTCCAATTTTAGCTGTGGGTTTAGGAGGACCCCCAAGTTGTGGACCTGATCCGAGGGAGTCAGTTTCGCTCCCTCGAGGACCAAGGAGGGATAGTTGTCATAATCCTTAGGAGGCAATATCCAAAGCCACTCAGTCTTGTCGGGGTTGAGTCTGAGTCTGTTCCTCCCCATCCAGATCCTAACGTCGTCCAGGCATCGGCACATTACATCGGCTGCCACACTGAAGTCAGACGGGGTGGTGATGTACAGCTGGGTGTCGTCAGCGTACTGGTGGAAACACACCCCATGTCTGCGGATGATCTCCCCCAGCGGTTTCATGTAAATGTTAAACAGGATGGGCGAGAGAACCGACCCCTGAGGCCGGATTTGGGGCAAAGTGCCAGGATCATAGAAAGGGCGGGAAAGAGGAGCGCATGGGAGGGGGAAGGGAGAGGGGGAAGGGAGATGATTGGGATAAATAAATACCTGGGCAATGCCAGGTTATCAGCTAGTATGTACTAGCCTTAAACACCATTTTAATGACCAGCAAGCTATAATACGTGTTTTCTGTTTCTCTATTCTCCTTACTAAAATCTCACCAAAATCGTGCGCGCGTCCCCTCACGAGATTTCAGCAAGATTTTGCTTCCACGCATGTGCAGAAGCAAAATCGCCCAAAAATACAGCACCGGAGTGAGCGCGTGCAAACAGTGCCATCTGCTGGCCGCTACCGGTACTGTAGAGTGAACCGCACCGGTAGCAACCCACCTCTGGACTGTATGATAGAAAAGATGGTGCTTATCAAAGTAAATACTTTCTAGAGTAGTTCAATTTAGAATCCTTTCTCCTAAAAATCAGTTAGATTATCTATGCTATTCTTTACTAGTGTCCTTTAATATTATGCTCTTTCCACAGTATAGTTTATGCAATTTACTTCATTTCTTTATTATCAGATATCTAGGATACATTCTCAGAGACAGAAAATTGGTGGGTCACAACATCGATGGGAAGACATTAATTTTCTTCTTGGCATGCTAGGACACTCCTTTTTTTTCTAATTAGATAAAAAAATTGCTCACGCTATTGTCTTCATTTTTCCTCATTCATCCCATTTAAACTTTCTATTATTGAAAGCTTTGCCTTGCCTTCTTTTCTCCCTTTCTTTTTTCTTCTCTTTTTGTAATCTCATTTTTGTAATCTAACTTTGTATTGATCTGCTGGGCATGTAGGCTTCAGCAGCGAGGCTAATATGTGTGGGAAGTAATATGGGTATTTATGAGATTTGACTGATACACAACTATGATTATCGGATTTTGATATGTAGTTATTTGCCCGCAGGCTGCACCAGCAGGGGAAACTAGTGAATAAACTTCTTGCTCACTATTCTACTTGACACTTTAGTTGGCTTTCACTTGAGAACATTAAAAGTTGTGACACATGAGAAGATTCTTAGAATTTCTCCACAGGTCAAAGATTATGCCATTGTTTTATACTATGTTCAGTACGTTTTTCCCATTAGTATTGGCTTTGCCATTTGATTTTTTCTTCTTCCTCTATTTCTGACAGTAGACAAAAGTTGAAAGTGAGAAGTGTGTCCTTATCAAATGTAAGGCATAGTGTCATTATGGTATCTATTGTATGAAGGAATGCAAAAATAACTTTAGTATAAATTTATTTGCTTCATCGCCTTCGGCTATGCATTAATGGCATCAATTTTAAAAGTGCAAGGTCTTTTGCTATTTCACCTTTCTGGTTTTTTTTTTTCTTGGTTATATCTCTTTATGTTTTGAAAGATATATATTTGACTCTGATCTACTGCTTAAAGAAGTAAAACCTACAGGCAGAATAACAGAGTAAAGTGTTGGGAGGGATCTTGGAGATCTTCCAATCCAACCTCTGCTCAGGCACGAAACCCTACACCATTTCAGAGAAATGGTTGTCCAATCTCTTCTTTAAAACTTCCCATTTTTGGAGCATCCACAACTTCTGGAAGCAAGTTGTTCTATTGATTAATTGTTCTAATTGTCAGGAAATTTTTCCTTAGTTCTAAGTTGCGTCTCTCCTTGATTAGATTCTTGACCTGCCTTCAGGTGCTTTGGAGAATAGGTTGACTCCCTCTTCTTCAAATTAACTTTCACTAACTATACTAAAATAGAAATATTAACTAATTAAAAGAATACATCTTCGAAAATCAAGCTGTTGATGCTTTACAGAACATTTTACAGAGACTCTAGAAAGAGTGCAGAGAAGAGCAACAAAAATGATTAGGGGACTGGAGGCTAAAACATATGAAGAACAGTTGCAGGAACTGGGTATGTCTAGTTTAATGAAAAGAAGGACCAGGGGTGACATGATAGCAGTGTTCCAATATCTCAGGGGTCACCACAAAGAAGAGGGAGTCAAACTTTTCTCCAAGGCACCTGGGGGTAGAACAAGAAGCAATGGGTGGAAACTAATCAAGGAGAGAAGCAACTTAGAACTAAGGAGAAATTTCCTGACAGTTAGAACAATTAATCAGTGGAACAGCTTACCTCCAGATGTTGTGAATGCTCCAACACTAGACATTTTTAAGAAGATGTTGGATAACCATCTGTCTGAAGTAGTGTAGGGTTTCCTGCATAAGCAGGGGGTTGGACTAGAAGACCTCCAAGGTCCCTTCCAACTCTGTTGTTATTATTATTATTATTATTATTATTATTATTATTATTATTATTATTATTATTATTATTATTATTATTATTATTATTATTATTATTATTATTATTATTATTATTATTATTATTATTATTATTATGTAGCTAAACTGCAGTTTACCCTATTAATGATTAGCATAGTTAAATGCTGTCTATTAAATCGCAGGCAACATATGTGAAATACCAATTGCTAAAAACAACACTGGATCAGACTTATCACCCTTCTCAAATTTTATTTGTATAGAAAGTTTATATCGCCACTTATCTACCACAGGAATTCCAAGTGGCTGATAAGAACCACAATGTAGTTAGGCAGTTCCATTTGCACTATTCAGGTGACCCTGAGGGCACAGGTAAACCTCCAAGTGGCCTCACCAACTCTCAGAAAGAGTACTAATGACCAGATGACTGCAAGGAATATTAATCCTTCTCTCCTCCACCATTCAGTCAAAACTGAAAAAGCCCCTTGGATGAGCAATGAAACATCTTCAAGGAAAAACAAAGTCCAGTTGCCTTTTGAAAAAGCACATTTAGGACAATGTAGTAGTAGTAATAATAATAAAACCTTACCAAATGCAGGAGAATGAACTCAGTCATATAAACCATATCTATATAGGGCCCATCTATTATCCTGGCCATTTTCTTGAAGCAGGAGGAGATCTTCATAGCCATTTGGAAGACCAAGATCCATGTTTATTAATTATTATTTTTTTAGCATATTGAGTATTTTTAAAATATATTTTATTTAACATCTTAAGAAAAACATATAACTGAAAAGAAAAAAAACAGATAAATAAAATTAATTAATAAGGGATTGACAAGTATCATAAAAGTTGGAAATTTCCCAATATTTGATTAAATTACAGACAACTGTCATTTAAAAAAACCCTGAAAATTACTATGAAAATGTAAGCAGAATACCAATATTAGCAACAGTGGAAGCATAAAATGAAATTGTAAATTATGATAAATTCCGTCTATATTACTAGAAGATTGTTCAAGGGATCTTACATAATGAAGCATTAAAACTTCATTTAGAAAGAAACCTACATTTTTTAATTTGGTACAAGTAAGTGTAAAAATATCTTCCAAATTAAATTAAATTGTGTGTCAGGTTTACTTTTAAAATATAGTTATTTTAGACCCTAAAGCACAATCCACAATTTCATTAGTTGTTCTTCCATTGATAGAATTAAATTTTCCTTCCATTAAGAAGCATAGGCAGCAGCAGCATACACAAACATAGATCAGTATATCTTGTAAAAATAAATGGTTTAATAAAATTTAGTAAGGATATTGCAGACTGAATTGGAAATTCAGCTTTTAAGATTTGTTTTGTTCTGAAATGAATCCTTTTTCAAAATTGCTGAATGCTGTATATAAAGGTCATCGTACTCAGGGGTGGGTTGTGGATCCTTTTGCTGCCGGTTCATTCAGGGTCGCGCCGTGCGCCCACAGCAATCAAAAAATAGCTTCTGTGCATGAGCAGAAGCAAAATCCAAGATGGTGGCGTCCACGGAGACACCGACAGAACCGGCTCCATGACATCCTCACCGAGTTACTAATGGTTCTAAAGAACTGGTTAAAACCGGTAGGAACCCACCTCTGATCGTACTTTAGAAAATGAGGATAATTATATGAAACTGATGAGGCAAATTAAACTAGACCTGGAGAAATGGAAAGATCTGCAATTGTCAGTATCAGGAAGAATAGCTACTATAAAAATGAACATCTTACCAAGACTACTATACCTATTCCAAACAATACCAATAAAACTGGAGAAAAAATATTTTGAAGAATTAAATAAAATAGTATCAGGATACATTTGGTTAGGGAACAAAGCAAGACTAGGCTTGAAAATGTTGCAGGAAACAAAAAAAAAGAGGGGGGGCTTTGGACTACCAGACTGGGAATTGTACTATCAGGCCTCGGTACTCACACGGGTGAAAGAATGGATTAGCTTGAGACACACAAGATTATTAACCTTAGAAGGTCATGATCTCCAACTAGGTTGGCACACTTTCTTATCAGTGGTGGAATTCAAATTTTTTTACTGCCGGTTCTGTAATCCCATGCTTGGTGGGCGTGGCTTGGTGGGCGTGGCTTGGCGAGCGTGGCAGGCGAAGGATACTGTAAAATCTCCATTCCCACCCCACTCCAGGGGAAGAATACTGTAAAATCTCCATTCCCTCTCCACTTGCAAAATCCCAATTTCCTCCCGATCAGCTGGGACTCGGAAGGCAGAGAATAGATGGGGGTGGGACCAGTCAGAGGTGGCATTTACCAGTTCTCCAAACTACTCAAAATTTCCACTACCGGTTCTCCAGAACTGGTCAGAACCTACTGAATCCCACCTCTGTTTCCTTATGGTATGGAAAGAATAAGATATATAGTTATTTCCAGAGACACTACGTTAGGAATGCATTGTTATTGGCCTGGTTTAAAATAAAAGAACAACACTATTTGAAAATACCAATCTGGCTTTCCTCTATGGAGGCATTGGTACATCCTAATGTTATTAACATTGAAAAGATATAAAGATATTTTGAATGAAAAGGGGGACCTAAAAACTAAGCAGGAACTTAGTAGCCAAGGGATAGACATTGCATGGTGGCCACATATGCAGATACAATCTCATTATGAGAAAGATGTTAAAATGTATGTTTTTAATAAAGAGTTAAGAGAATTAGACCAGATATTAACCGGAACAGATGAAAAATTGATAAAGAAATTATATTGTTATTTATTAAGTATTAAACTGGAAAGTGAGCAGGTAAAGGAGACAATGATTGCTTGGGCCAAACATTTTGGATATGCAATAGAATTAGATAAATGGCAGAAACTATGGGATAGAAATATTAAATTGTCTTTGTCAACTGCGTATAAAGAAAATGTGTATAAAATGTTTTATAGATGGCATTTTGCACCAGCAAGGCTGGCAAAAATGTATAAAGATAGATCTGCTAAATGCTGGAAGTGTAATCAATCATCTGGTTCATATTACCATAACAAGTGGTAGACTTGCCCAAAAGCTAAAAAATATTGGACGAAAATGCATACATGGTTGGAAAAAATGATAAAGCAACACATAGATTTGAAACCAGAGACATTCTTGTTGGGCATTCTACCGGAAAAATATGACAAAAGGACCATATATCTGGTTTTACATATACTAACTTCAGTTAGAATCGTATTTGCACAGCAATGGAAAAATAATAAGATTCCGTCAGAGGAGAATGTAATTAAGAAAATATTAGAATCCACAGAAATGGATAGGTTAATGCTTACTATTAAGGATAAAGAAGAAACTGAATATTTTTTGATATGGGATGTATTTTATCAATAGCTAGACAATAGAAACAGAAGTTAGAAAGGAGGAGATATAAAAAGAGGAAATGTTAATATGGAGAGTTATTAAAGAAGATAATGTTATTGTTATTAGATTATTATATTATCAATATTATGGTGATGAATACAAAAGCAAATATGTGGATTAAGACTGTTTAAAAACAACTGTACCCAGATCACACACTGTTTGATGGAAATTTAATGTTATATAAATAAAATAAATAAAACATGAAAGAAAAAGAAAATAAGCTATCCATTTTAGCATTCAGGATTGATAAATGATAAAATCATATGAAATAATTTAAAAAAAGTCCAATGAGAAATCAATAATCTTTCCTACAGCATGTAGTATTTCTTTGGAAGGAGTGTTATTTTTTGCATCTTTGTGGGCCCAGATATTTGGGTAAGTATTTCTGTCAATTTGCAGTGACTTAATGTTAGTTGCACTCATGAATAGTCTTTTTTTGAATATGTTATGTTAGCTTATCTAAATAGGGAAATAAATTGAAATGGTGATTTTTGTAAGGCTGACATGAGGTTAACAAGTTTGTTATTGTCTTGCTTACAATTTTAACCCCTTATATTTTAAAAAGCCTTGCTGCTTAGCAATTTAAATGAAGGCACATTTCTAATATGGTATATGATTTTAACAGCTCCAGCGTGCATAAATAATCATCCAGTAATTTAACAATCTGTTCCTACATGAATAGGTGTAAATGAGTGAGAAGAGTTTTATGTGTGTATTTTTTCAGATGTTTGGCAATCATTTTAGGCAGAAGGAATTGTGAGACATGAGAATAAATAACTTCATTTTTCAAGTTATGCTGGTAATTAGAATACATTGTGACTTGGAGTGGATTTAATCATGTAAGTAAAGAAGCCAAACCTAGTTTCCACAACATCATTTTATGGAAGCATATTCTATTTAGTTTAGTAGACCAGTTTGTTGCTATCTGTTCCATAGTTAAGTTTGGTTAACTATCAGTGTTGCAACTGATGTCACTGTTGTGCTGTAAGGGACTGAAACTGATATTTATTATAGCGGAAGAGGAAAAAATTGTTATGTTTTATGCAGGTGAATTTTCATGTTGAATGTCAAGGTTTGCAATTAATTGACATGTTTTTGTATTAGTACAAAATAATAAAGTTTAATTATCATTCAATATTCAAAGCTTTTTTTTTAATTTACAATGCAAACTGACACTGATTGTCTATCTGGAACAAGTCTATACAAAAATAAATGCACTCCCGCAAAAGTCTATAAAATATAGAAATAAATATTTCTTTATTTAATTTGCCCATCTGACTAGAGTAATTCTCGCTGGCTTACAGACCCCTGTTTACTCTCAGTGGCTTACAGACATTTTATTAAAATGCATATAAAACATTACAACAATAGATAAGGATCATACATTTAAAATTCAATTAAAATAAAACTAAGTAGGATTGAGAGGAAGAGGGCAAAGTGTGCATAGGAAAGAGGGTAGAGTGTTATCTACTCCATTAGTCACCTCCAAATACCACATTCCCATTGGGACTCTCAGCTATTTGGTACAGCCATGTCTTACAGAAGGCCAAAGGGGTGGGCATGGATCTCTCTCTCTCTCTCTCTCTCTCTCTCTCTCTCTCTCTCTCTCTCTCTCTCTCTCTCTCTCTCTCTCTCTCTCTCTCTCTCTGACACACACACACACACACACACACACACACACACACACACACACACACACACACAAACTGTTCTCCTAATCTTGTCCATCTCACTGGCCAGGCAGAGGGAGGGCAAAACCACTCACTCCTCCACCCAGCTCTTATTCTTGGGGGGCACCAAACTTCTAGTAACCACACACTAGCCACTCACAGGTTCTCACTGAAGAAATGGTCCCTCAGATGCTTCAGGGCTCTTAGTCCTGCCTTAGCAGGGCGGGTTGCTTACTTACCGGTTCCGGTGCACCGCACGCACATCTCCATGTTTCAGGCGTGCGTGCGTTCGCTACACACGGGCACCCCCTCACACGATTTTGTTTCTGCGCATGCACAGAAGCAAAAAGCGCCATAGACGCTGCCATCTTGTTTTTCGCTTCTGAGTATGCGCAGAAGCAGATTTTTGTTTCTGCGCATGTGCAGAAGCTGGGTTTTCAGCACTGTGCATGCACGTGCATGCGAAGCACATGCGCACACGCGGCATGGGCGGAAGCGAACTGGCAGCGAGGTAAGCCAGAACCCACTCCTTGGTTGTAGGTTCTCCATATATGGAAATAATTAAGAAAAGTCTGGAGAGCTACATGCCATGTGTGGTTTAATTGGTTTTCCTCTATATTTCAGGTTGGTAAATTAAAGTGGTCCCTTCAAACTCCTCAGTGCTATGATTCTATGAAATTGATAGAACTGAAATTGATTAAATATGAGCCATCTTTAATCAATAATAGGTCACAAATTCCTTTGTGCCTCATTTTCAAAACCAACTTCTTTTTTCTTCAGTTTATATATTATTTCTCTCTTGATCTGATCTAAAGCTAAACTTTCCCAGTTTTTGCTTTCTGAATTTCCTAAATAATTTTGCATATCCTGCATTTCATCAGATTGCTTTCGAACGCTCCCAATATTAACGCTTAATACATATGCTACTTATTGCATTATGACAAGCAGCTTAAAATTCATAACTTCACTTGATTAGAATCTGGACAGTAGCTCTTTCTCTTTCTCTTTGCTCTCTCTAGATCTTGCATTTGGTCAGACTATCAACCAAAGCATTTTTATCAGGGGTGAAATCCAGCAGGTTCTGACAGGTTCTGGAGAACCGGTAGCGGAAACTTTGAGTAGTTTGGAAAACCTGCAAATACCACCTCTGGCTGGCCCCAGAGTGGGGTGGGAATGGAAATTTTGCAATATCCTTCCCCCAGGAGTGAGGTGGGAATGGAAATTATGCAGTATCCTTCCCCTGCCATGCCCACCAAGCCACGCCCACCAAGCCACAACAGGCCCACCAAGCCACGCCCACAGAACCGGTAGTAAAAAAAAATGGATTTCACTACTGATTTTTATTTTCAGAACAAAACAAACTCTCTGGCCCAGAACCACTTGGTAAGAATTTTTCCAGTTCTTTTAGAGAAAGTGCTATGCAGGTAGGCGCGACAGTGGAAGAGAAGCTTATTTCTTATGTTTATGAGGCAGGTTGTCACCCTAACATTCTAAACTTAGTAGAGAACTTAATTAACATTTATGCTTACCAATTATTTTTAATGAGCAGTCTTGTTATGGTTTTCAGCATCTCACAAAGGACAGGAGGATATAAACTACAGCTCAGCATGTTGCCATCATAGATGAGGCCCTAAAAAAATGCCATCAACTTGCTCACTAGTCTCCTTTTCTCAAGGTAGAACATTTCCTGTCCTGTCCATCTCTCCGTGTAGGACTTAGTTTCTAGACACCAGACAAGAAATAATAATAACAACAGTCATCATCTCAGAAGGCAATCATGGCAAACTATTTCTGTATTGTCACCAATAAAACAAAACCTTTTAGAAAAGGGCATGACAGAATAAGAATTATTCCTATCGAGGCGATATAGGATCTTGCTTCCTTGAAGTCATCCTTACTTAGAAAATAAAACCGAGATTTAATTCTAATTAACAAAATATTTATTTCAGTACAAAAGTAACAAAAAAATATAAACCTTATTAAGCTACATTGTCTCAGCTAAGAAATCATGTCTGCCTCGGGCGAGGCTCACAGGAGAAGAAGGAAGGAGGAGACTTCTGGAATGCACACATGCGCAGTAATACATGTCACATGTCTGCTGATTAGAAAAATATAGTAAACCTAGAAATATGGCAGAGGTGCTCAACTGGCAATATTCACATCGTGACAGGGCAGGAGTCACGTTCATCTGGGGACACTTGATATTATTCCAAGATTTATGTTCTTTATTCTTTTATTAAGTGCATAACTTTATATTACTCATATTTTCCTCAAGGTGTGTTTTGTCATTAAAGACCAGAAGATACTTTCTTCTAAGTGAAGAAAAATACTAGTCCATGTACATGCAATAATGAGATAATCAGCTTCTATAGCCTGGAAAAAAATATACCTGCTTTATGAAAATCACTACTTTGTTTTTAACTTTTGCCCATTGTGGAAAGTTTATAATTTTGCACAGTCCTGTTAAATAACCACTTAATTTTCATGCCATCTTAAGCACTTTTATCTAACTTCTGAATCAGAATGTCACAAAGCATTTATCAAACACAAGCCTTCCTATATTTTCCTTTGATACAGCTTACCCTGTTGCCTTTTTTGTTAAACTGCTGGCATCCTGTTTATTTTCCCCTTGAGTCTGAACATATTTAAAACCTTGTTTCTTATTCTTCATCAACCACAATTTATTCTGACTTTTCACTTCCTTGACACAATGTCTAAAACTCTAGGTTATGTATGCTCTTCCTCGAGAACTAACTTATTTCATTTCCTGTGTCTTTTTTATTGTAGCATTTTTGTTTTTATTTCTAAGCAGTTTATGCAGGCATGTTGTTTTACTAACAGTATTTTTCCTCACAGAAATCATTTGAAATTTTGTTTTTATTTCTCTTTTCTGGGACATTTGTGTCTCTTTCTAAGCTTCAGTTCCTGTTGTTTCTCTCCTGTGGAATCCTACTCATTGCCCTAAGTTTAGTAACATCTACTTTTCATCTTAAAGAACTCTATGATGGGACAACATAGAGCCAAAATGGTTTGTTCATTTGGAGTTAATTCTCTTCCTTACCAAAAGTATCATAATATTTATTTTTTCTGAACAAAGAATGTTTGATTCTCTTCAAATGCAAGAAAAACTTCAGATGCAAACATTTTGTGAATAAGGTTTGGCTTTTAAAACGTGCAAGTTTCTTCTTCAATAAGAGCTTTTATTATCTGTTTTTATAACTCAGTGGAAGTCTCTTACAAGAAAACTGATTGCTTAATTGGTCTTCCAGAACGCAATTGTTCAAAAGAAACGATTGAGTTATTAAAGTCTATTCACTGTCTGAATATCTGATAGAAAATCAGACATTCATTTTTCTGTCCTTTTAGTTTTCCAAAGCAATGTGCAGATTGGGAAGGAGAAGACACAATGGCAATTTGATAAAGTAGATTTGAGAATGTATGCCAAATTCTATCTTCTTTTTCTTTCCCCTGACTGTCTGATACGCTGCCTTGACGTCAACTGGCACAATCATTTTGACTATCTTCTATAATTCCTAATCATGTCACAAAAATGAAAGCTTTCAACTAATATCACAGAAGTCTTGGTGAGCCACTGTTTTTGACATTTCGTATAAAAAGGGAAGTCATTGCTTTTTGGTTGAGAAAGCTAGCTTGACTCCATCCTCATTACACAAAATATACTCCCTAATTTGTATAATTCATCACTGTTGCAGGCCACTTTGTACATTCAGGAAAATAATATGTGCTTGCTTAAAAATGGAGCACTTCAAAATTCAGGCAAACAGTTCCTTATTTCACTCAGAGCCCAGACAAGAAAGGTGCCATTAAAAGCCTAGTTTTCTTCCTGATATTATTTATTTACCTATAGCCCTTGACTTATGAACACAACTGAGCCCAAGATTTCTGTTGATAACATCTGACATCTCCATTGGTTTTGCTGATCAGAAGCAGGGGTGAAATTCAGCAGGTTCTGACAGGTTCTGGAGAACCGATAGCGGAAATTTTTAGTAGTCTGGAGAACCGGCAAATACCATCTCTGGCTGACCCCATAGTGGGGTGGGAATGGAGATTTTGCAATATCCTTCCCCTGCCACGCCCATCAAGCCATGCCCACAGAACCAGTAGGGAATTTTTTTGAATTTCACCCCTGATCAGAAGGTTGAAAAAACTTATCAAATGGCCATGGACAATGCAACCATCATAAATATGAGTCACTTGCAAAAAATCTGAATTTTGATTATGCCACTATGAGGATGATGCAATGGTAGTAAGTGTGAAATGGTCATAAGTCACTTTTTTCAGTGCCTTGTAACTTTGAATGGTTATTTAAACTGTTGTAAGTCAAGAACTACCTATATATACAACTGTTACTCAGAGAGTTGAAGGTAACATACTGTATATGTGGGACACAGTCTCCTCTCATTTTGTCCCTATCAAAACTCTGTGAGTTAGATTGTTTAAATTTTAGCCAATCCCCCTCAGTTCAAAAAGCTCACTATGTATGCATTCCATCTTGAATTTCCAAATAAAAAGCTGAATATGTAAATGTCACAGTGAGCAGTGTATCAAAATTACACCGACTCTCTGAACATAAACAGCTAGCTATCGTTTGTGTCAGGGGTGATATTCAAAGTGTTTCCCTACCTGTTCTGTGGGCGTGGCTTGGTGGGCGTGGCAGAGGAAGGATACTGCAAAATCCCCATTCCCACCCCACTCCTGGGGGAAGGATATTGCAAAATCTCCATTCCCACCCCAGTCTGGGACCAGCCAGAGGTGGTATTTGCCGGTTCTCTGAACTGCTCAAAATTTCTGCTACTGGTTCTCCAGAACCTGTCAGAACCTGCTGGATTTCACCCCTGGTTTGTGTTATTCAAATGCTTGACCTAATAAAAATATATTCACATTCACTGAATAACGAAAATGAAGCTTATGAAGCACAGAGGCAGAAAACCGCCATTGTAGTAGTGCTCAGTTCTCAGCAGCACCCATTACATTGGTTGACAGGAGAAACTATTAGAAGAGGGGTGGGGGGGAAATCTCAGTTGACAAAGTCCCTTTACTAGCCAGTCTGCAGAGGAAGAAGCAAACCGACAAGATTTTCCCAGTCTTTGAGTACTTTCTCTTATTCCAGCTGTCTTTTTAACCATCTCCAGTTGTCAAGGGGGAACTGTCTTTTTTAATGAAAGTTCCTCTGGAGACGAGTGGGGGAAATTGTTAAGCAAACGTGCTAAAAAAGCAAATGTCTGGTCCCAATAACTTCTTTAGATTCTTAAATTCTGACAATAATAAAAAAATCATATCTGCCAAGTTGGGATGGCAGATATTCCAGTGGTACAGTTCAGAGTTCCTGCCGGAGCTGCCCAGTACACAGCTCCGGTAGGGAGCAGGCAATTGCACAATTTGAGTGACCACTCCAGAGCCCTCTCTGCCAGTCCACCGCGCGCGTTGCCATTTTTTCCGTGAATTTTTGCGATTTTGCTTCTACGCATGCGCGGAAGCAAAATCGTGCCAAAATCTCATGAGGGGACGCATGTGCACGTGAGATTTTGGTGAGATTTTGCTTCTGCGCATGCGTGGAAGCAAAATCATGCCAAAATTGCCCACGCGTGTCCCCTCACGAGATTTTGGCGCAATTTTGCTTCCACGCATGCGCAGAAGCAAAATCGCATGAGGGGACATGCGCGCATAGCAAGCGCATGCGCGCCCGAAGCATGTAGATATGCGTGCAGTGCACTGGCACCGGTAAGGGAGCAACCCACCACTGGAACAGTTAGGTAGCTTTGGACTCTTACTATAGACCAGAAAATCACAGAGAGTTGCAGGTGGAATTGGGACCTCAGGATTCACTCATGGATCCCAGGGTGTGCACTTGATTGTACAAAATAAGGTCTGAAAGTTTGTCAAAAATTACTGGATTCAATCTATCAAAAGTTAGACATTGAATTATAAAGTTCAAGAAGAAAATGTTCTGACCCAGCCTTAGCAGAAGCAAGAAACAGACTCCTTGTCACGAAAAACCCCTCTTTATTTTCCTCTTGTGAATTAATTGCATTCACCCATCAGAAAGTTCAGGCAATAGTCCTTCAAGGAGTTAACAGCAGCAACAGACCTTATCAGTTCCTTGCGATAATTGCAAGGCCGTGAGCTCCCAGACAAAAGGCTGCAAATTAAGTTCTGGCAAGCAGTCTCTGTGGCATGAAACACAATGAGCAACATCTTCAGAAATGCGAACTGTTGTCTCCTACAACAGCCACTCCCCTTTCCTTCTATTTATTCCCCAGCCAGGGAGGGGCCATTCAGTGTCCACATGTGCTTTGCTTCCCGAGTCGACTTCTTGTCCTCCGTTGTTCACCTCTCCTAACAGCTTTGCGCATACGTGCATCTGGAACAGGCCCCAGCTGTTCTTCCTCCTCACTCGTATCAGCCTCCAAAGGCAGCTGCCTCTGTGGTGGCTGGGAAATGTCGGATGGCCCTGGCTCTATCTCTGCATCCGACACAGAGCATCCATCAGAGCCTTCCCCAGATTCCAGAACTGGCCCAAGTTCCTCCCCAACCTCCTCATCGTCCGAGTCTGCCACCAGCTCCGCTGGCAGCTGGCAGGCCACAACAGAAAGAGTTTTTTTTTTAAAAAAAGTCTGAATCTTAAAAAAAAAAACAGCAACCCAGAAATGTGGTGATGACAGGCTGAGGTATTTACTAAAGCAGGATTAACACAGGCAGAGAAACATCTCCATATCCAGGATCTGATGAACAGGAAACAAAAAGGATTTCAAGTCTGATATCTGTAGTTCAGGAGCCAGCTCTATTTCTATCTCTTTGAACATGAAGCTATCAGCAAACAGATAATTGGCAGCTAATCTCTTTGCAACTCCCATGACATAAGGCAGTGTGATAACCTTCAATTATTGGATAGTAATCAGGAACCCACTTTTATGCTGCCTGCAGCGTGCGTAAAAGCATTTAGTTACCTTTGGATTTAGCAGTAATTCTTATTCTGCATTTGAAGAAGCACGGATTGGAGCTGATTGGAGCTGCAGTGCCATTAAGAGTCTTATTTCGCAGGCAAGTGATTGCCCTGTGCAATTAAACACCTGCAGTATCAATCCCATGGAGAGTCACTTCTATGCCAAATGTCTCTCTCATTTCAGCAAACAACGAGGTGAAAAATTAAAACCAGGGAACTTCCTGTGTTTAGAAGTTCTTACCAGAGCAGCTAAAATACTGTGGATTTTCATCCTTCTAATGACCTCCTATTTCCCACATGAGTGGGAGTTGGGTTTATTATTTCTTAAAGATATCTGGTCTATATAGTCTAAAAGTCAACCTTTAAAAAAAATTAATGTTAGTGTACAATAAATGACCTGTTTTAAGATTGTAATTTCAAGGATAATAACTGACTTAATGTTATTACTTTAATAACATTACTTTATGTGGCTAAAAAGCAGGAGCCAAATGCTCTGAAAAAAAAAATCAGTTTTATTATCATTTTAACTTTAAGAGAGAAAGTTGCAGATAATGAACATGAAACTTTCAACCTTACTACCAATATTAGTTTTCTATCTTCAGGGAAGGTCTTTTACCATTGTTTGCTTGTTATTGTTTTTAAGGATAAACTTAATAACCATGGTTTACTTTCCCACCATATTTTTTCTTGGTTTTTTTACCCATTGAATATAACTATAAGGTCAGGGGTGGGTTCCTCCTGGTTCAGACCGGATCGGCCGAACCAGTAGCGACCCACTGGTGATGTCACTGTCGGTGCTGTTCTGTGCGCGCTGCCATCTATTTTTTCATTTTGTGTGAATTTTTCCCCTTCCGCGGCTTGAAAAAGGGCCCTCCCGCCCGCCCGCCCGCGGGTGAATTCTGACCTTTATTTCTTCGCCCGAAGCACAGCTGATGAGTTCCTCAGCTGTGTTTTGGGCTCATTCCTGCTTCTGAGCATGCACGGAAGCCAAATTGCATGAGGTGACGCACGCAAAATGTCGCGATGCGAACCGGTGGTGAAGGTAAGTGGAACCCACCCCTGTATAAGGTATATAAATGTACCCATTACAAATAGTCCAAATGAAACTTATATTATAGTATAATATATGAATTCAGCCATGTGGCTTACATTACAATCAAATTATATATAATGATTTAGTGTACTACAAGAACTCAGTAATTGACTGAAATGTCAATTCAAAACAAGAACTTAAATACAAACAGATCATTTCACTTTTTATGTCAGATTTATGCCAACATCCCCTCTTTGCCTTGTGTTTTATCCGTGGGCTGTCAGACTCCTGAATGCAAAATAACATCATAATTACGTAGTACAATAGATTTCCAGGGCCGGCGCAATGTGTAACATGTTCACACTGGTGCAATTAGGACTGGGTGTTTGTTAATATGATTTATTGGGTTAGGGATTTTCTGTCTTCACTGTAGTTGTATTGTGTTGTGTGTGTGTGTGCACTGAGGGAGCTACACCAGTTTCATTGTACATATGTTGTACAGTGATAGTACAGGTTAGTGTTAGTATTATTAAATTGAAATGAAGATTCATTTGAATTACATATTGAACACTTTCAGTAGCAAATATGAAATAGGATTAAGATTATATTAAGACAAGGAATGGCGTTCTTTATTATGGCATTTCCAATTTATCACGTAAACACATAATCTTGTAATTTGCTTCATTTTCTTTTCATAAAAAATCAACATGGGTGGCATATCATTTAACTATATTTGTGGTTTAGATTTATTGACAACAAAGCTTGTATATTCATCATGCAGAGTTTTAGTCAAGTAGTGTAATAAATCTTATTTAAACTTGACACTTTCTGTTACAAAGATGAATAAGGCACTGTCCCTTTAAGCACTCCTTGCAAAAACTTTTAGGTTTCTTTTTTGGTATGATTTTTATTGAGAAGCTTTGGGGTTGTTCTCTCTGTCCAGTCATAGATCCTTATCTGTCAAATATATGCATATATGCTACTACCAGAAAGTTATAACTTTTTTCTGCCAGTTATCATAAAGGCAATTTGCGGTTGCTAATATTGTTGCTCTTCTTCCATTGATAAAGGTATCACAAGTCAGTGCAAGGAACACAAACAGTCACTGGCTTCAGGTCTAATATTTTATTCATATATCACATGGTAATTGCAGTATAGCCTCTCCTTCACCAATCAGAAAAAGGTGTGGTGGTGTTCTGTCCCCACAAAGCACAAAACCACACAAGCAGTTTAATGCAACACTTTTACTAATAAATTATCAGTACAGAATGCACACACCAAGTTACAAACAGTGTTGGCAAACAACCAGCTACTAATTAACTTCATTAATAGCTGGTATTAGTTCAAAGAGGTCGCAAACAATGACGAGTAAATTAAGTCCAGTTATCTTACGGAGTTTTCCAAGAGTTGGCAAAGTTCCTAGAAATTAGTCCTTGATAATCCAAGCCAACACAGAGAATGCCAAAACAAGAGTCACGGAGCAAGTTATGATCACACAGGTCTCTTTTTCAAACTTTGTTCTCTGCAGCTTGTTAGCTGCAACTGATGATCTTAAATAGACTAGGGGAATGGCCAATTAGCCCCAAGTCTTACTCCCGAGTAGACCTCCTCCGGAGTAAACCTTCCTGCCTCTTGGCAGCCCTGCATGCTCTTGCATTCAGGAAAGGAGTAGCCCCTCCTTTCTCAGCACTACCAAGAGGTACTGAAGGCTCCAAAGGCCCAGGCTGCACAAGCTGAGGTGGGCCACAACAGGTGGTACAGTGGTTAGAATGCAGTATTGCAAGCTAACTCACTGCTGGCTGCCAGGAGTTCGATCCTGACCAGCTCAAGGCTGACTCAGCCTTCCATCCTTCTAAAGGTCAGTAAAATGATGAGCCAAATTGTTGGGGGCAATATGCTGATTCTGTAAACTGCTCAGTGGATGCTATAAAGCACAATGGAGCAAGATATAAGTAAGTGCTATTGCTATTCATTTCAACTGCTTATTGGTTTAATTATGTACCATTTCATAGATTCATTTGAAGATTACAAAGATAGTTAGACTTTCCTTAAGTCTCCCACAGAGATCTTTTCCTTTTTGCCTCTATTTAAGGTTCCTTTTGAAATGCACAAAATTCCATGAAAGATTGCCTAGATCAGGGGTGGCCAAACCGTGGCACATGAGCCAAATGTGGCGCATTGGATGATTACAAGTAGTGCATTGCATCCTTGCACCTACTTATTTTTTTAAAATAGGTGTCATAACTGAATCCATCTTAATATTTTCAACACCAAAGTGATCTCAGTTCAATTCGTACAGCCTTTGGTAATGTTCAACTTCTCGGTGTCTGAAACTTAGAATGGAACTTGTGAGATGTTACTTTAGGCGGGTTTACAAACGTGCGAATATTTTTCTCGGTGTTGCCATTGTGCATTCCTGCTCAAACGATCGCAAACACCGCGCACTAGCAACACATCATGCATTTGAAGTCATGTGCGAATGAGCGGCCAGCGTTCGATATCATCAGTCAGTTCTGAGTGAGCCATCGTGGCGTGGAGTTTGAAGCAGTGTTTTATTGAGTGTACTAGCATGGTTTTTGTATTGAGAGTGATTGAAAGACAGATTCAAGATTAAATATATATTACATTTGTCAAAGAAGAGCGCCACTACTTTTTCTTGATGCAAACATAGAATTAAAATTCCACATAATTGATATTCTGTGTGATAAGACGTACGTACGTGTGATCTATTTGTTCTTTTTCACTTTTTTTTTAGTTTTATACTTTTCTATGCTTAAATTCCTGTTATCCATTACAGTGCAAAAGAAAATTGAATTGCATGATTGAGTTATTCGTCCCTTAAGCAAAGCAGATCCTACCCCATCCCTCTTTTACAACCCCAAACGTGAAAGTAAGAAGGTTAAAAAACGTGCTTGAGTTGTATGGCGCATTTGAACTCGTCTGTGAAAAAATTGGCGCATGGTATGCTTAAGGTTGGTCAGCACTGGCCTAGAGCTTTGCGAATGTCCAAATGATCAAATTATAGAATCATAGGGTTGGATGGGACCTTTGAGGTCATCTTGTCCAGCCTCCTGCCCAAGATAGGAGACATCATACCTTCTTGGAAAAATGGTTGTCTAATCTTTTTGTGAAAACCTCCAGTGATGGAGTTTACTTAGATTAACATTAACACAGCACAGGTTCCTTAATATGGATAAAACTCCTTAAAACATTGGTATAAGAAGATGGGGAGGAAATAACCATTTCACTCTAGGGGTAAAAATGCATTATTTATTATTTTGGAAAGAAACAGAAGCTATCATATTTTCCATGTTAATAAAGAGTGTCCAAGTCCTCATTTTATTTAGTTTTTCTTAAATAAGATGATAAATGCTAGCATGCGTCTGCATAATATTTATTCATGATTAGCAAATGCTTCTCCATATCCTAATAAGGGACAATTCAAGGGCCTATTTTACTTTATATGTTTTATATAGTCTCATCCCAATGTATTTTTAAGTTCTTTTCCTTGTCTATGGTTTAATACATTTTTTTTCGTCCTGGGAAAGCTTTATTTTTTAAAGAGGGGGATATTCAAGTAACAATTTGAATGTCAACCATCATCCCTTTTCTGGTACAAATTGTTCTATTAACTCAGCCTCAAGGTTCCTTCCTTCCTGTTCCTTTTTGCAATTTTGTCCCTTATGAAGTCCAGCATGCAATGACTATTATCAATTCTGTACAGACACAAAAAGGGATAAATGTACAAGGAGAGATTATGTTTTTATGGCATCCCTCTTATCACAGCAATTTTGTGAGGGAACCCTTGGGGCAAACTAATTCATTCAAAGTCAATGCAAGGGTAGAAAGAAAGATAATTCTTAGCCTCCATAGAAAAAGTCCATTTAGATGATCAATACATTAGACTTTCCTCCCTAACATTCATAAATTAAAATAGGAAAGAAAACCTGAATATTCATTCGCTAGAATTGTTTGCGTGCATATCTGACTCAGGCTCAATGGTGTACTTTATTATTATTATTTATTCCTGGGCATATTTTTGTGATACCTTTTGTGATACAATATGTCAAAAAATGAAGGGGAAAAAAATCTCACCTGAAATCAATTTATTGTCTTGTATCATATTTTATTTCCCTTCTGCTGACAGGGATCAAGTCTGAGTTATAATTCTCTGTGTTTCCACATTGAAAATCAAATGAAAATAAATTTGGCTGCGAGCTGTGTCACCTACATGTTGAATAGTGTACTTCAAAATCTGTTCATAGGATTCAAGGAAAAAGTATACAGACAATACTGATTTTATATTCTACGTTTCCTTTTTCCTCTTAGTGCTTGAATTGTTTTCCTTCTTGAATTACCATATTTTTCGGAGGGAAAAAACCAAGAATAAAATTTAAGGTGCTACAAGATAATCGATTCAGAGGTGGTTTGGACTTCCTGATTTAGAGTTATATCATCAATCAGCAATTCTACTCTGGATAAAGGAATGGATCGTTCTAAATAATGAAAGAATATTAACACTAGAGGGTCACAACATTCAGGAAGGCTGGCATGCCCACTTATGGGAAAAGAAAAATGTTAGACATACATCCTTTCAAACACATGCAATAAGAGGGGTATTACTACACACCTGGAGAAAAATTAGAAACACACATTATATGGGAATACCCCGATGGCTATCAACAATGGAGGCCATGATCCATCCCAACACATTAGAAAGATCAAAAATGAGGAACTACGAAGAATTATTAGACAAAAAGGGAAACTTGAATACTAGACAAAAATTAGAGGATGAAGGAATGCCTATCGACTGGTGGCCATACGTCCAACTCCAGAACAGGTACAAAAAAGATATTTAAGAATTTGGTATAAATAAAGAACAAAGTTTAATAGATAAAATTTTACTGGGATCTGAAAGTAAATTTATAACCAAAATGTATAACTATTTGCTACAATTTAACAAGTTTGAAGAGACAGTAAAAGATAATATGATCGCATGGATGAAAAATTTTGGATATGCCGTTCAATTAGATGACTAGGAAAAATTATGGAAGGAAAATTATAAATTGACTCTATCAACATCATACAAAGAGAACCTATATAAAATGTATTACCGCTGGCACCTACCTCCTGCCAGACTTGCCAAAATATAGCTGTTGGAAATGCAAAGAGACACATGGCACATACTACCACATGTGGTGGTCTTTCCCAGTGGCAAGATGATATTGGAATATGATTAGGACATGGATAAAACAAATGATTGATTTTGAAGTTGAACTTAAACCAGAGAAATATTTACTAGGGATCATTAGAGGGAAATTACCAAAACAAATCAATATCTTATTATACATATTCTAACTGCGACTAGATTAATCTTCGCCCAAACATGGAAGGATGAAAACTCCCTGACAGAGAATATGATAATAAAAAAAATGACGGATTGTGCAGAAATGACAAAACTTACATTAGAATTACAAAATCGTGAGGAGAGAGAATTGTATACAGCGTGGGAAAAATTCTATAACTGGCTAGAAATTAGAAAAAATAAATAATGTACAAAAATTGTAAATACTAATAATATTTAAATTGAAAATATGATAGATTCTTATATGCATAGAAATTATAGCCCGATGTCACAGAAATGTAAAGCATGAATATGTATCTATGTTTTGCTTTTCTTTTGTTTTTAAAAATTGAATAAAAATTATTTTTTAAAAAATAGTCTTCATTTGAAGACGAGAAATTCACAAAATGTTCAAATTACAAACCATTGCACTAATGATTGGCTTTTAACTTTAGTAATTTTTAAAATTGTTTTTATTGTATTTATGATTGTTCTTCTTTTTGTTCTATGCCAGCCTGAGTCCTACGGGATTGGGCGGCCTATAAGAACAATAAAAAATTAAATTAAATTAAATTAAATTAAATTAAATTAAATTAAATTAAATTAAATTAAATTAAATTAAATTAAATAATTAAATTAAATTAAATTAAATTAAATTAAATTAAATTAAATTAAATTAAATTAAATTAAATTAAATTAAATTAAATTAAATTAAATTAAATTAAATTAAATTAAATTAAATTAAATTAAATTAAATTAAATTAAATTAAATTAAATTAAATTATCATGGAAGCAAAAATAGAGCTGGGCTTAAAAATAGAAGTGGCAAATGAACAGGTAAGTTTCAGATATCAGATCAGATGAAGAGAGCAAGATAATATAAAAGGATATTTTGTTTTGTGTAATTGACTATACCTGTGCCTTGATTGTACAGATTACACCAAAATGTAGAATGTAATGATGACTGTACCAGAACAAGAATCTATTATAACAACTAAACAAAATGGTTTAGAATAAGCTAGACCATAGCCCACATATAAGTTTAACTTTTACAGAAAATATATGTTTAAAATGGCAGAAATTGAAATAAGAAGATGAAATAATAACAATTCGAGCCACGTATGCTATGCCAGATTGATAGCTGTGCATGATGTACAAGAGCTCATTATAAACGTAAAAATGAAAAGATAAAACTCTGGACTAATATTAAATAGTAAGACAGAATTAATGCAACCAATGAGGGGACACGACTCAGTGGCTAAGACACTGAGCTTGTCGATCAGAAAGGTCAGCGGTTTGAATCCCTAGCATTTAAAAATGCAAGTAGAAAAATAGGGACCACCTTGGTGGGAAGGTAACAGCATTCCGTGCGCCTTCGGCATTTAGTCATGCTGGCCACATGACTATGGAATTGTCATCAGACAGCACTGGCTCTTCGGCTTAGAAACGGAGATGAGTACCGCCCCCCTAGAGTCGGGAATGACTAGCACGTATGTGTGAGGGGAAACTTTACCTTTACCTTAATGCAACCAACATGTTTACTGAGTTTGCATTGTAGAAAGTTAGCACCCACACCTCTCCTAGAAGAATGAAAATTTTTAGGGAATATTAAAAAGGCAGACCATTATATTTCTCTGGAGGGAGAAAGCAGCCCCCACCTTTCTTAACAGCTCTCAGCAGATGTCAACAGTTAAGAGATAAAGATGTAGATAGCTCTATTCATAAGCAAATACCCTCATCCAAGATAACCAAGATACAAAGGTAGGATTAGCCCTCAGCCACAATAGGAATTGCCCAACGCCCAGCAGTGGGTTGCAAATATTTTTGCTACTGGTTTGTGCTTGCACGTGCATGTGCACGTCACGCTTTTGCACATGCGCAGACTCCCATGAGGCCAATCTAGCAGTTCGAAAGCACATTAAAAATGCAAGTAGAAAAATCGGGACCACCTTTGGTGGGAAGGTAACAGTGTTCCGTGCGCCTTTGGCATTTAGTCATGCCGGCCACATGACCACGGAGACATCGTTGGACAGTGCTGGCTCTTTGGCTTTGAAACGGAGATGAGCACCATCCCCTAGAGTCGGGAATGACTAGCACATATGTGTGAGGAGAACCTTTACCTTTACCTTTTAAAGAAGCAGGATATACTACATAGATGACAGTTTGTCTGCTGTCACATCTCAATACACACATTGTCAATACCTTTTACACTCAGCTGTGGAGTAAAGGTGCCAATTGGTTAAACATCATTAGATTTACATGGTTGTTAGTCTCTAAATTACACATACTCATCAGCCCACTTTGGTTCTGGTTCATTAAACTGAGCTAGTTACCACATTGCTCCCCTCTGGCTGGGTGTAATTGACTCCCTGCTTCTGGCAATGTGATAATGAAATTCATTGAATAAGTGACAAGTGGGTGGGAAGGAATCTATTTACACCTATCCAAAGGGGACTGACCCAATTAATACTTTTTTGAAGGACAGATGTTCCCCCCACATCACTTCAATGGTTGAGCTTAACATTTTATTCTGATGAATAAGGAGTTCCCTCATTTTTCCCTGTTGATACTAATAAGGAAAATATTTGGAAAACTGTAGCCAAGTATTTAAGTCCTTGATCTGCATGGTTTTGTTATTTTTAAAAATTGAAGAAAACTTTTGTTCTACAGCATGTTTTTAATATTATCATACTAGCTGTCGATAAGGAAGTTATAGCCAGCCCTTACATTCAATAAACAATATTGTCTTTCTGTCAGATATCTAAGCAGTTTATAATGAAGTTTTTAATAACAGTCATGCTTTGAAATATGAACAATGGCTTTTCTAAAAATCTACCATTCTCCCTCACTAAGTTTCTCTAGGGGAAGGTAAATTCTCCAGCTGCATGGTATTTCACAGCATTTTCTGCTCCCATAAGGCCTGCACCAGGGGTGGGTTCCTCCCAGTTCGGACTGGTTCTCCTGAACTGGTAGTGAGCTGCTGGTGATGTCATGATAATGTCACTGACCCAGTTTGGTCGGTGCTAATCCTTGGATGCCACCATCTTTTTTTTTTACTTTTTTTTACTTTTTTTTACTTTTTTAAAAAAAAATTTAATTTTTTTTAATTTATTTTTTCTTCTGAGCATGCGCAGAAGCCGAGTTTCCAGCACTGTCACCATCTTGTTTTCAGATTTTTAAAATTATTTTTTTCCAGATTTTTCGGCACTGCGCATGCGCACACGTGCAAAGCACATGTGCGCCCACAAGAAGCGCCCACGAGGCGTGCCCACGAGGCGCGCCCACGAGGTGCGGGAGGAAGCGAACTGGTAGCGAGGTAAGTTAGAACTCACCCCTGGCCTGCACTATGTACCTGAAGAAAAAGAGAGGAAGGACAGTTTTATATAAAGATTTGAGACTAGCTGGAGAAAATCTTCTTTAATGGCCTAATTTATTCAGGGGAGAAAGCAAAGCAAAAGAGAAACCTTCAAAATTTTCTCAGAGAAAAAATGTCCTCTACAAGATTTCATCTCCGCTGCAACCGGAAAACTGCTAAGCCAAGGAATTTAAATGAAGTTCCCATGAATTTTACACATGAAAGTAAGTTGACTTATTTGAGGCGTAAAAGAGAATGATGTTTCTTCCTTCAACCAAGGTTTGTACTTGGCACTCACATAGAGCAATTGGTGCCTTATCCATCTGTTTTAAAAGCTCATATATTCACTGTTTCTGCCTTTAAAAGATGCAATTGCTGCAAACAGAAAAGCACTCTTTTATTTATTTTATTGAAAGAAATACCTATTATATTTATTTTTCCTGCAAATGGCAAAGCACAACATTTAAAAGATTGACTGTGGTCTATAGAACCCACCTGAGAATTGAATGCAATTCTCACTTGCTAATGTATCAGAAAGGGAAATGATTTCGTACATAGCAATAGTAATAGCACTTAGACTTACATACCACTTCATACTGCTTTACAGCCTCTCTAAACAGTTTACAGAGTCAGCATATTGGCCCCAACAATCTGGGTCCTCATTTTACCCACCTCGGAAGGATGGAAGGCTGAGTCAACCTTGAGCCAAATTGCAGGCAGCAGTCAGTCAGCAGAACTGGTTATAATGACCACATATATTTTTATGTTTAATTACCTATTAGTTTTGGTCTTGGTCTATTAAATTTTTGTTTTAGGCTCTTCAGGCTTTGGAAGGTAGTGCACAAAATTTATCCGAATGCTTCGGTGCAGTCGTTGGTCTGAAAAGTTAGGTGTTCATTCCCATATTAGAATTTCTCTGAGTATTTTATGAAAACTCTCAAAAAATCTCTAGTTTTCAAAAAGGCCTGTATTCCCTGTACAAAGGAAACAACTGTTGTAGCAAATTAAATGAAAGAAGCCTACCATCACAGAATAAAATTGGTTTCTGTGTGCTAAACGTTCCTTTTATTGAAATGAATAGGAAGATAACCAGTCATAGGATCTTCCCAGTGTGCGGCAGTACGCATCAGCATATTTTTTTATTTTTTTATTTTTTGCTGTACACCGAGATAAAGGGTTAACCCTAACCCTAAATTCTATCTATAGCAAAAGAAATATCATGCAATAACATCTAATAAAAATGCATTTTTAAAAGAAACCAAGCTTTGTATTATGTAAAAAAAAATTCCAGCAGCATAGAGCTCTAATATGTGAATGAATTCCAACAAGCAACAATGGATTTATATGCATCTTGATCGCACAGAATGTTTGATTTTTAATAATTAAATCCAGAAGTAGAATTCAGATATTGTTTTTGGAAAAATGTCATTCTAGTAAAAGTAACAATTTACTTAGGAAAATGTAATAAGAAATATCTTCTATGCACCAAAGACAAATTCCTTGTGTGTCCAATCACACTTGGCCAATTAAGAATTCTATTATTCCATTCCATTCCATTCCATTCCATTCCATTCCATTCCATTCCATTCCATTCTATTCTATTCTATTCTATTCTATTCTATTCTATTCTATTCTATTCTATTCTATGGTATTCTATTCCTTGGTCTACTGTTTGATGCTATCACTGAGCAATGACTGACAAAATCCTGTGGTTTAACACAATTGTTAAACCATCAACCTCACCCTATTCCTAAGAGGTCGGTAAGGGGCGTGCATAAACACACAATCGTGCCTACCGTTCCTGTCCTAATGTACACATATATTCTTACCTCTTTTACTCTTATTCATGCTTGTACTATTACATATATATTCAATCATGTTTTAATGTTTATACTTTGTTTATAATCATATATGCTTGACAAATAAACAAATACAAATTGTCAATGTGTGACAGTTTGAAGTTAAATTGAGTGATAGAGCTATATCTTTTGGCCCTGACCACTGCATCCATCTCAAGACCATGAACATCAGTTACAGATACTGCTATGTGAAGTAGCAAAATTTGAAGATACTACAGGCATTTTCATTTTAAGAACATTGTCATATTACTGATTTGGACTAATCAATATCCAGAGCCTGTTTGCTCCTGCCTTAAGCACAAAAATCGGACTGACCTTGACCAGTTGCTCTTTCTCACCCCTGAGATGAAGACAATGCCAAATCACTTCTGAAAATCTTGTGAGGAAAACTTGTGAGGAAAACTGCAGGGACTCAGTTTTTATTAGACATTCACAAGAAATCGATACTGACTGGAAGGCATGTGTGTGGAAGGCACACACACAAATTATAAGTGTCCACAATAATAAGGAAGAGTTAAAATGAACGAAAGTAGAATTCTCATCAAATATCCAAATGCAGCAAAGTTCAGTGAGAGAACTCATACAAAGATACAGTAAAATAGTCTTATTTTTCCATCTTTATTCTCTGATTTGTTCTAATACTTTCACAAGCAAATGCTTTTCACTTTTCTTCAAATAATAGATATGGTTTGGTATTTAATGACTCATTTATTGTCATTTATATGCTTTTTTAAAATTGTCATTCTTTTTACTAGGTATGGTGTGGTTGTGGTTGTTGTTGTTTTTGAAGATCAGTATGTTTCTCCAAAATATTTGCTGGAATAGAATAGAATAGAATAGAATAGAATAGAATAGAATAGAATAGAATAGAATAGAATAGAATAGAATAGAATAGAATAGAATAGAATAGAATAGAATAGATGTCAGGATTCCAAATAGCATCCAAAAGTAAATCAGAGTCCGAGTCAAAGTATTCCTCAAAGTCCCAATTTATTCTCAGAGCCATGTTGGTACATCTGGGTGAAACCCGAATCTGAAGTCCCTAGGGTTTCACCACCCAGTTGAAAGTTCAAGCTCATGCCCTCCACTCCCACAAGTTCATCACGTTCTCCAATCACCAAGTGCCAGGCTGGCAGATCCACCCATCTCCTTCCGTGCAGGTGCAGGGGCACAGAGACAAAGGATGACCTTGACTTCCTAGAAAGGAATTTGTTATGGCTACATGCTAACAACCTCATAGTATCTACCCTCCCATTTTCCCACAATAGAAAATGCATGATATAGTAGTATATAGTGTGGCAGGCCAAAGAGTCCAAATAAAATGGCTTTGGCCTGACAATAGAATATGCTCTTGCTCTTTAGAATAGAATAGAATGGAATGGAATGGAATGGAATGGAATGGAATGGAATGGAAGCTAGCTGCCATTATCAAATTTACAATCAATTCCTTTTTTGTTTCATTTATATCCCATTTTTCCACCAGAAACAGTAATGCAATTCTCGGTGACATATCAAAATTTACATTCAAAACTGCTCTAATTTCTTTAAATACCATGTCCCATATTTTTTGTGCACTATCACAATCCCACCACATCAGGGATGGGTTCTAACTTACCTCGCTGCTGGTTTGCTTCCTCCCGCGCGGCATGGCTGCACCTCATGGGCGCACGCATGTGCAGTAGCTAAAAATCAACCCCCCCAAAAAAGCCAAAAACAAGATGGTGACACATGCGCAGTGCCAGAAACTTGGCTTCTGCACATGAGCAAAAGAAAAAAAAACCAAAAATTTTTTTTGTAATTTTTTTTAAAGATGGCGGCCTCCATGGACCGACACTGACTGATCCATTTCCATGATGTCATCGTGATGTCACCAGCGGGTTGCTACCAGTTCAGGTGAACCGGTCCGAACCGGGAGGAACCCACCTCTGCACCACATATGTTTATATGTTCCAACCTCTTTCTAGCACCTCCAACAAATATTTGTATATTTACCATCTATTTGATTTAATTTATGTAGTGTTAGGTACCACCTCCATATCACTTTATATCCATTTTCCTTAACTCTAACTGACATATTCTTATATACTCTTCTATTCCAAATATTTTTCAAATCATTATCATTTATTTCTCCTAAATCTGATTCCCAAATTAATTTTAAACCTTTTGCCTGCTCTTCTAATTCAGTTAATATTCTACATATATTTCCCAATTCTTCCTTTACGTATATATTCTTCATTCACCTCACATTCTTTTATAATCATTTCAAATTTTGTGAACTGTCTTTCTCCTCGAATCTTTCTTCCACTTTTATCAATTTCTCTAATTGTATTAAATTCAACTAATTTAATTTAATATCTGATAAAACGTTCTTTAGTTGTGCTATATTCTTTATCTTGTTCTTCCATTCTTCCCATTTATATATCTGATTGGTCCCTACTTCCACTCAAAGAAAATCTTAAATAGGTTCAAATATCTATAGGAGATGGCCAGGTTGAGCCCAAGGGAGGGGTCAAACATGTCATAAGTCATGGTTCCCTGCATGCCCGCAAGAGAGATCAGTTCACCTTGAATGCCTCCTTAATTCCTGCTCATTTCCCTTGACCATTAGTAGCTCAGATTCTTGTAGACAGTTTAAGCTTGCAATAAATCTTTATACTATTTGTATTGCCTGAATTTTCTGATTTCTCTGGCACTTGACAGTATCTTTGTAATTAATACCAAACTGATTTCTCCTTTGATATATATTAATAATAACATGCATGCAGCTGTTATTGACATTTTATTCTATTCAAGCACAAAATGCTTACTATCTTTTCTCACTTTTAAAATCTCATTTACCTGCAGCTCTATCTGGGGGAAAATAAAATCTATGATATTAAAAAATGCAGAGGACATTCCATTTCTATGATAAAACATTTATTTCTGTTGCAAGGAAGAAAGTGGCAATGTTTCTAGATGAATGGAACAAAACAGTAAATAGGTTGATTTTGTCCCCTGTTATTCATTTAAAAATGGTTTAATCTTATTTCTACATAATATGTACTTCAAAAAAAGGCCCACCTTACCACATCAATTAAAATAGTTTTTGGTTTTTCATCTGTATATTTTAATATGCATGTTCTGAATAAACATATTTTTGAAAATGATTGTTCCTAATATTATTATTTTACTTTTCTTTTTTGAAAAGTGAAAGCGATTGTATGAATATTCAAATTTACCTGAAATTATAGGTAAGTGTGAATATTCATACAAAATTCCACTTTAAACCTCTAAAATTCATTGTTATGTAACCTAGGCATAAAAATAAGGCTTATGCTTATTTATGGGTTTGTACTGTATAGTAGACATGTCCTGGAAATTTAGGGTTTATTCTAATATTAAAATATTAGGATTACTACTAATATTAGGAACAAATCTTTATGTTTGTTCCTGAGTTTTCAGTACAAAATATGATGATGCTTAGAAGAAACAAATAATATCTTTCACTTGCAATAACACTGGTTATCCAAATGCAAATATATTTAAGTTAATGTACATATTGTTTTATGAACCATTTTTTCCCCACAGGCAGTTTTTTTACTTTAAAGTACCAAGTATGCATCAGTTTAAAATCCAGAACTTTTGCCTATTGAAGCTCCTATGACTCTTTTCAAAAAGACTCCAAGCTCACTAAAATAATGATCTTTGGCTCCTTTGTATCTCTTCTGGTTATAGGTAAGTGACAAAATCACATCATAGAAAAATGTCAGACCATTAGTCTATCTATATTGGCTTCCAATAGCACTCTGACATTTCATACCTGAATTTTTTTTCCCTGACTTGTGTGAGATTGAATCTGAGGGATTAACCCCACATAACAGCATTGACAAATAATCATCTTATAAGTATCTATTAAAATAACCCTACTGAGACCAATGGGGATTTCTTCCAAGTGAAATAGGCCCAGTATTTCAGATTTCAGAGTGTTGGGTTCTAGTTCCCTTTCTGAAATGTTCATTAATATGGGGCTAAAGGATTTTTCTTCTCCCTCCTTCTACTCTTCAAGCATTTTCATCTTCCTGTGATCTAAAACAGAACAATGTGACAATTTATTGTCTTAATCAAAATTGTGACAAAATCTGATGACAGATTAAAGATCCATAACCTTGGCATTCCCTATAAGTGGAGAAATTCCAGTAATTTTACTGAAATGCTTTAAGCTTTATCTAAATCTTATGAACTTTGTTCTACTAGAAAATGTAGAAATGTTATTGTCAGGGTTCCAAATAGCATCCAAAACTAAATCAGAGTCCGAGGCAGAGTATTCCTCAAAGTTCCAATTTATTAACAGAACCATGTTGGCACATCTGTGAGAAACCCGAATCTAAAGCTACCGGGGTTTCTCCACCCAGTTCATTCTCTTGTTCCCACTCCCACAAGTTCATCACGTTGACTTCTGCCAATGTGCCCTTCTCTCCCATCAGCTTCCGCCCAGGTGCCGGACAAAGGATAACCTTGAAAACCTAAAAGGAATTTGTTATGGCTATATATCTACATGCTACAGCCCCTCCCAAATTCCCACAGCAAGTCTACGTTCTGAAGCATCAAGTGTGGCAGGCCAAATTCTCCAATAGAACATGTCTTCGGCCTGACAGTTATATTAGTTGCTGATGCATAAATGCGTTAGAGTTCCTGAAGTATTTATGAAGTGTAAAAGCTAATAGTTGGATTCTTTCTATTCAACCCAAAACCTGTACATTACCATGCAGGTATTTTAGCTGATCATCAAGCTTCTTCATTTTACTCCTCTGTCATTACACTCAAAGTTTGTCTGATTTTTTTTAAATGTCAATAAACTGTGCTCTAGGTTTAGAGATGAAATATATAAATCCATTATAATCTTCTTTTATTACTAGTTGGGGAACTACAATTATGAATGAAACTCCTGTTATCCCAGGTTTATTTATTTATTTTATTTATTTGGTAGCTTTTCTATGCCGGCCTACTCCCTCAGGACTCAGGGCGGCGTACAACATTTTATACAAACACTCCAAACAAATTATTAAAAGCACTTAAAAACAGTTAAATATATATATACACACACACCATACATACATGGGGGAGACATCAGATATAAAATCGTCTCAACTCACCCCCACCTGCAGGAAGAGCCATGTCTTAATGGCTTTTCGGAAGGCCAGCAAGAGATTCGGATCTCTGGGGGAAGTTGGTTCCAGAGAGCAGGGCCCCCCCACAGAGAAGGCCCTCCCCCTAGGCCCCGCCAGTCGGCACTGTTTGGCTGACGGGACCTGGAGGAGACCCACTCTGTTTCTAAAAATAGAATAGGTTTCTAAAAAATATTTCTTCACATACTCTTTCATAAAAGTACTTTATTGGGACTAGTAGGTATAGACTTCTTCCTTCCATTTTAAACTCTACCACAAAATGCCCATTCTTCGCTTGTATGATTTTTCACTTATATGATTCATTTATTCCAATAGACGAGCAGATAGAAAAACACAGAGATAAGCGACAGTACAGTTCATAACAATGAAGTATTCAACAAAAATACTACATTCAACATGGTGTCAAGATGTATGTTATTACAGTCTAAAACACCGTGTTCACTATCTTTGCATAAGTAGTTTTAATGCAGTGAAATGACACCCCAGATCAGATAAAGTTATGGTAATTGAAGTATCATTCTGTCCCAGCTATTCATATTCAAGTTAAAATTGCGATCCTTTATCAATTTCCTTTTCCAGAAGATAAATAAGAACTAAATTATATTCAGTCTTTATATACCTTGTATAATAACTTCTTAGATCTTCATCTTTTCATGAGAGGCATGTGCAAATTGCTCCAGCCTAACCCTTAAATAAAATCAGTCAATAGTTGTATGATACAAATTTATATGGAGAAAGTCTTATCATGAAAAGACTTCATAGAAAATCAGCCTAGAATTGTAACATTTGACTAGACCAGGGGTCAGCAACCCGTGGCTCTAGATCCGCATGTGGCTCTTTCATCCCTCTGCTGCGGCTCCCTGTCGCTCAAAATATGTGTCACAACCGCCAATGTGTGACACTCGCTGGCACTTGATTTATTGAGCTTTTTGACCCATCTTTTTTTTCGGAGTTCAAAATGTTTTTGTTGCATGCAGAAATAAAAATGTGTTTTCTCTGTAGCAGGTCATTGATTTCATAAATGCAACACACTATAGGTTTTTTATATGTAGCATAAAGGTAAAAAAAATAATATATGCAGTGTTATCTTCATTTTAGATGTCAAAAGGGTTTTGTGGCTCCCGGTGTTTTCTTTTCTGTGGGAAACAGGTCCAAATGGCTCTTGTGTTTAAGGTTGCTGACCCCTGGACTAGACGCAATGGAATGTGGGAGAGATCTTGGCAAACAGGGTGAAGAGCTGAAGTTAGGGCAAAGGTTGGATAATAAAAGGCAGCTTAGTCCACAGCAGAAATATGGCCATGGCAAATGTCTCAGCAAGGATCTCCCTAGTTTCTTGGGCAGTAAGATTGATGTCAGGCTTGCAAGGTAATTCAAATTAGAAGCTCTCTGGGGAGAACTAACTCTACCTTGTTGAAAATTTACATTAACAAAATCTTGCAAATCTGAGAGTACATTTTTCTCCCCATTGTGTCTACATGCATTTCTGCTGCTCCCTTCTCTCTGTCTCCCAAGCTCTTGTATTTTGATCTCTGAAATTAAAGCTACACTGTCAGACTGAAACATGGAAGGACAAGGAAAAGATCCTGCCTTGTATTTTAACATCATTCTGCATTGAAAGCCTAGGACAAATATTAATAGTTGTTCTTGTTCTTAAGGAATAAAATCATTAACATAGCATCAAAACATATCAAAGGGGTGATATATTTGCAACTTAAATTGTAATGTATGAAGAAAACTGCACTGAGGTCCAGAGCAATCAGAGGTGGGTTCCTGCCGGTTTGGAAGAACCGGTAGCGGGAATTTCCACACACTCACCGAACCGGCAGTGATGGCCAGCTGGACACGCCCCCAAACTGGCTCTCTCAGTGGCGCCATAGGTGGCGCCATCTTGTTTTTCACTTCTGCACATGCACAGAAACTGTTTTTTGCTTCTGTGCATACAGAGAAGCTGGGTTTTTAGCACTGTGCATGAACACGCGCGCCCTTGCGGTGCACCCAAGTGGTGAGTAAGGAAGCGAAACAGCAGCGAGTTAAGTCAGAACCCACCCCTGCAAGCAATCCCTAGTTATGCCTGTTGACTGGTATTGCTGGCATAGTTATCAATTTAAAAGTCTTTGAGTGATACATATATGGCCCCCTTTTGTCCCAAAGGCGCTTTTTCAAGAGGCAACTAGACTTCCTTGTTTTTTCTTTGAAGATGTTTCTTTTTTCATCTTCTCATTCTTGGATGAGAAGTGAAATGTCTTCAAAGAAAAAACAAGAAAATCCAGTTGCCTCTTGAAAAAGCACCTTTGGGACAACCATGACCTGGATGACTGAGAATCTCCATAGAATATCATTACCATATTTTTTGGAGTATAAGATGCACCGGAGTATAAGACGCACCTTAGTTTTTGGGGAGGAAAATAGGGGAAAACAATCTGCCTACCAGGTATTCATCTGGCTAGCGTCCTTAGTCTGGTCAGCTTCAGCACATTATTTTATCCCCTGGTTAGGATTTAAAAAAACCTTCTTCTGAGAGAGTAACAATGAAAGAGCCTGCAAGCCAGTAAGAGCTGGGAAGATCATTAGCACCTGGTTAGGGCTAGAAAAAAACTTATTCGGAGCAAGTAGAGCAATGAAAAAAATTCTGCAAAGACTTAGGGCTGGAAAAACATTATTTGGAGAGAGTAACAATGAAAAAGCCTGCAAGGTAAGAGCTGGGAAGATCTGTTAGCACCTAGTTAGGGCTGGGGAAAAAAAGCTACATTCAAAGTATAACACGCACCCAAATTTTCAGCCATGTTTAGGGAGGGAAAAGGTGCGTCTTATACTCCGAAAAATACGGTATTTCATCAGGTTTATTTTTTATGAAAAAGAACAAAGACAAAACTCTAGCATCAAGAGTCATTTTATGAAACTAATTTGAAATAAGAACCTCCGCACAATACACAATGAACCTCTTGTATTCAAAACCACATTAGCTGTGGTAACAACTAATCTGGATGGGTTTGCAAGGGGGATCAGCTACTGGAGATCTTTCATTTGGTTTATCTATTAAAAGAAACAAAATACTGGACTAAACAGAATTTTGCCCTGATCTAGCAGGTGTTATTCTTATGTTCTTATGTAAAACCTGCATTCCTGTTTTCTGTAAGCTAATAACTAAAGTCTTGTGCAAATAGGCACCCAATGACATATAAGAAGCATCTACCCCTAAAATACGTCAGCACTGTATTGCACCCTCCAATTATGTTGATAAAATCAAGTGATTTCATGTGTATTTTTGAAAGATAGAAACTGAGACACAATCTTTAGAGAATCAGAAAACATGATCAGATTGGCTATTCTAGTCACAGAACTAAGAATTAAGGGGAGAAAAGAAAAATGAACAGGAACTATCCAGATGGGGAGACATCAACCTTATCTTGATCTATAATCACATATCCTGGCCGGTGTAGAAATTGCATTTCAATATCTTGAAATATATGTCAAGATGGTAATCAAAATGTGTGCAATTTGTTTTGTTGTTTTTATCAAAAAGAAATACAATCATGTTTCCTACTAAAACTCATATTTCAAAACACAGATTCTTTTCACTGTATGGAATATAAAAAGAAAAATGATGTACAAAATATACGACTCCTCTTTTTCAGATGTATACAGGGTAGCCATTCAATGCATTAAGACTATATTTATCTATAGCATATTTCATTCCCTTTCTTATATTTAAAAATATGAATATATTTTTTTAATTTAATTTTTTATGGCTTTAATGGCTTTAACACTTAGAAGCTTACTAAGGTCATCACTAAGCATAAAAGCAGAGTTTTATGTCACTACTCACTGGCTGATTGTTTCTCAGGTAGTTGATAGATTCACTTCAGAATGAATAGAATAGATAGAATAGAATAGAATAGAATAGAATAGAATAGAATAGAATAGAATAGAATAGAATAGAAGTTGAGTAGAGTAGAGTAGAGTAGAGTACAGTACAGTACAGTAGAATTGAATTGAATTGAATTGAATTGAACTGAATTCTTTATTGACCAAGTGTGATTGGACACACAAGGAATTTGTCTTTAGTGCATATGTTCTGTGTACATAAAACGACAAGATACATTCATCAAGAATCATAAGGTACAACACTTAATGATAGTGATTAGGTACAAATAAGCAATCAAATCATACTAAGAAACAATCAATATAAATCGTAAGGATACAAACAACAAAGTTACAGTCATGCAGTCATAAATGGGAGGAGATGGGTGATAGGAATGATGAGAAGATTAATAGTAATAGTAATGCAGATTTAGTGAATAGTTTGACAGTGTTGAGGGAATTATTTGTTTAGCAGAGTGATGGCGTTCAGGAAAAAACTGTTCTTGTGTCTAGTTGTTTTAGTGTGCAGTGCTCTATAGTGTCGTTTTGAGGGTAGGAGTTGAAACAGTTTATGTCCAGGAAATATTTTCTCAGCCCTCTTTTTGACTCGTGCAGTATACAGGTTCTCAATGGAAGGCAGGTTAGTAGTAATTGTTTTTTCTGCAATTCTGATTATCCTCTGAAGTCTGTGTCTGTCTTGTTGGGTTGCAGAACCAAACCAGACAGTTATAGAGGTGCAGATGACAGACTCAATAATTCCTCTGTAGAACTGTATCAGCAGCTCCTTGGGCAGTTTGAGCTTCCTGAGTTGGCACAGAAAGAACATTCTTTGTTGTGCTTTTTTAATGACGTTTTTGATGTTAGGTATCCATTTTAGGTCTTGAGATGTGATAGAATCTAGAAATTTGAAGGCCTTTACTGTTAATACTGTGTTGTCTAGTATTGTAAGAGTTGGTAGTATGGGTGGGTTTCTCCTAAAGTCTACCACCATTTCTACGGTTTTTAGTGTGTTCAGTTCCAGATTGTTCCGGTTGTACCATGAGGCTAGTTGTTCAATTAATTAATTAAATTAATTAAATAGAAAACTGTATTTTAGTGTGAGATTCAGAATGCAGACACTGGTAGACATTCCTGTATTTCATTGTCAGTCTGTATTTAACAGTTCTGGTTATTTTAGAATTAAAACCAATTCTAGATAGAAGAAGGGTGAATAGTATAAATGTATGTGTATATATCATATCAACATACAGCAGTTGAACATGGGTCAGTCGGTCCTAAGAGATAGGCGAGTGCCGTTCCGAAGGGACGGGTGATGGTCTCCGTCGCCCTCGGCCGATCGAGAAGGGAGTCGGGTTCAGATCCCCGAATCCGGAGTGGCGGAGACGGGTGCCGCGAGGCGTTCAGTGCAGTAACACGACCGATCCTGGAGAAGCCGGCGGGAGCCCCGGGGAGAGTCTCCCTTTATTTTCATTTATCAGCAAAAAAATGTTACACACACACACACATAATGAACACATAAATGAACACAGGGTATATTTAGGAACATAACATTTACTATTATATGTATTTTTTTACATTTTTTCAAAAGTATTTTAATATCACTGCTGTGGCCTGTTTGCTGCGGCCCGTTCACAGCCGCCATTGCCTGTTCATTGTCGCAGCAGCCCGTTCGCTGCCACCACAGCCAATTCACCATGGGCCTTTTGCTACTGCCCGTTCGCTGCTGCCACCATAGCCCATTGGCCACCACCACGGCCTGTTCGCCACTGCCGTGGTTCCATTTGCCATGGCCCATTGGCCGCCGCCCATTGGCTCCTGCCCATTGGCCTCCACTGGTTTACTGCAGCCGCTGCTGCCCATTCACCGTAGCTGCGGCCTGTTTGCTGCCGCCGTGGCCCATTTGCCACTGCCCTTTCACCACCGCCCATCACCGCTGCCACCGCAACCCATTTGCAAAACGTCACAACACAAAGCATTGGCGAAGGTAAGTGAAACCCACCCCTGTTCTAAATGCATCATTTCTACCCATGTGTAGCACAGACTGAACATCAGCTTCCTAAGCAAGTCCCAAGTAATAAAACCTTACATTTGCTGAATACATTGTGTGGCTTCTCCTTCCTTCCAGCATTCCTGTAAGTATAATAACTTACAAGATCACAGACCTCTAAAGTGATTTGTGTTCTAGGCTTTTAGCTATGTTTTTGATTGTTGAACAAATCTGGGTTTTAACTGAGCATCCCCAATTAAATGTTTTATAATCAGTCTGGACCCAGGCTCAGCAGTGTAACTTATGAGCATGTCAAGATTCTCGACATTTGATTCATGCAAGTAAGGCCGATTTATGGCCAATGCCTGAATCATAAATCAAGTCAAGCGGTGATAAGAAACATTTGGCCTGCAGGGAAGACTCAGACCATCGCTGAAGAGAAAGTAATATAAATCTAATATTGGTGTGAATGTAGGCCTGGAATACATTTGATGTTGATAGCGTGGAAGTATTAACTGGGAATACATACAGAGTTTAATAAAATCAGAAGGTGGTGAAGGAAAATCTTGATTTGACACTTTATATGGTTAGTTAAGGAGGGGAACAGAAGGAGGAAGGAGAAGGTTTTTTTTATTCTTCCTAGAAACTTATTAATTTCTTTCTCTGCTTTTCTGTTGTTATATACTGTATAAGCCTGAAAAATGTAATGGTCACTTATTCTTGTACATGCAAATTAATGCTCTTCACATTGGCTACTGTTTAGAATAATTCTTCTCAGCCTCAGGTCCTACCCAGGGGTGGGTTGCTCACTTACCTGTACCGGTGCATATGCATGCACGCCCCCTTGCGCGATTTTGCTTCTGTGCATGCGCAGAAGCAAAATCTTGCTGAAATCTCGCGAGGGGACGCATGCGTGCTCGAGATTTTGGCAGGATTTTGCTTCCACGCATGCATGAAAGCAAAATCTCACCTAAATCTCATGCGCGCGCATCCCCTTGCGAGATTTCGGCGCGATTTTGCTTCCGTGCATGCGCAGAAGCAAAAAAGCTCAAAAATTCTCACAAAAAGATGGTGGCACACGTGACAGACCGGCGGAGACTGCTCCGGAGCGGTCGCGTGCAAATTGCGCAATCGGCCACTCCCTATTGGAGCTACGCACCGGACAGCTCCGGTAGGAACCCACCACTGGTCTTATCCCTACTGCATGTTATGCAATAATTTTGAAGCTGTTATTCCAAAATTCCTGGAGAGTACCAGATTTATTTATTCATTCATATTTCAATCCCATGCAATCAAAAGAGACTTGAGGGCTGTGTAATCCAAGGATAAAGATTCATGGCCATACTTGAATACAAGGCAATAAACAGAAGTGAGATTCCCATAAGTTCCCTACTGGTTCGCCCATGTGAGCGCACACACCTTCCGCGCATGCGCTTTCGTCATGTGCACGGCTTGCATGCATGTGATTTGCTCACGCATGCGGCTTGCACGCATGCATTTTGCTCACACTTGGCTTGCACGCATGCGCTTTGCTCATGCACGTGGCTTGCACGTATGCGCGCGGCTTGAAAACCTGCTTAAATAGGACAGCATAGCACCGGGACAGGTAAGCAGGCCCACCCGCAGGTCACCACTATCGGTTCGCCCGAATCAGTCCTAATTGGCTGAATACCACCCCTGGCAATAAACATTTTTCAGTCAAATATTTTTGCTTTTAAATTAATATAGCTTTTGAGTTTTGTTGTTGTTTTTAAACTGTTTATAATATGGTAACTGTTAACAACCTGAACTTTAAGATGTTTCTTTTTACTTCCTTCTGGGAATATAAAATATTGCAGAAATCAAGAAACGTACTGTAAGTTCAGAAAAACAGATTCTTTTTTTAATTATTATTATTATTATTGAGCTAAGATTAAATGTTTTCATTAAAAGTCTAATTTTAATCATCTTTTTCCTATTTGGACCGAAGAGATCATTAACAAGCAGCTTTGATATGAAATAATTTTAGCAGTAATACATCACATTCATTCATTTTTAATACTGGTATTATTAGTCAGTTTGAAAAGATGTCTCTCAACATGAAAGCCCCATCTCTTTTTCTGCTTCATTGTCATTGGCTTTTGTTTTAAAATGGAATATTATCAGTGGTGGGTTCCTACTGGTGCGGTCCACTCTATAGCACCGGTAGCAGCCCGCTGGTGACGTCACAGTACCAGTGCGGTCGGTTGCCGGTGCCTGGGTGCCGCCATTAAAAAAAATTTTTTTAATTTTTTTTAAAAAATTCTTCTGCGCATGCCCAGAAGCATGTGCTGCCTTCCTACCCCACAGTGAGTCCAAGCAGGGGAGGATGGCTGAGGGAGCATGTGAGATGCTGAAAGAACGGGCGGCAGGACCTATCTCAGTTCCCCTCCCTTCAGCAGTCCGAGAAGCCACGAACGTGCGGTGATAATCCTAGGCATTTTTGCACGTTCGAGGCTTCTCAAGCTGCTGAGGGGAGGGGGAATGGGGGGCAGGAGCCTAGGATCATCGAATGGGGAGAAGCATTCAGGCCGGACGGAGCCTCCTAGAAGAACCGCTGCCGCGGTCTTGCTGCTCCTGCTGCGGGGGGCTGCATTGCGGGTGGGCAATGCCCCCCCATTTCTCCAGCCGCTGCCAAGCTCCCGAGGCCCACGCCCACCCAGTCACATGGCTGGCAAGCCACACCCACAAAATAAGCCACGCCCACAGAGTGGTAGTAAAAAAATTAGGAACCCGCCTCTGAATATTATCCTTTCTCACTCAGACCTCTTACATATCAAGCATTATTTATATTTCTACAATTTTGGAATGCCATTTATTCCCTTATGGATGAAAGCAAGCAGAGTATTCTAGAAATGCATGACAGTAAAGTTTTGCTAGAATTATCTTGGAATTAATTTCACACAGTAATGTTGACAAGATTAATGGAACCTACTGAGTTACTTCATTGTGGCAAAATGCTCTCTCCCAGCATCAGTATTTAGCCTGGGAGGCTTCCTGATCAAAAGTATCCAGGAGCTTCAATTGGTTTAAAATACATCAGCCTACATGATTTTATGCATATCTAGATGTGCACAGGTGTCATTTCTCTTGTCTTGGATGCTGATTTCCTTTTACGTCCAATTCAAGGTGCTGTCATCTTTAAAGTCCTACATGGCTTGGGGCCAGGTTTCTTCAAGGACCATCTTTTCCCAGTTACATCTACCTGAGCAGGGACGCAGGAATGTTATGGAGATCCACCTAGTAGACCAAGAAAAAGGGCCTCCTCCATTGTGACTCCCTCCCAATGGACAACATCCCCATGGAAATAAGAATGAGCTATATCTTGATATTCTTTCAAAATGAAAGACCTACTTTTGCAGCAAACCTAGGGACCCCTGGGCAGTGGTGGGTTTCTACCGGAGCTGTCTGGTGCATAGCTCTGGTAGGGAGCGGTCAATTGTGCAATTTGCATGCGACCGCTCTGGTGCCATCTTCGCTGGTCCGTCGCATGCATCATCATCTTTTTTTGAGAATTTTTGGGCTTTTTTTGCTTTTGCGCATGTGCGGAAGCAAAATTGTGCCAAAATCTCACACACGCACATGTCCCCTTGTGAGATTTCAGCAAGATTTTGCTTCTGTGCATGCGCAGAAGCAAAATCGTACTGAAATATCTCTCTCGCACGTGTCCGCTAGCGAGATTTTGGCACAATTTTGCTTCTGTGCATGCGCAGAAGCAAAATCACATGAGGGGACATGCGTGCATAACGAGCACGCGCCAGCCCGAAACATGGAGATGCACGTGCAGCGCACCGGTATCGGTAAGTGAGCAACCCGCCCCTGTCCCTGGGTGATATGTAGCCCATCAAGTGGTGTGTTTGATTGTTGTCAAAAGACTATTGGTTTTATAGGTTCTGAATTGGGGTTTAACTTCTATAAGCTTGTCATGAAGTGAGTTGGGCAGCTGTATATATTTTCTAAATACATAAATAATAAATGGGGAATGCCAGAAACATACATCATGCTCAGCAATGATTTGCAACTTCATTACAGGATTCAAGGAGAGCATTGGACATTTGGTTTATATCCTTAGTGTTCCTTATCAGATATAACCTCTCTTTAATGTTCTTTATCAGATATAACCTCTCTTTAAATTTGTTGCATCGTTTTCTCACTAACTGTTTTTCAACTTTCATATCAGTGGTGGGTTGCTACCGGTTCCGCCCCAGTTCAGGCGAACCGGTAGCGGCGGTGGCGGGAGGCTCCGCCCACCAACCCAGACTTAATCACAGACGATCTGCGCATGCTCAGAAGCGCCGTGCACATGCAAAGCCTGCACACTTATTCACCATTCCGAACTGGTAGCGAAGGTAAGTGAAACCCTCTACTGCAGTGTTTCCCAACCTTGGCAACTTGAAGATGTCTGGAATGCTGGCTGGGGAATTCTGGGAGTTGAAGTCCAGACATCTTCAAGTTGCCAAGGTTGGGAAACACTGCTCTACTGTTTCATATCAATATATAACTGTCAAGAGACAAGTATTTCAATGTGACAGAAAGCATGAATGCATAAAGAAATGAACAACAACAAACAAACAAACAAACAAACAAACAAACAAACAAACAACATTTAGCACAACCTTTGGAGAAATACTGACAACCAAATGACTTCATAAAGTATCCCCATGGAAATATAAAGTGGTTAACTTGATCTAGTGCTGCTGAGAGGTCCGTTTGTTCTAAAGTACCATTCTGTCATTGTAAATTGGTGGATTGATTGCATTTTGACTTCTGTTGTGCTTTAGTATCCACAGACACAAACTAAGCTGTCCATTTGCTCCACTGATGTATATAATCATGAAGCAGTCATTAGGTTTCTTCCATATCTCCCACCACCAGCAGCAAAGTTATTTTTAAAAGCTATTCTACATTGTTTTATAATCTAGTTTTGTTAATATCTCTAATCTTATTGGAGAATTCTAGTCCAATTATAAAATCTGATAAAACATCTGCAGGTATTGACTTATGAACACAATTGAGCCCCAAATTTCTGTTGTTAAATGAGACCTTTGTTAAATGAATGTTGCCCTATTTTACAACCTTTCTTGCCAGAGTTGTTAAGTGAATCACTGCAATTGTTAAAATAATAAGACGGCTGTTAAATGAAACCAGCCTCCCCATTGACTTTGCTTGTCAGAAGGCCGCAAACAGGAATCACATGACATGGGATACTGCAACCATCATACAAATGAACCAGTTGCCAAGCATCCAGAATTTAATCATGTGAACCAGGGGTGGGTTCCTCCAGGTTCGGACCAGTTTGCCCAAACAGGTAGCGACCCACTGGTGATGTCACTCTTCTGCCGCTTGAACGTGGGCCCTCCCTCCCGCCCCCGGGTTTATACTGACCTTTATTCCTTCCGAAGCCCAGCTGATCAGCTCCTCAGCTGTGTTTCGGGCTGATATTTAGCTACTGAGCATGCACCGAAGCAAAATTGCATGTGGGGATGTGCGTGCACTTCCATCGCGATGCGAACCGGTGGGGAAGGTAAGTAGAACCCAACCCTGATGTGAACATGGGGATGCTGCAATGGTTGTAAGTATGAAAAAAGGTAATAATAATAATAATAATAATAATAATAATAATAATAATAATAATAATAATAATAATAATAATAATAATAATAATAATAATAATAATAATAATAATAACAACAACAACAACAACAACAACAACAACAACAACAACAACAACAACAATTACAGAGTTGGAAGTGACTTTGGAGGTCTTCTAGTCCAACCCCCTGCTTAGGCAGGAAACCCTACACTACTTCAGACAAATGGTTGTCCAATATCTTCTTAAAAACTTCCAGTGTTGGAGCATTCACAACTTCTGGAGGCAAGCTGTTCCCCTGATTAATTGTTCTAACTGTCAGGAAATTTCTCCTTAGTTCTAAGTTGCTTCTCTCCTTGATTAGTTTCCACCCATTGCTTCTTGTCCTACCATCAGGTGCTTTGGAGAATTCTAATATATTAAAATGTAATAGGAGGAGGAAGGTATGTTGGATGTATACTGTATATATACTTGAGTTCTTTGTAAAAATAATAATGGTGGGGTATAAATGAAATAAATTAAATCTCAAATTGATTTACCGTATTTTTCAGAGTATAAGACGCACCGAAGTATAAGATGCACCTTAGTTTTGGGGGAGGAAAACAAGGAAAAAAGGCCTCTGCCTCCAAGCAATTTGCCAAACAGCAAACAGCAAACAGCACAGATGATATACACTGTTTGCTGTGTATTTCTGTGCATGTGTGCCTGACCCATAGAAATAGCAAAGAATTGGAGAAATGTACATTATGCCAGAAAGTTTTCTTAAATGTAGTCACACTAACTCCTCCCAATTATTTAAATAGATCTACTCCAAGATAACTAAACTCTAATACTAAACAGGACACTGTTACATTTCTGACTATACTTGTACAGAGCTGTTAAAATTAATTAAAATTTTTGGAAGTATACATTATTCTCTATTATTTAAAAGAAGATACAATAGCACTGGGCCTCTTCAGAGCAAGCATTTATTTTAAAAAGCTTCTTTATTTTGTTAAATTGTCTAGATTTACAGGGATCTCCAACCTTGGCAACTTTAAGACTTGTGGACTTCAACTCCCAAAATTCCACAGCCAGCAAAGCTAACAAAGCTGGCTGTTGAATTCTGGGAGTTGAAGTCCACAAGTCTTAAAGTTGCCAAGGTTGGAGACCCCTGGCTCTAGAACAATAATAAAGCAGTCTTTAAAAAATAAGTCTAATAATTTGAACATTCTACAGACATTTATAGTTATTCACTTACCCCCTTCCATCCAGTTCAGCAGAAAATAAAAATCTGTGTGTCTCTCCCAGCTATTTGCCTCTTTGCAGTTTCAGTTTCAGTTTCATTTTAGCACGTCGCAAATCAGCTGTAGGTTGGGAAGCTGCTAGTGACTTGCTTGGCTTTACAGGCTCTTCCCTCTTTGCTGCAAACAGGTAAATTGCTGGAAGACAGAGGCCAAAGGGTGGGGGTGGATGGGTGGGTGGGGCTACATTCAGTGTATAAGCTGCACCCAAGTTTTCATCCTCTTTTTGGGGGTAAATAGGTGCATCTTATACTCCGAAAAATACGGTAACTAATGGTTCTGATTATTTCACTGACTTCTCTCTATCTAATAAGAAGCTTCCTATATGACTTTAATTAAACTCAGTCTCTATTTACTTTTCTTTCCATTTCTTCTGCTTTTGAATACCTTCCCAACTAGAACACTAGCATCCAGGTTAATATCCCTAATTTCTCCCAGCAAAGTGATGCAGTCATTACAATGCCTTTACTTGTCTGCAGCATCCAATTGAGTTGTATGTATTCATAGAAGTACGAATTAACTATATGGGGAAGGAGACAATTTAAGCAACGAAAGAATAGAGCCAAGATTATCATTCCTCTGATTAGTGCAAAGAGAATGGAAGATTATCGTAATTCATGGTATTCATGACTTCCAAAGAAAAAAAGGAGCATATGAACTTTTAGGGCCCCGATGGACTCTTTTTAGAAAAGAAACAAATAATTTGTTCTATTCTGAATTTTAATGTGGCTGCATTTACTCTCCAGAAGGAGACAAGAAAGAAGAACCCTGTCTTTTAACTCAAAATAATGTATCTCTGAAAGCAATACTCGGATTCAGTTTAATATTATAGTGTTTTTAAAAAGTTCCTAACTTTCAGACATTTGTCTCTTTTGGCTTATTAGTTTAATGCACACTTCTATGAATGAAAACAAACTGTACGCTGGTATAATAAAATCCTTTTTGCAAAATTAATTTTTCAGCAAGCAAATAAGGTTCCATGTACCAGCCTGATGTTAAAAATGGCTACCCACCAGCAGACCATTAACTATAGCGGCTTGTGTTTGCCAGTGAAAAATGCTGTGTAAAAATGATTGCACTCGAAGCTATTGGTACATTTGAATGCAAACTATCAAACCATGAAAAATGAGGCATCCACTGACTATAAAAATAAATTAGAAGGCCTTAGCTTGGCTGGCGATGCCATCTGAGCACCACAGTTTATAACTATTTGCGATACCATTAACAGATGTCTTTGCTCATCTTGTGTGCTATGCTAGGATAGTGCTGCATTCTGTTGCATAGGGAACAAGCCAAGCAACTGTGTTTTAAAATATAGTAAAATCTGGCTTGATGTAGGGACCCTATGGGAAAATATATAAAAATGTTATCTATAGTATGTAAGTAATTTTCTTCATATAAAATCCTACATTTTAAGAGCTGTTTGAAGTATTCCTTAACACTACCATTTCCATGTTAATATCACAACAAATATTAGAAATATAATACTTCGTGTAAAAAGTGAGATTTACCAGGAGGATCATAAGTTTTCTTTTCTAAATTAAAAGGAAAAGAAATGAAGGCTAATTGTACTCCCACTTTTCACCGTTGCATAAAATTATTCTACAAGAACTGAGCTGAATAGACCACTTAAATAGACTGTATGTAGTTTTATCACTGAGTTTTATGCTGCAAGGAACAAGCTTGAAGAAACAGGAAGATACTCAAGGCGGGCACTCCAAGAAGAAAAGTGGATATTATTGTGTATTCTATTCAAAAAGCAGAACACAGTTTCCCTAAGAACCTACTTAGTCACGGTGGAATTCTTCAGCAATGTCTTTGGAATTCCATAGATCAGTGATGGTGAACCTTTTTTTCCTCGGGTGCCAAAAGTGCATGCACGCATGCTATCATGCATGCGTGAGTGCCCACACCCATAATTTAATACCTGGGGAGGGCGAAAACAGCCTACCCCGCCCCCCTGGAGTCCCTCTGGAGGCCGGAAATGGCCCATTTCCCAACTTCTGGTGGGCCTGGTAGGCCCGTTTTTCACCCTCCCCAGGCTCCAGAGGCTTCCCTGGAGCCTGGGGAGGGTGAAAACGCCCCCCTGCCCCTCCCCGAGGCCCACCAGAAGCAAAAAATACCCTCCCAGAGCCTCCATGTGAGCCAAAAATCAGCTGGCCGGCATGCACATGCACGCTGGAGCTGACCTAGGGCAACAGTTTGCGTGCCAGCAGATATGGCTCCGTGTGCCACCTGTGGCATGCGTGCCATAGGTTCACCATCACTGCCATAGATGTTTCTCCCAGTCATCAGAAAGTATTCCAGGTTCATGTAAAGAACAACTTATCTCGCCTTCTTCAGGGTTATTAAAATGAAAAGAGCCCTAGTTGGAACTGTCAGGCCCAATCCCAGAGACGACATAGTAAAATCCAATCAAGTTCAATATTTCTCGTACTTACACCTTATGGACAGAATCTTGCCAAAATAAAGCTATAACTTTCTAACCTACTAAATATACAGTACAGTATACGTATCTGAAAGTCTCTATGGTATGGCTACCCTGAACTTCTTCCCAATCTCCCATCCAGTCTCTTAATCTCAAATCTCTCTGGGAAAGTTCTTTGTTGCCAAAACTCTCCCCCACTCCTCTTGCAGGTTCACGTTTCATTACAGGAACAGACATATTTAAAATGGTTCTATCATTTCAGATAATGTATCAGTCAGAATGATGATGATGTTTGTCCATCGTGTTCGAAGAGGACCTTGGCATCTTGGGGGGAGGATGTCAAGACTTGCGCGTGAATTGGATTAAAGTGAGGAGAGGTGCGTATAGTTAGCCTCACTCTCTCTTCCCAGATTCCATCTTGCTCCAAATAGCAGGACAAGAGTTGAGACAGTTGGAGATGGGCTGGGCACAGTGGTTGACTAGGGCGTCTTTCGTGTCTTGCCGTGCTCTTAGCGTACCACATCGCTTGCAGAGACAGCCTTCATGACTGTTGACCTATTCTAGTAGATTTTATCCGCTCAGTCCACCAGAATCTGTCTTCACATGCTCGGGATAGACAAGTCCCTATCTCACTGAAGGTCGATGACCCAACGGTTACTCTCAACCTGGTTTGGCCAGCCTGTCGAAGCTGTTGCCCAGGGTGTGGCCGCTGCGCATGCTACAACATTACAATCCCTATGTGGTAACCTATACATTTTTAAAAAAATCATTTAAAGAAATGTAGTTGTTGGGAATTAACAATAATTAGTTCTTTAATCACAACAGATTCCATGTATATTTGATATCTTCGCTATATTATTCAATTTTTGGGACTCAAAACCTTTTTGAAAAATTGGAAATAATTATATATTCCCCATTGAAAATTATTGGATTTATATATCAGAGTAGAGACAAATAAAAGGTCCATCACCACTGTTGCTAAATGGTCGGGTCACATACAAAGAAACCAAGATAATAAATCAGTATGTCAGAACATTCTATAATGGAGAAGTGACCAGTCAGCACCAGAACATGTTTATAAGACTTGAAACCATACCAATTCATGCAGGATGTGATCTGCATAACACATCCAGCAACGTTTGTTTGTTTGTTTGTTTGTTTGTTTGTTTGTTTGTTTGTTTGTTTGTTTGTTTGTTTGTTTGTTTGTTTGTTTATTCCATTTCTATGCCGCCCAACTCCCTAGGGACTCTGGGCGGCTCACAACAGAAGAAAAACATCAAATCAATACAAAGACATCTAAAAGCAATTTAAAAAACACATTACAATTTAAAAAACAGTGTCAGCCATCTGTACATTCATGGCCCAACCTCGCTAGTCATCCCCAAAGGGTCAGTGGCCCCAGGCCTGTCGGAAGAGCCAGGTCTTTACGGCTTTCCGGAAGGCCAATAAGGTGGGGATAGTGCGGATCTCAGGAGGTAACTGATTCCAGAGCAGCCACAGAGAAGGCTCTCCCCCACGGACCCGCTAGCCGACATTGTTTAGCTGACGAGACCCGAAGAAGACCAACTCTGTGAGATCTTACCGGTCTTACAATTGCTGAATATAATTTTAACTCTACCTATTGGTCTCTTTTAGTCATTGACCACAGAATTCAAACTAGTGCCACTTACAATCAATTGACTGGTCCTAAAAACATCATCGTTAGTGATCTCTGATGTACCGATATGTGTGAAAACAGTCAAGACAAAGAACAGAGGAACTTCTATCCTACAGATTTAGTCTTGACGATGCTATGCATTACCCATTATATGTTTCTTCAGGAAGGTTATCTTCATTTTATATAAATGAACTTCTTCCAGGTATAAAGTATGTATAATGAGGAAGAAAATAATTCCAGAAAGACTCAGACAACTTAACTCAAATAAAAACTTTATTATTGCCATAAGGCACCACTTTGAAAACAATACTACAAGTAAAAATGGAGGTCTACTGGATAATAAAAAAATGTCAGGGATATACTTTAAGGGCTGACCAGCTGCTATAATGATATAAGGCAGGGAATGAGTCAGCAAGGTTTTTGGGCTGATACAACTTTAAGAGGCTGTATATATAAGAGAGGCCCTGTGAGGGCATCTCCCTCTCCCTCTCCCTCTCCCTCTCCCTCTCCCTCTCCCTCTCCCTCTCCCTCTCCTTCTCCCTCTCTCTCTCTCTCTCTCTCTGCATGTGTGCTTCCATGCTATAGTTAATGATTGATTGCCTGACTTTGCCTAGTACGTGTATGTACTTAATAATTGTGAGGTTTTTGACAAATTATTATTATTATTATTATTATTATTATTATTATTATTATTATTATTATTATTATTATTATTATTATTATTATTATTATTATTATTATTATTATTATTATTATTATTATTATTATTATTATTATTATTATTATTAATACTTCTATGCCACCCAACTCCCGAGGGACTCTGGGCGGCTTACAGTGAACATAAACAATTTAGTATAAAAAATATAAAAACAAATTTAAAAATACATTTAAACAAAAAGAGATGGAGGAAGAATACAAAAGGTTGGGAAAAGATTTGCAAAAATATCTACAAGATAAAACACTTAAAAATAAAATGACCCTACAGAAACATAAAATAAACATATTTTAAAATAAAGAGATTGCCCAGAAAATAAAACAGGCAAAACAAAACTTTTTTTGAAAATGCAAATAAGCCAGGACGTTGGTTGGCCTATAAAATTAAGAAAGAGAGAAAAGAAAGCAATAAGCCAATTAATAGACGTGACAGGAAATTTATGTGATATGATATGAACAAGGTATTCCCCTCCTAAAAATTTGGGAGGAATGCAGTCATGTTATTGATCCATGCTTGAAGAACATATATACTTTTTTATTCTTTGTATTCATCTGATCTTGAGTTTTATCATTTCACATTGTTAGATTTTCATCAATTTCATATCCCCAAAGTATAAGTCTCTTTCTAGCATTTATTTCTTTATTTGATTTTCCTGGCTTAAATAAAACACATTTGAAGTTGTTCAGCAGCATTTTTCATACTGGGAAAAATTAGACATGAACCTGAAACACAAATCTGACTGAGTTCCTATTTTGTTGTTGTTGTTGTTTCAATGACCCTGTAATTGCATCAGGGTGGAGTTGGGTCAACTGAATGGAGATTGAGCATTTACTGGCTGGATGCCCTTCCTCACACCTAGGCAGAGCTCACAGCAGATATTTTCTCTATGCACCCAGAGAGAAAAATATTTGCTGCTACCTGGGATTGAACTCACAGCCTCCTGATTGTGAGGTAAAAGCTCCACCTCTAGGCCACCACACCTCTCTTGATTGAGATTCTAAAATGACTAAAGAAAATCTTCCGGTGAGATTATCTTCTCATACATGTTTTTTGTTAATTCAAGGCAATTATATAAATGAAATGCTGGAGTTCAATCTTTAGCACAAATTCAAATTAATACAATGATAACAAAGAAATGAAGTCATGCAGAACCAGCGAACAAACTTCGAATTCCCAAGTGTATAATGCAAAATTGCCCGGGTCACTGAATTTAATTAGAAATATATATATTTCTTATTCAATCTAGTACAGTGGTGGATTTTAGTCTTAGTTTAATTTTATGTCTTTTCTGCACCTCTTAAATACCCAAGGGAAGCATATGGTTTGTAATTCCTAATGGCTAATTGGAAAATATCCATTATGAGAGCAGACTGCGTGAGTAGCATGCAATGATCTATTTTATATATGAAACTAGAGACACTAAAAGTCAACAGATGGCAGCAGATATTCTTTGGAGAAAAATTAATTAAGCCACCCCTCCAATTGACTGTTGAATTTATGTTTCTTCAAAGGGTATTTTCCCTTAATAAAATTCAGTAAGTTAGGTAATAGTATTTTTGAACAAGGCTATTTATGGAATTGTGTAACTTAACTCAGGTTTGAATCTAGTATTGAATCTAGTATTTCCTCATAGAAAGAAGAACATAATTATGAATATCTCTAGATATCAATTAAAACTGTCTTGGGTTAAGCTTGATTCCTGATGGCTACAGTATATGGATACAACATTCAGTTTTCTTGATAAAAGAAGTGGCGAGGTAAGTTAGAACCCACCCCTGATCAGGGCCTACCTTACACTGGGGAGCAAGATGTTCTACAGGGCTGGTGCAACAGCAAAGAAGGCCCTCCTCCTTTCTCTTGATTTTTCATGAAGTAAATGATATAGCAATTATGCTGCTCCTGATTCATTAACTTCCTGCAATAAAAAGCACTCTAACAAGATATTAGCACAATTGCAATTTAGACTATATGGACTGATAACCATCATACAATTTTCAAGTACCGTATTTTTCGGAGTATAAGACGCACCTTTTTCCTCCCTAAAAGTGGCTGAAAATTTGGGTGCGTCTTATACTCTGAATGTAGCTTTTTCAAAGCTTTTTTTCCAGCCCTAACTAGGTGCTAACAATCGTCCCAGCTCTTACCTTGCAGGCTTTTTCGTTGTTACTCTCTCCGAAGAATGTTTTTCCAGCCCTAAGTCTTTGCAGAATTTTTTTTCATTGCTCTACTTGCTCCGAATAAGTTTTTTTATAGCCCTAACCAGGTGCTAACGGTCTTCCCAGCTCTTACCGGCTTGCAGTCTCTTTCATTGTTACTTTCTCAGAAGAAAGTTTTTTTAAGTCCTAACCAGGGGATAAAATAATATGCTGAAGCTGACCAGACTAAGGACGCTAGCCAGATGAATACCTGGTAGGCAGATTGTTTTCCCCTATTTTCCTCCCCAAAAACTAAGGTGCGTCTTATACTCCGGTGCATCTTATACTCTGAAAAATACGGTAATTTTAGTATTTTGCTGAGTCATGCTAAATTCTAATGCATTTTTACATAATATCAAGATGTTGGAAAAAATAGTTGCTTTTGTCTGGCTAGAATGAAGGAAGCACTTTTCTGCTCAGATCATTCCAGAAGATCTATATTGGTACCAGGGAAGGCCAAAATAGTCTATACATTACCCAATTTTCTAGTGAATTAAAATTACATCAGCAGCTCACTTCAACAAACGCACAAAGTGCTTAGACTGGTGTCAAACTAAATTGCATGAGGTGAGGGAAGAGAAAAGTAGGGGAAGATGGAATGACTATGGAGATGCTGCTTACACCTGAGGCACATTACCAATACTTTATCACTTAAGGTACTTTACGGTTATAATGTGTTAAAAATTCACCATGTCTGTTGAGACCTTCTGAAATAACCTGAAACCCTTTGATGTACTTGAATTCAAAAGTACAGGTAATGGTTTTTCCAAAATGGTCATATTAAATTGGACGAAGATAATATGAAGGTGTCTCTGATGTTGGGGCCTGTGATGGTTTTGCTTGTATAAATGAGGGAACAAACAAATTTGTGGTTTATTAAATATGAAGGTGAAACTAATGATTATAGGTAGAGCAACTATTTAAGAATTGAAAATGAAGATATCAAAGTGATGGTTTCTGTCTTTCAGAATTGAATAACAGTGGTAAAGAAGCTAGTGAAGAAATATGCTGCAGAAAAGGATCGGACAAAGGCCTTGGAGCAGTTTTCAGATGCTGCAGTGTGTCTATACTTACAAAGATGAGAATTCTAGCAATGGTCTTCTCTGTGACTCCCTATGAATGTGAAAAAAGCATTTAGAAGAAAGAGTAATGATGCTTTTGATACTGTGTGCTGGAAAAGACTCCCGAGAATACCATGGATAGCCAACAAAACAAATTTATTTATTTATTTATTTTATTTATTATTGGTTCTTCTATGCCGCCCTACTCTCGAGGGACTCAGGGCGGCGTACAGCAATTATACGAGAACACTAATAATAAACAAGAGTTAAAAACAACAATTAAAAATTACAAGAAGATTAAAAATGTTCACCATGAGTCATGCCGGGGGAGGGCTTAGGTGGAACTAGTCTCACCCCCTGCCTGCAGGAAGAGCCATGTCTTGACGGCTTTTCGGAAGGCCAGCAGGGTGGGGATGGTTCGGGTCTCTGGGGGAAGTTGGTTCCAGAGCGCGGGGCCGGCCACAGAGAAGGCTCTCCCCCTAGGGCCCGCCAGCCGGCATTGTTTAGCTGACGGGACCTGGAGGAGGCCCACTCTGTGGGCCCTAACCGGTCAAAGGGAAGTATGAGGCAGAATGCGGTCCCAATGGTAACCTGGTCCTAAGCCATGCAGGGTTTTAAAGATGATGATCAGCACCTTGAATTGTACCCGGAGACCGATGGGCAACCAATGCAGCTGGTGGAGTATAGGTGTAACGTGGGTGTACCTTGGCACACCCACCACAGCATGCGCAGCCGCATTTTGCACCAACTGAAGTCTCCGAATACTCTTCAAGGGTAGCCCCATGTAGAGCGCATTGCAGTAGTCCAGTCAGGAGGTGAAAAGGGCATGAGTGACCGTGAGTAGAGCCTCCTTCTCCAAGTATGGCCGCAATTGGTGCACCAGGCGAACCTGTGCATAGGCCCCCCTAGCCACAGCCGTAAGGTGTTGATCTAATTTTAGCTGTGGATCTAGGAGGACCCCCAAATTGCGGACCTGCTCCGAGGGAGTTAATTTCCCTCCCTCAAGAACCAAGGAGGGACAGTTGTTGTAGTCTTTAGGAGGCAATATCCAAAGCCACTCAGTCTTGTCGGGGTTGAGTCTGAGTCTGTTCCTCCCCATCCAGGTCCTAACATCGTCCAGGCATCGGCACATTACAGAGAGAATTGACATTTCTCTCTCTGGGTGCAACGAGTAATTGTCTGCTGTGAACTCCTCATAGGCATCAGGAAAGGTATCCGGCCAGTAAATGCTCAAGCTCTATTTAGTTGTCCCAACTCCACTTCAATGCAAGATATTACAGGGTTGTTAAAAGAAAAGGGGGAAAAAAGATGCATCATTTGAAGACCTGAAAGGCTAATTGGGGACAGATCATGCTGGAGAAATTCTACAGTATGTTTGTGGTCACTAAGACTGATATTGAGGCAATTGCACAAAATCAATCATGTATTACATTATGTCAGAGTTACGCAATAAATCAGAAGCTTCAAAAGATAACTGCATGTTGCTGATTCAAATAACTTCTTTATAGGTAGAATAAAACATTAACAATACCACACTTTGTTTCAGATCACATGTTGAGATGTTTTCACAGCAAGCTTTAATGGTGGACAGACTAAACCACACCCTTCTTCTTGCTAAGTTTCTGGACATGCTCAAATTAACACTTCAGCCGGATTGGCTGACTCAATCACATGGCTCTCCCAGTCATGAATATTCCAACACTCCTCCCTTCATTACTGGGAGAGACATCAGACCTATTGGATTTAAACATTTCCTATAATGGACACCACCCAATGGTTTGGTCATCATGTCTGCTAAATTATCCTCTGAAGAACAATGATGTAAACGTATCAATTTTTCTTTTACAGCTTCCCTGACATTACAATACTTAATGTCCACATGTTTACTTCTGTTCTTCACTCTGTCACCTGTTGCCATTTTTATACAGGCAGCATTATCTTCATAAACAGTTACAGCTTCATTTACATTTACATTTAAATCTTGTAACAACTGTACATACCAAACTACTTCAGAACATAACTCAGACAATGCAATAAACTCTGCTTCAGCAGTTGAAATAGCAACCTTTGTTTGTTTTCTGGACTTCCAACCAATTAAAGCCCCTCCAAACATTATTACAATTCCAGAATTAGACTTTCTGGTTTTTACATCATTTGCATAATCACTATCAACATAACATTTCAATTTTAATTCTTCAGTGACCTTTATTTGAAGACCCAAATTCACAGTTCCCTTCAAATACCTGAGAATTCTTTTCACACCCATCCAATGCAACTTTGTAGGTGTAGCAGTAAAGCGACTTAAAATGCTCACTGCACAAGCTATGTCTGGTCTGGACCACTGTGACAGATATAACAGACTCCCTATTGCAGAGTGATATATCTCCTGATCACAGGCTTCACTTTTGTCCTCACCCAAACTATTGTAAAAATCTGTGCTCATAGGTGTAGGAGCAATATTACAATCTTTCATGTTATACTTCTCTAATAATTGTTCAATTTTTCTCCTTTGACTGAGAATATAACCCTTTTCAGTTTTTTGTATCTCTACACCGAGATAATTCTTTATTTCTCCCAAATTCTTTAATTCAAATTTCTTTTCTAACTTATTAGCAAATTCTTTAACTTGTGATGCATCCTTTGCAATGAAACAAAGATCATCCACAAATGCTAATAGTAGACAATTCCCACCTTGTAACTTTCCAGTGTATATGCAACCATCAGCTTTGCAACTCTTGAACCCAAGACCTTTCAATGCAGTATCTAAACAGATATTCCAATTTCTGGCTGACTGCTTCAGCCCATAAATGGCCTTGTTCAATTTATACACCATGTTAGGCTTTTTATTTTCATACCCTGGCGCTTGAACCATATAAATTTCTTCCTCTAATTCAGCATTGAGGAATGCAGTGGTTATATCAAAATGCCAAATTCTATGCCTGTAAGCTGATGCTAATGCCAGTGCTAGTCTTATGCTCTCACCTTTTACAGTTGGTGCAAACACCTCATCATAGTGCACATTTTTTAATTGAGAAAAACCTTGTGCCACCAATCTTGCCTTATACTGTACTTCATTATTGGGTAATACCTTTTTCTTATATACCCACTTACATCCTACAGCCTTGGTACCCTGTGGCAAAGTCACAGATGTGAACACTTTATGATTTCCCATGGATTTCATCTCTTTATCCATGGCTTCCTTCCACTTTTCTTGTTCAACTTTTGGTAATGCCAATACTTCCTTATAGTTTCTTGGCTCATACCACACATTACACACTTTAACTTTACTGGAAGAATACCTGTCTGGCGGAACCCCTCTGTTCCTACGCTCTGACCTACGTGGCATTGCCTGTTCTTGTGTTTCAAGCTTTTCTGGCTTCATATCTTGTTCAGACTCTCCTCCCTGAACATTGACACCTTCAGTAAATGATTCACCATCATTACATGAGTTATTGTCACTAAGTGGATCACCGTCGCTAAGCGGATCACCGTCACTAAGTGAGACATTTTCAGAATTTGCATCAATTCTGTTCCAATTTTGTTCTGCAAAACTAGCAGACCTTGAAATCACTATCCTTTTACTTCCATCGCTAAAGCGATACCCTTTTGAGCCTGGCTCATAGCCCACAAATCTGAGCTTTCTAGCCTTTTGTTGTCCCTTTCTTCTGATTGCCTTTGGAATATGTACCCAAGCAGTACTTCCAAATATTTTTAAATGTGCTAGAGAAGGCTTTCTCCCATATAGCATTGCATATGGAGTATTATTGATGGATGAACTCCACAACCTATTTACTAAATAATTGGCAGTCAGTATGGCTTCACCCCAATATGACCTGCTCATACCAGAATCCTCCAGTAATGAGTCTTTCATTGTTTGCAAAACACCATTCCTCCTTTCAGCCACTCCGTTCTCTCCCGGTGTGTAAGGATTTGTGCGCCTGTGTCTTATTCCCAATTGTCTCAACCATTGTTGAAAATTTGTTGACATAAATTCAGAACCTCTGTCAGTTTGCAACTGACATACCTGTTGTTTGTACCTTCTCTCTACAAAGCTTAACCATTGCTTAAATTGCTGTAGCACCTCTGTTTTACTCTTAAGTAAGTAGCAAAACCCAAACCTGCTGTAGTCATCCACAATGACCAGCGCATACTTTGCTCCTCCCAAACTGGCTTGCATAGGCCCAATTAAATCAGCATGCACCAGTTCTAGAGCTCTTGTGGTTTGTCTTGTGCTAAACTTGCTAATTGGGAATGCTTTGGATTTCGATGCTTTGCATACTGCACAATCCAAATATGCCTTACATCCCTTCAAATCTAATCCTTCTGCAAATTCTTTCATTTGTTGAACAACCTTAAAATTAGCATGACCAAGTCGTCTGTGCAGAAGATGAACACACGAATTGTGTTCTGCTACATTTTTAAATATCTGGGAACAATGTGGGACCTTTTGTCCCTGCAATACATAAAGATTATCCTCTTTTATGCCCTGTGCACAAACATTCCCATTTCTTTGGATGATACACTTCCCATTAACAAATGTGGTTTCATAACCTTGCTTGTCTAAACTAGACACACTTAACAAATTATGCTCCATTTCAGGTACACATAACACATCAGTAAACCTGGATTCCAAATATGGAATTTGCACATCGCCTCTTCCAATGATTTTAGCCTTTTGACCATTGGCTAAGGCCACTTCTTCATGGTTTCCTGGGAAAAATCTGGAAAATAAGTCAGAATTATTAACAATTGTTTGACTAGCCCCACTGTCAATCAACCATTTGTCTCTATTGTTATTATAACAAACTTTTGCAACTGCAATCTGTCCTTGCAAATAATGTCTCTTGTCTTGCATACTTCTTCTCTGTGCACAGCTTTTCTGCAGATGATTTGTTTCTCCACAAATGAAACACGCTTTTTTAACTTGCTTGAAGAATTGTTGCTGTGTAACTTGATCTCTCCTGCCTCTGCTTTCCTCTTCTCTGCAGACACCTCGGCTGTTGCTAGAGATAGGCAGCCTGTGGAAAATTTTGCTGGAGAGTTGCTGTAAGTTTCCACTGTACTCCTTGTTGGGCCCCCGCCTGTGGAATTTTCCATCAGCATGGCTGAAAATCCTTTTCTCATATTCATTCAATAAACACGATTTCAAAGCCTCCAAATTCAAATCTGCTTCTGGCTTACTTTCAAAAATAGCTGATACAGTCTCCCAGCTCTGATCCAAACTATTTAACACTAATAAAACTTTCTGGGACTCTGGAAACTTTACTCCACGTTGCTCCAATTCTAGAAAATTAGACTGCATTTTCATTAAATGATCTTCCATAGAATCTCCTGTCTGCAAACTCATTCTGAAAAGCTTTCTTGAAAGTTGGACCACATTACACGCAGAAACATTGACATGTACTGCTTTCAATTTCTGCCATATTTCTTTTGCAGACTTTAATTCAGCTACATTTAAGAATTGATCATCCCCCAGACTTAAAAGAAGATAAGCCATAGCTTTGTCATGAGCCTTTTGATCTGCTGCTCCAAGCACTTGTGGGGGGTCTGCTACGATGTCCCATAATTCTTTTGCTTTCAAAAAACATTCCATTTTTGCAGCCCAAATTAAATAATTTTTCTTCCCCAATTTAGGTATTGGACTGTCTTTAAATTCCATAGCAGCAGCCATCCTGCTTTATTTTTCTTCTCTGCCTGTTCCTTTAACAACACAGACAGCTTCTTATCAGCTTTAAATTACAATGCAGTTTTTAACTTTACTTCTTGAGCGATTTCTGGGCCCATAACCTGTCAGAGTTACGCAATAAATCAGAAGCTTCAAAAGATAACTGCATGTTGCTGATTCAAATAACTTCTTTATAGGTAGAATAAAACATTAACAATACCACACTTTGTTTCAGATCACATGTTGAGATGTTTTCACAGCAAGCTTTAATGGTGGACAGACTAAACCACACCCTTCTTCTTGCTAAGTTTCTGGACATGCTCAAATTAACACTTCAGCCGGATTGGCTGACTCAATCACATGGCTCTCCCAGTCATGAATATTCCAACACATTATGCTTTCAACATTGATGACTAGTTGGTCATTAACAAACAATAACTATAGTTAATAATAGTAAATAATAATAAATAATAACTATAAATCTGGAACTCCTGAATCTCATCTTTGCCAGGAACACATTAAGTGATGTTTTAAGCAAGCTCACTCTCTATCTCCCCTTAGGCAAAGCATGTGATAAACGACTTCTGTGAAGCTGCTTAGCACATGAATGATTAGACCACTTTTGTTTTCCTTTTATATTATTGCAACATTTTCTGCAAGAGAAGAAATGAGCCAATGCCATACATTTATTATACCGAAAAGTGATACTAAGGAAAAATAGTGCCAAGATCTATTAACCTTGGGACACATTCATAGCTGCCAATATCACCCTACATATGTATTTATTCAGCCTTATTGAGTGGTGAAGACTGCAGATTTATAAAAGAGGGATACTGAATAGCTATAGTACAATGCCATTGCAAAAAAGTACCGTATTTTTCGGAGTATAAGACGCACCTTTTTCCTCCCTAAAAGTGGCTGAAAATTTGGGTGCGTCTTATACTTCGAATGTAGCTTTTTTCCCAGCCCTAACTAGGTGCTAACAGATCTTCCCAGCTCTTACCTTGCAGGCTTTTTCATTGTTACTCTCTCCAAAGAATGGTTTTCTAGTCCTAAGTCTTTGCAGAATTTTTTTTCATTGCTCTACTTGCTCCGAATAAGTTTTTTTCTAGCCCTAAACAGGTGCTAACTATCTTCCCAGCTCTTACGGGCTTGCAGGCTCTTTCATTGTTACTCTCTCAGAAGAAGGTTTTTTTAAGTCCTAACCAGGGGATAAAATAATGTGCTGAAGCTGCTCCGAATAAGTTTTTTTCTAGCCCTAACCAGGTGCTAACTATCTTCCCAGCTCTTACGGGCTTGCAGGCTCTTTCATTGTTACTCTCTGAGAAGAAGGTTTTTTTAAGTCCTAACTAAGGGATAAAATAATGTGCTGAAGCTGCTCCGAATAAGTTTTTTTCTAGCCCTAACCAGGTGCTAACGATCTTCCCAGCTCTTACGGGCTTGCAGGCTCTTTCATTGTTACTCTCTCAGAAGAAGGTTTTTTTAAGTCCTAACCAGGGGATAAAATAATGTGCTGAAGCTGACCAGACTAAGGATGCTAGCCAAATGAATACCTGGTAGGCAGATTGTTTTCCCCTATTTTCCTCCCCAAAAACTAAGGTGCGTCTTATACTCCGGTGCGTCTTATACTCCAAAAAATATGGTATTTCAGACAAAATGCTATATCCCAGTGGATACTATTTTAAAATAATTCAGATCTTAGCAATTAACTATTTCATGCTTGGCCAGCACAGTAGTTTGAGAACATCTGATTTATGATAATTTTTACATCTCATGAATTCATGCCAGTTGACAAATAAATGCTTATCATTCTTGTTTGCACTAATCCCTTGATTGCTTAGGTGCCTTTTAAATAAGTTAATAATATGGTTGATGATAGTTGGAAATATGAGTACCTTTGAAACTGAATAAAGGTTTTCCTGTTTTCACACATAATTGTAAGAAAATAAATTGGCATATCTTTCAAAAATGTTACTTCTCATGCATCTTTATGGAATAGACCTTAAGTTAGTTCTCATCATAATTTAGAAGAAACTAGTATGCACCAAACTTCTTTGAATAAGAGTCTGAAAAATATATTATGGTTGCAGTAGATCTGCAGGACAAAAATTAATAACAAAACAAACACTTGTTTTTGTTTTAAATTCAATGACTCCATAAGATTAAATAAGAAAAGCAGTAGCCAGTATATACTATTAGGAGTGAGTGGACACTGGAAGGATAGGTTTCATTTCATTTCAAACCACAAATACAATCATGCACATGTTATTTTAAAAAGTCAAAATGATCATGGTATGTCTTTTACAATAGTAGAAGTGTCTTCTAGAATTTATAAGCTTTTTATGGTATCAGATCCCACCATAAATATTTCTTTGCCTTAATTTTGACTTAAATTTATTTCACTGGCAAAATAATAACAGGAAGCCCAATGTTTTTTTTTCTAATTAGCACATATTGCCAAGTTTAAATGCTGTATTAAAAATAAATAAATACAGATGTTATTTATGGAATCACAAGGAAAATTGTAGCATACATGTAATGGGGCTAAACAAAAATTTTGCCCATTTGTCCTAAACTTTGAGATTAGGAATCTTGTAAATATCTTTGATACAATGCAACTAGAGGTCAAATATAAGCCTAAAAAGAAGTATAATATCAAAATTAATTTATATTATTTTTGTTGCTGAAACAAAAGTGGGGTAGTGTTATTCCATACTTGTTCTTCTGATTTATTGACCATACCTGGCTCAAGCTGTTGGGAGTTGGATTCCCATGATACCCAGAAGGCCACTGATTCTCCATCTCCAATATAAGGTACTTTTTACATTTGTGAACCTCTTCTAATGCTTATCTAGAATAAATTAAATACATAAATCATTCTAACAAATCTATCCCAGCAGATTCTGAACTTTGGAAATGAACAGGGGGGGGATTAATAGCAGCATATTTCATATTTGTACTTCTCTGTCTAATGCTTCAATTATTTTGCCATAAAGAATTTATGCTTTCTCCCCAACAGATGTTGGTCATCATGAATACATCTTGCTGAAGGTAGTACAAAAAAAATGACCTTCAGATGCAATAAATTTGAAAGCTGTTATTTATCTCCTAGTGAAACTGAAAGGCCTAATAACCCATTTCAAAACAGTGAAAGTAGAGAAACAAGCTGGCTTGAATTTTTCTAAGGCGTCCAAAGATCTTACAGGAAAATAGATAATAGAGATGTTCTAATCTACCTGATAACTATTATTATTATTATTCTGCAAGACATACTGTTTGCTTGCAAGAAAGTACTGGCGGGACCATAAAATAGACAAGGTCATAGAAAACGAAGAAGCTAACGTGCTCTGGGATTTTGGAATTCAAACAGACCAGCATCTACCACATAACACCTGTCTTAACAATTGTCAATAAAAAAGATGAAAAGTTCTGGATAGTGGATGTGACAATGTCTGGAGACAGAAGACTAGAAGAAAGAACTGGGGGTGGGGGTGGGTGGGACGGAATCACAAAACACAAAGACTACTGTAACGCGCTCTACATGGGGCTACCCTCGAAGAGCATCCGGAGACTCCAGCTGGTACAGAATGCAGCTGCGCGAGCTGTAGTGGGTGTACCAAGATACACCCACGTAACACCTCTCCTTCGCCAGCTGCATTGGCTACCAATTAGTCTCCGGTTGCAATTTAAGGTGTTGGTCGTTACCTTTAAAGCCCTACATGGCTCAGGGCCAGGTTACCTGCGGGACCGCATCCTACCACATACCTCCCTAAGACCGGTTAGGTCCCACAGAGAGGGCCTCCTCCGGGTCCCGTCGGCCAAACAATGCCAACTGGCGGGGCCACGGGGGAGGGCCTTCTCTGTGGGAGCCCCGTCCCTCTGGAACCAACTTCCACCAGAGATCCGGATTATCCCCACCCTGCTGGCCTTCCGTAAAGCCTTAAAAACATGGCTCTTCCGGCAGATGGGGTGAATAGGACAATCAGATTCCCCCTGAATGTTGTGTTTATAATGTTCTTTTTAATTATATTTTAATTTAAATTATGATTGTTTTTAAATGTACGTTCTTATTTATGCTGTACGCAGCCCTGAGTCCCACGGGATTGGGCGGCCTATAAGAGCGTTTAAATAAATAAATAAATAAATAAATAAATAAAAGTAAAACAATTGTGGCAGACGAAAGTAATAGTAATAGAGGTCTTGGGTGCAATCCCAAAACATCTGAAGTACCATCAGCATTGACAAGATCACCATCAGTCAATTGCAAAGGCAGGTTTGCAGGGAACAGCTTACATCCTGCAATGACACCAATCCTGCAATGGTAGGATATGTTGTTGTTTGAGGGTATCATATATACCCTGCAATGGTACCCCATTGCAGGATATATGGTGCCCTCAAACAACAACATCCATCAATCCCAGGTCCTTGGGAAGACTTGATAGGTGGATTAAAAATGCCAAATCCAGTGTAAACATCTAGCGGACTATGCGACCAACTACAGTACAATAATACAAACCTAAATATATTTCAGAGCGACACCTGTTGACCTAAACTAAGTAGGGGTAAATGAATCCATCACATCAAGTCTTCTAGCCACATTAATTTACATTTTTTAATTAAAAAGTTTTATAAGTAGTACAAACATTTTCCCCACCCCTTCCCCCCCTCGCCCCATCCCTCCCCCCTTGCCCTCCCACCCCCATCTCCCCCACCTCCCTCCCTAGACTTCCCAGAACAAGCACAGGGTATAGTATTCACAAACATAGAACTAAAATATGCTAACAAATTATTGACTTCAAAATCTCTCTAAATCTTTAACTCCTTATAGCTCGAAACCCTTTAAACTTAAACTAAAAATTAAAAATGTTTCATTCATAAGCTATTTGAATCTTCTTAGTCTGGTACTTGTTTTGAATATAGTCAATCCATCTTCTCCATTCCAATATATATCTTTCATTTGAGTGGTCTTTAAGATATGATGAAATTTTTGCCATCCACATTAATTTACATTTTAAAAAACCAATAAAAATATTACAGAGGTGTGAATATCTGACAAAACATATTCTCATAGAAGAGATGCACCTTTGTAGGTACTTTAGCTTGTATACCTTGTATAATTGTATACCTTGTATACAATATTTACAATTACAAAGAAGACTGAAAATGTACTAAAATGCATTTTCAATATATTATGTAACAGGTCTGTGGCATCAGGTGAAGGATGCTGGAAGTTATAGGACAACAAATCTATTGTATAGGTTTGGAAAACGTAAGTTTGGCAGATTCACATATAAATGCAAATCAGCCATATGCTCCCCAGTTCTAAAATTTAAAAATAATTTTAACACCTAAAAGACCTAAACATCATTTTTAGAAGTTTATGTGGTCTCTGCAACTCTTTCTCTGTGCATATGCTTGTCTATATTTCGAGGGAAGAGAATTGCACTGGAGAAAAAGAAATGAAGAAGAATGAAAAAATATTGGGCACAGAAAAATATGCCCATTTTTTTTTACTTTGATCCATCTCAGCAATGGGAATGTGACTTTCAATTCCTTGAACTAGGGCAACATTCATTAATTACTTATATGGAAAGTCCAGGGGTGGCTGTAGAACAGAGGTATTCACTTACCTTCCCTACTGGTTCGCAAATGTGCACGCGCATGCGCACGGCCTTCCGTGCAAGCCCTTTGCTCATGCACGCGGCTTGCTTGCTTGCATGTGCGTGGCTACAAAATGAGCATAAATAGGATGGCATAGCAACTGTCGCTACTATCGATTCACCCGAACCAGTACGAACCAGCAGAATACCACCTCTGCTGTAGAAAACACAGAAACATTTGTTGTATAAATAAGTTTCAATCATTGCAAGTTGGAATGATTTTCCCCTGTTCCTCTGGGGCAGTCCAAAGGAGGACATGAAAAACATTGGCTTCTAAATGAAAAGAATTGGGTTAAGAAACTCTCATCAGTTTAAATGTTGGTTGTCAAAACACAAGGTAGCTTGATGTTTGTTTTTTAAATAAACTGGTCAAATTTCAGGTATAAAGAGGAAAAGGCAAATGGTCCAGAGAAACTAAATAACACACTTGTAAAAGATAGATGGGTCAAAAGTTGAATTGAAGATTTAATTCCTATTGTGCTGAATGCAACTTTCATGGAAGTTGTGTGCATTTACATATAAGGCACAATGTACTTTTCTGTGTTCTCAGTGAATGCTAGAAAAATGCTTTGAGTTTACCATGTGTTTGTTTTAAACAAAATGCTTGTTTCAAATAAAAGTAAAACTGTTAATGATCAGATACCAACACCTTGGCAAACATCATAATACTTTCTTGTGATGAATTTGTACCCATACTTCCTTGGAAATTAATTTGTATTGAACTCATATTCTTAATAATGGTATTAAAGATACAGATAATGTCTACATTACGCATTATGTATGAAGAAAAATAATAACTTCCAGCAGAGTGAGGATAATATAATGGGCCCTTTACATATACTTTTCCAGGGGCTTGGGGAAGATTCCTGATTGATTGATTAATTGATTGATTGATTGGATTATATGCCACCAAATAATTTTTTACTGCTATCAACTACATAAACAGATTTTGTCCATGATAATCTATATCTAAAACATTCTGGATAGGAGTGTAATAATGCTTGCAACAACAGAATTTTCTGCCATTTTGCAAGAATAAAGCTGAGAATCACTACCAATAATGCTCTTTTATAGAGGAGGGAAAAATAGCATATTGGAAAGGAAATTTCAGTGTATAGTCAAGATACAAGATACCTTGTACCTATAAATTTATCTCAACCTAGTGCTATTATTATCCTTCAGAAGTGGTTCTTATTCCTATTCAAATTATATGTTGTTTTAAGTTGATTTAATCCTATCATTTCCCCCCTACCAACTATCGTATTTTTCGGAGAATAAGATGCACTGGAGTATAAGACGCACCTTAGTTTTTGGGGAGGAAAATAGGGGGAAAAAATCTACCTACCAGGTATTCATCTGGCTAGCGTCCTTAGTCTGATCAGCTTCAGCACATTATTTTATCCCCTGGTTAGGGCTGAAAAAACCTTTTTCGGAGGGAATAGCAATGAAAACAAGCCTGCAGAGACTTAGGGCTGGAAAAAAACTTCTTTGGAGGGAATAGGAATGAAAAGAATCCTGCAAGCTGGGAAGATCGTTAGCACCTCGTTAGGGCTGGAAAAACCTTTTTCTGAGGGAATAGCAATGAAAACAAGCCGGGAAGATCCGGGAAGATCGTTAGCACATCGTTAGGGCTGGAAAAATAACCTTCGAAAAAGCTACATTCGGAGTGTAAGACGCACCCAAATTTTCAGCCTCTTTTAGGGGTGGGGAAAGGTCCATCTTATACTCTGAAAAATACGGTAATCTCAGCTGTCAATAACTGTCTTTCCATCTCCCACATCATCCAGTACAACTGATGAAGTTTCCAGAATAGGAAGCAAAAGGTCTTCTTTTTCTTAAAAAAAATCACTCCAGTTGTCTTTTCAAAAATAAAAACCATTTTTGATTCATCTTCTGTTTGTGTCTGGACTCACGACATTACAATGGTTAAGACATTATGCACTTAGATATTGAAATATTAATAAAGAACATAAAGGATTCTGTTTGTCACAGTTCTTTCTTACTATATTATTATCAAAAATAGTTCTTATTAGCTTGAGTACTTTTTCTCAAATTACCCAAACATTTATAGGCAATTGGCCATGAAAAATTATCATTATTTATGATAACTACATTGTTTCTAAATACAGTATGCTTCTCCAGCTGTTAACTTGAGAAACATTAAAAAATTTTAAGCTGCGATATGAATTTGGAAATGGATCTTATCTATTCTTATGGCATGTAATCGTCTTTTGATTTTGCTTGATGTCTTAGGACACATACAAAGCAGGGAAGGAAAAAAGATGGCTACCACAGTGAAAGACCAAAATCAACCAACAGTGGCAGAATCCAAGGATTAAAATAAACATTCAAGAACAGGTTAAAACTTAAGCATTATTAAATGAAATTAAATACAGGTAGTCTTCAACCACATCTGAGCCCAGCATTTCAGTTGCTAAGCAAGACAGTTGTTGAGTGAGTTTGGCCCCATTTTATGACATTTCTTGCCACAGTTGTTAAGTGAATAGCGGAAGTTGTTAAGTTAGTAACATCGTTGTTAAGTGAATCTGGGTTCCCTGGTGACTTTGCTTGTCAGAAAGTCACAAAAGCTGATCACATGACCCTGGGACACTGCAATCATTATAACCATGAGTCAATTGCCAAGCATCTGAATTAGCAATAGCAATAGCAATAGCACTTAGACTTATGTACCGCTTCATAGTGCTTTACAGCCCTCTCTAAGTGGTTTACAGAGTTCAGCATATTGCCCCCAACAATCTGGGTCCTCATTTTACCGACCTCAGAAGGATGGAAGGCTGAGTCAACCTTGAGCCGGTGAGATTTGAACAGCTGAACTGCTGAACTAGCAGTAGCCTGCAGTGCTGCATTTAAGCACTGCACCATCTCGGCTCATATGAGTTGACCATGGGGATGCTGCAATGGTCATAAATGCGAAAAATGGTCATAAGTCACTTTTAAGTAAAACACACACTAGCACACATTATTTCACTATATTTCAAAAGTGGTTGTGGCACATTAATACCAAGTCTATACCAAGAATAAGAAACAGTTTAGGTCTTGTTTAAATGAGTTGTGGCTAACAAATTGGTGAGCCCATGAAGACTGTAACTTCAAACTGTCACAAAACGAACTGACTACATCTATCTATCTATCTATCTATCTATCTATCTATCTATCTATCTATCTATCTATCTATCTATCTATCTATCTACATACATACATACATACATACATACATACATACATACATACATACATACATTCATACATACACACACACACACACACATATATATATAATGTGTACACACATTAAACTGAGACATTTCCCAAACACCCGCTGGCTAATATTTGTTTGTACAAATTATACAGCAAGTCATTTGTAATGTATAATTACAGATAACAGGAACTGTTCATTAACAATTCACAAATAGAATTAAGTAGAATACCTTAGATATTTCTCACAAAATGAATAATTTACCAAACTTACTGTTTGACATTCATTGAGCTGATCTGTTACTTTTTCAAACTTCTTGAGATTGAATTAGGAGGACAGAGACATAAAATAACAAAAATACAAAGAATTCTGATATTAACTATGAAGAAAACCAATATCATTCTTGAATTGTTAGAATCTGGTGCTGTTAAAATTGGTAGGTTCACTGTACCTTGAAAAGGATTATTATTTCATTACCACCATCTGAAACTCACAGGTAAATGTATTTTAGGAATGGTTAATGATGACTAAGATCCTGAGATGACAGCTAAATGGAAAACATTTATGTGCTTAGATAGATGATAGATGATAGATAGATAGATAGATAGATAGATAGATAGATAGATAGATAGATAGATAGATAGATAGATAGATAGATGGATGGATGGATGGATGGATGGATGGATGGATGGATGGATGGATGGATGGATGGATGGATGGATGGATGGATGGATGGATGGATGGATGGATGGATGGATGGATGGATAGAAGGATAGGATAGGATAGGATAGGATAGAATAGAATAGAATAGAATAGAATAGAATAGAATAGAATAGAATAGAATAGAATAGAATAGAATAGAATTCTTTATTGGCCAAGTATGATTGGACACACAAGGAATTTGTCTTGGTGCATATGCTCTCAGTGTACATAAAAAGACAAGATACATTCGTCAATAATCATAAGGTACAACACTTAATGATAGTCATAGGGTACAAATAAGCAATCAAATCATACTGGGAAACAATTAATATAAATCGTAAGGATACAAGCAACAAAGTTATAGTCATACAGTCATAAGTGGGAGGAGATGGGTGAGAGGAACAATGAGAAGATTAATAGTAATAGTAATGCACACTTAGTGAATAGTTTGACAGTGTTGAGGGAATTATTTGTTTAGCAGAGTGATGGCGTTCGGGAAAAAAACTGTTCTTATGTCTAGTTGTTCTGCTGTGCAGTGCTCTATAGAGTCGTTTTGAGGGTAGGAGTTGAAACAGTTTGTGTCCAGGATATGAGGTGTCTGTAAATATTTTCACAGCCCTCTTTTTGACTCGTGCAGTATACAGGTCCTCAATTGAAGGCAGGTTGGCAATAATTGTTTCTTCTGCAGTTCTAATTATTGTCTGAAGTCTGTGTCTGTCTTATTGGGTTGCAGAACCAAACCAGACAGTTATAGAGGTGCAGATGACAGACTCAATAATTCCTTTATAGAACTGTATCAGCAGCTCTTTTGGCAGATTGAGCTTCCTGAGTTGGTGCAGAAAGAACATTCTTTGTTGTGCTTTGTTGATGATGTTTTTGATGTTAGGTATCCATTTTAGGTCTTGAGATATGATAGAACCTAGAAATTTGATTGATGATAGATAGATAGATAGATAGATAGATGATAGATAGATAGATAGATAGATAGATAGATAGATAGATAGATAGATAGATAGATAGATAGATAGATGATAGATAGATAGATGACCAATGACTGATGACAGATGACAGATGATAGGCAGAACTGAAGAAACTTCTTGAATGAGAAGCTGAGAAACATCTTCAAAGAAAAACCAGAAAGTCCAGTTGGCTCTTGAAAAAGCAGCTTTGGGATAACTATGACCTGGATGACTGAGAATCTCCATAGTCAGATAGATGATACATTTTTAAATTTAATTTTCTATTCTAATTAATGTATTTATTTATTTATTAAATTTGTTTGCCATCCATTTCGCTACAAGGTAACTCTGGGCTTACAACATCAGATGATGTCATATGCATAGCTATCATAGATCATAGATGGACAGACAGACAGACAGACAGACAGACAGACAGACAGACAGACACACACACACACACACACACACACACACACACACACAGTGATCACCGTTTGAAATCTTCGCTACTAGCTTCTCGAAAGCAATGGGGAAGCCGGCAAGAGGTCACAAATAGCGAATAATCGTGTGACATTGCACTTAATGTCCACATGAGATTCACATAATGACAGCAACCAGAACTTCTGGAACTGCTGTCAAAAGTGATGTCATGCTTTATGATCATGTTGCTTAGCAATGGAGTCGCTGGTCTAAATTACTATCATTAACTGAGGACTTTCTATAGATGTATGAGAAACTTTGCATATTCATTGCTTTTGTTTCCTCATTCTAAAGAGCACACTTCAATGCTCTCCCCATAGTGATTTTTACACAAAAAAGGCAGTTGAAACCACATCTCATATCCTGCTATATTGTATCCTGCATAGAGACTCAAAGACCTTGAGTACACCTTGTATCTCCTTACATGCTAAAACATTACAGAAATTTTGATTTTTTTTTTTACGTATTGTTGTTGTTATGAGATCAGTATGGTTCTATGTTCCTAAAAATAGCTATACTATTATATTGCCTATAAAATTAGACAGACTTTGATTGTCCAGTGACAAATCCTTCCGCCAATTGCAATGTTTTATTTTGCCTTGTTTTTACTTTATTTTTTATTTTTAATGTGTTTCTGTCTTCATTTCTGGTCCGTGACCATAATGAAAGAAATCATATATATATTGATTCATTTTTATCAAATTCAATATACATTTGTTCATCCTGGGGAAAAACTTGTGATTGTTTCAGTGTTTTTTGTTTAATTAATAAATCAGCTATTCCGTTAAACTAATTTTGAGTTGTAATGTCTTCTGAAGATTTATATTTACCTTGCAACTTCCATGTCTAGTCCTCTACCATGAAACATAACAAGGTCTTCTATGTTACTGGGAGATTGTGTCAATCAGAGTCTGATGACAACACAAAAAACAGAAATACTACAGTTCTTTAAAATGTTATTTTTATTACATTTGAAATTTATTTATTTATTTTTATTTATTTATTTCACCAAGCATGTATTAGATAACAGATATAAGTATAAACATGATTATGAATACATGAAATGGATATGAATAAAAGGGGACAGTAGGACAGGGACAGTAGGCACGCTTGTGTGCTTATGCATGCCCCTTACAGACCTCTTAGGAATGGGGTGAAGTCAACAGTAGATAATCTAAGGTTAAAGTTTTTGGGATTTGGGGAAGAAACCACAGAGTCAGGTAGTGCATTCCAGGCATTGACCACTCTATTGCTGAAGTCGTATTTTCTGCAGTTGAGTTTGGAGTGGTTTACATTGAGTTTGAATCTATTGTGTGCTCGTGTGTTGTTGCGGTTGAAGCTGAAGTATTCATTGACAGGTAGGACATTGTAGCAGATAATTTTATGTACTACGCTTAGGTCAGAGCGAAGGCGGTGTAGTTCTAAGTTGTCTAAGCCCAAAATTTCAAGTCTGATGGCATAAGGTATTCTGTTGTGAGCAGAGGAGTGGAGGACTCTTCTCATGAAATATCTCTGTACTTGCTCAATTGATATGCAGTGTGGGTTCCAGACAGAAGAGCTGTATTCGAGAATTGGTCTAGCAAATGTTTTGTATGCTCTGGTTAGCAGTACAATATTACCAGAGAAGAAGCTACGCAAGATTAGGTTAACAACTCTTAATGCCTTTTTGGCAATGTTGTTACAGTGGGCTCTGGCACTTAGGTCATTAGAGATGAGAACTCCGAGGTCCTTGACAGAGTGAGGGTCGTCTACAAGGTCGACGACCTATTGGTGGTAAAAATTATAAACACATCTTGGATTCAAAATTTTAATATTTTAAAGCAGGGTGGCCACCAATGTGAATATGAAGTGTTGTATGGAGCATCTCAATCAGAGTGACATAAACACAACCAAGCATTAACTACATAATTTAGCATTAACTAATGCACAGAATCCATTTGTCATATTTTCACTCCCAATAGAGCATTTAGACTAAATGTGCCTTAGTGTGTGCACTATATCTGAATGGCAAGGATTGACTAATTGATATTGCAAACTAGATAATTAGACACTTTGACTATATCAGTAATTCTAATTTCTTTCATTCCATGCAAATGCATGCTCATTTTTTTTAAAAAAATGTACAGATTGCAGAGCTTGAGCTGAAATTGCTGAACCAACAAAAACAAATACCTATGGTACACAACCAAGAAAAAAATGAAAATGCTTTCCTGCTGAGCTAGTTTGCAATTATCTTGTAATGAACCCACTGCTGATTACAACATAGTTATTGCTTGCAGATGCAGCTGGATCAGAGCCCATGTTTAATCTACTGAGAGGAGAAGAATATAAGGAAATATCATATCTAGTATGATGCATATTATTAGCACTCCATCCCAAACAATTTGCTGCTTTCATGGAAGAACAGAAGATCAGTGAGAAGCATGTGTTTAGATACGCCTAAACCAAAATTTATTTGAACAAAGATGGTTTTCCTGTAATTCAGATTTATGATTCACAGATACTTTGAGAATCATCGGAAGACAGTAAGCACGTCATCCAAAATACTCATTTGTCACTTTCAAATTGTAACTTTGGAAACTGTTCGCCTGACCCTAAACTACTGTGTTTTGACAAACCTGCAGCGATTTCTCAGCACATGCTGACAATCAAAGATTAATTTTCCTGATGAGTTTAAGTTTAATGGAGTTTAATGCTCCAACACTGGAAGTTTTTAAGAAAATGTTGGATAACCATTTGTCTGAAGTAGTGTAGGGTTTCCTGCCTAGGCAGGGGATTGGACTAGAAGACCTCCAAGGTCCCTTCCAACTCTGTTGTTATCATTATTATTATTATTAAGTGAGTCTAAGTGAAGCTAGTAAAGTATGTTTGTTTTATTTTAAACTACAAGTGAATTCCTTTAAAGATACGGTAGTTGTAGGTGCACAACCATTCGTTCAGAATTGCGACTATATTGAAAAATGGATGTCTATGTAGATTCTCAGTCATCCAGGTCATGGTTGTCCCAAAGATGCTTTTTCAAAAGGCAATTGGAGTTTGTTTTTCCTTGAAGACATTTTGCTTCTCATCCGAGAAGCTTCTTCAGTTCTGAAATTGAAAAATCAAGCTTACAACCTGTACCCAAAGTCATGGCCATTGCAGTGCTCCCATGGTCTCATGGTTTAATCTGTGCCCTCGGGGTCACCTGAATCAGGGGGCAATTGATTGTGGAATCTTGTGGAATCTGAAACTGCTGAAGGGGCTGCATTGTAGACTGGACTCAACTAGAGGTTGAGGTTATCTCTAGTCTTCTATCCCACCACCATCACCCTGTCAGAACCTATCCTTCCATCTCCCCCCCCCCCATCACATCTGATGAAACTTCTTGGATGAGAAGCAAAAGGTCTTCTTCTTCTTCTAGGAAAAAATAGTCCAGTTGTCTTTTGGGAAAGTACCTTTGAGAAAGAAATGGGAAGATACAGCCAAGAATTTATCTAGTTGAAGACTCATGTTTCACCAACTTCCCAAAACCTCTTTCCAATACAACAGCAGCAATCACTTCTTAGACATTTTCACTGTAATAACTACGGTATCTTCATGCTCTCATTTCACAATCATTAGCCAAAACAGACTGTCAATGTGAGAGTTCAGTTGCTGTAAAAATGATAACACTTTTGGACTGACCAAGATGCCACAAAAATAAGTCCTAGTTTTCAGGCTCTGCACAAACTTTTAATTGATGTATCTGATGCAAAATATATCTACAAAACTTTAAATCTTAAATCTTAGTAAAATTGGTTGGTTGGTTGCATATTCAGTCATAGATTAGACGTTAATCTAGCCGAGGTGGCGCAGTGGTTAAAAGCAGCATTGCAACCTACTTCAGCTGACTAGTTCAGCAGTTCAGCAGTTCAGCTGTTCAAATCTCACTGGCTCAAGGTTGACTCAGCCTTCCATCCTTCCGAAGTCGGTAAAATGAGGACCCAGATTGTTGGGGGCAATATGCTGAACTCTGTAAACCACATAGAGAGGGCTGTAAAGCACTATGAAGCGGTATATAAGTCTAAGTGCTATTGCTAAGTGCTATTGTTAAGCACTGTACTTAAAAGAGATTTTCTTCAATGTATCTGTAATGAACAATTGACTTTACCAGAATTTAATTCTTACAATTCAGATGTAATATATGGTATAAATGGGTTGGAAAAATGAATAATCTCCTGATGACAAATATTAATACAGGACAGCGCAACCTCACCATAACGTTTTTCATTTGATATGTATCTTTCAGAAGCTGAGTTTTTAATGGGTACCCAATTGAGTTTCACTTCTATTTTTATTAAAGAGGAAAGGGAATACTAAACTTTACAAAGGCCAAAAAACATAAATCCACAGTGGGTAGGTTTCTTTTCAGTCAGCACGCTTCTGCTAATTTTATCTAACTTGGCTTTTGTCAATTATTTCCTTTGATAAACTACTCTACTTTTTTTCCCCTATACACAACTGCAGAAGCAAAGCAGTTGAGGCAGGTGTCAATAATCTCAGCCATCTGTTGTGCTAATAGCCCCAAGGCCAAAAATAAGAGGATGAAGATAACAGGAATTAGGAACCTGTCCCATTTTCTACTGTTGTTTTGTACCAAAACGAGCCTTTTGCTCCAATTACCGAGGACGCAAAAGATGTCATTTGCAAAGGTGCTTATAAGTAGAACTGCACTTCGTCTTCAGCAATTAGGAGGCCAACTTGAAACGCATCTGCAGACATTTATCTCTCCAGTGATGCATTTTTTTATCTCATGCCTACCTGCTTGGTTTAAACTGACCTTGGTTTAAATTGATAACTTTGGTTCATTTATAATGAGGATTCCAAAAGTCTCGTTTGGAAGGTTTCTCAGTGGTGAATGCTGGAAAGCAGAGCTGTTGTTTTCATTTTACTTCAATGCTTTTGCAATGACAGATGCCTTCATAATGAAGTTGCCAAGCAGCATCTAGCAAATATCAGTGTCCAAAATGCTGCTGTTTATCACATATATTCCATTGTTGGTAATGCTGACACAGAACCAGTACCATAGTGGAGCATGAAATTTTATGGTGACAGAGGGGTCAGGTGATTACTGGTGCAAATCCTTTGTTCAGACATATCATATCGTTTGTTAAGGCAATTTAAAAATCCCACAGGGAAATGTTTATATAGAAGTGGCATCTGTTCTCATAAACGATGCAGTAATAAATGAATTTCACTTAAATATACATACATCTAAATGCATTGTATTATACATTTCAAATCATTAAAATAGAACTCTGTTACCATAGTCCCCGTTGTCTGCAGCTTTCCTTGCTCCTGTGACTATGAGACGGCTGTTTTTCCATGGAATCAATTCTCAGAAACCCTTAAGAAAGATAAGGTTGCAAAATTCTAATTGACAGCCATGGCTTTCAGGAACTGTCTGATGTCTCTTTCACATTGTTAAGTATCTATGTAACTTTTTTTGTTTTTTTGTTTTTGCAGGATCCAAATTGGGCCGGTCACTGGGACCAGAGGTTTAGTTTTCTAAGCTTTAAGACTCATATTAGAGCCCACCCTCAGTGAACTTCTCTTTAGCAGATTCTGTGCTTTGAGCTATTCTGTGTGTGGTGTTTATATGGTGCCTGGTTGTGTGTGTTCTTTTCTTTTCTTTTTCTTTTATTGACCATATTTGGTGTATTTTGCATTTAGGATTGATTTCTGGATTGCAAAATCATCATCCCTGGGTGGCGGTATAAATTTTGCTTTTGCTTTTTTCTTTTCTTTGTAAGATTATGCCAGGAGTTTCTTCCAAGGTTAATTAATAAATCTTAATTAATAAGATTTGTTGCAGGATATTTGGGATTTTATGGCATCTGTCAGGCAAGAGACTATAGGTCCGTGATGGCGAACCTATGGCACAGGTGCCACAAGTGGCACGCGGAGCCATATTGGTGGGCACGTGAGCTCAGGTCCGGCGTGCATGTGTGCACCAGCTGGCTGATTTTCGGGCCTCCTGGGCCCACTGGGAGTCGGGAAACAGGCTGTTTCCAGCCTCCAGAGGGGGTGGGGAAGGCCGTTTTCGCCATCCCCAGGCTCTGGAGCCTGGGGAGAGCGAAAAATGGGCGTGCCATTGCATGCTGGGAGCAGGGGGGTCATGCGTGCATGTGCGGGGGTGCATGGAATTATGAGTGTGGGCACGCACACACGTGATCCCCCACACTCCCCCCCCTTTTGGCACGCGAACCAAAAAAGGTTCGCCATCACTGCTATAGGTCATAGAACTCCTGTATTGTAACATTAAAATTGAGAATGGTACCCCCTTCCTGTGCGTGCTTATGAGTAACTACTGGCATTGGTGTCCCCACAAGGCACTAAAGAAGTAACATCATTGTAACTATTAAAGAGGCATACAGCAACAGGTATGGACACCACCATTATTGTGGGAAGAGTTCATCTGGCTCTCCTTTGGAACCAGGAACTAAAACACACAAGTTGATTGAGAAGATGACAGTGGGTTCTTCTTGGCAAAGGATAGTATTTTAGCTAGCACTTTGTTGACAAATTTGCTCAGATTTGCCAAATGTTTAGTAGAGTTCATGAAGTATCTTGCCATATTGGGTGGGGGCTCTTTTTGCCTTGCATTGGTGATCAACTTCCTGAATTCCAGCCAAGTAACCAAGGCTGAGAAACACTGGCCTACAGTATATACTCAATGAAGTTGATGCATCCCTTTCTAATATGATCTCTACCACCTGTGCTAGATTCATAACCTTCGTTGCTCTTGGCAAGTATGTGATCAAGAGCCTTCCTGATCATGTTGAGAGGACTCCCAGAGGTTAGCTGGTTACATTTCCAGAGCATGCCTACATGTTTTTAGATAATGCAATGGAACTGGACTAATAAGTGGATCATTACTACAGGGGCAAGGCGTATTGCCCCATTATACTTAAATTATTCCCATACCGGAGTATATCAGTCTAGCTGAATTCTTCCCTTAATGTGAGAAGTAATAAAATGTTTAGTTGCTTGTCCTTGAAATAGAATTCTGAATATTCTTGGGAAAATGTAACCTAAGAGCAGTGCTTAATTATTCATACTGCTTCAAGGAGTTTTAGCTATTAATATTACCATCATCATCATTATTATCATCATCACTTTAATCAAGATTGCTCCTTAATTCCCAGTGTTTGGAAGAACTCTCTTGCTCATATTTTAGATGTAACTGAAAACATTAAAATATAAACCCTGACTGATATGAGCCATTTCCGTTTTTCCTGCTCTGCATACATTTCAATACACTGCTAGGTGCACCATATTAATTGACAATAGGGAGTACGATGATTCACTGCTAACTCAAAAAGTTATTTTAATGATTTTTTTTGAAGCATAATACTGTGCAGTTAGATACATGCACAATATATTGTTTAAAAATAATGTATTATTTTATAATTTATGAGAAGACTCAAATCTATATATATTGTATATATATATATATAATATTGTTTAAAAATAATGTATTATTCTATAATTTATGAGAAGACTCAAATCATTAAGTGTTGTACCTCATGATTCTTGACAAATGTATCTTTTCTTTTATGTACACTGAGAGCATATGAACCAAAGACAAATTCCTTGTGTGTCTAATCACACTTGGCCAATAAAGAATTCTATTCTATTCTATTCTATTCTATTCTATTCTATTCTATTCTATTCTATTCTATTCTATTCTATTCTATTCTATTCTATTCTATTCTATTTCCCTGCAGATTTTTAAATAGCAATTTCTGAATGAATATTTGAATAAATATTCATTTATTCATAAATATTCATTTATTCAAATATTCTAGACTCACAAAGAGAGTATGGCTTAATAAGAAGCTGACAGACCATACAAAGATCCAGGTTTATAGAGCCTGTGTCCTGAGCACACTCTTGTATTGCAGTGAGTCTTGGACCCTTTACGCATGGCAAGAGAGAAAGTTGAATACTTTTCATATGCGCTGTCTCCGAAGTATCCTTGGCATCACCTGGCAGGACAAAGTTCCAAATAGTGCAGTCTTGGAACGTGCTGGAATTTCTAGCATGTATACACTGCTGAAATAGTGACGTCTTCGCTGGCTTGGGCATGTTGTGAGAATGGATGATGGGCGGATTCCGAAAGATCTCCTGTATGGTGAACTAATGCAGGGAATGCGCCCCAGAGGGAGACCACAGCTGCGATATAAGGATATCTGTAAGAGGGATTTAAAGGCCTTGGGAATGGACATTAACAGCTGGGAAACCTTGACCTCTGATCGTTCCACTTGGAGGCTAAAGACGCAGTATGGCCTTCTCCAGTTCGAGGAGACACTCATTCGGCAGGCCGAGGCAGTGAGGCAGTCCCGGAACCAGAGAAATCTGGGGGCCAGGCAGGGGACGGAATGGATCTGCCCTCAGTGTGGAAGGGATTGCCACTCTCGGATTGGCCTTTTTAGCCCCACTAGATGCTGTTCTAGGAACTCTTTTTAGAAACTCTTTCCAGAGCACGATACCATAGTCTCTTGCCACACTCAATAGCAGCGATTGCGAGAGGGATCTTGGAGTCTTGGTAGAGAAAGCCAACTAAATATGAGCCAGCAGTGTGCAGCAGCAGCCAAAAAGGCTAACACAGTCCTGAGCTGCATAAATAGAGGGATACAATCAAGGACCAGAGAGGTACTAGTACCACTCTATAAAGCCTTGGTCAGACCACACCTAGAGTACTGCATCCAGTTTTGGTCACCACGTCACAAAAAAGACATTGAAACTCTAGAGAAAGTGCAGAAGAGAGCAACCAGGATGATAAAGGATCTGGAAAATAAAACATACAAAGAGAGGTTGCAGGAACTGAGCTTGGCCAGTCTGGTGAAGAGAAGAACCAGGGGTGACATGATAGCAGTGTTCCAATACTTGAGGGGATGCCACAGAGAGGAGGGGGTCAAGCTGTTCTCTATGGCACCAGAAAGCCAAACAAGGAATAATGGATGGAAGCTGACCAAGGAGAGATTCAACCTGGAAGTGAGGAGAAACTTTCTGACGGTGAGAGCAATCAACCAGTGGAACAGCTTGCCAGCAGAGGTCATGAGAGCCCCAACACTTACGACCTTCAAGGAGAGACTGGACTGCCATCTGTCTCAAATGGTGTAGGAACTCCTGCTTGAGCAGGGGGTTGGACTAGATGACCTACAAGGTCCCTTCCAACTCTAATAATAAATCTAAAAATCTTGTTTATTCCTTCTTTCTCTTAACCAGTCATAAAATTTATTCCATATTTTGTATTAATCCGTTTCTTGTTTTATCCCTTAGTTCCTTTGTTAATTTATCCGATTTCTGGATTTTAAAATCATCATCACTGTGTGTGGTGGGGAGGTTATAAATTTTGCTTTTTATTTTCTTTTTTCTTTTTTGTAAGATTATGCCAGGAGTTGCTTCCTAAGTTAATTAATAAGATTTGTTGCAGGATATTTGGGATTTTATGGCATCTGTCAGGCAAGAGACTATAGGTCATAGAACTCCTGTATTGTAGCATCAAAATTGAAAATGGTACCCCCTTCCTCATTTTATTTAACTTCTTCCCATACAGGAGTATCTCATGCTGCACTTCAAGTTTTGTTTCTGCATTTATGATGCTGATATTTGCATCATGCCACTTGATAACTTCATTATGAACATATAAAATGGTTTCTAGTAAACCTTTCTGTGATAACTTCATGCTCTTTGCTTATCTTCCTTTTGTCTGCAACATCAACAGGTTGATAAGAAAGCCGATCAATCAGATTCAAAGGAAAATTGGAGAAAAGGCTTCCAGACAGTTTCTTTGAAAGAAAAACTTATGCATGTGGTGAGAAAAATAGGAGGAAGAATGCGTATGAGATACTGTATGTTTGCTGCCTTGAGTTGTTTGTAAAAATAAAAAGGCAGGATATAAATCAAATAAAAATAAATCATGTTTCTCCTATAACCTACCGTATAACACTGCCTAGAAAGCTCTAGGTCAGTGATGGCGAACCTATGGCACGGGTGCCACAGGTGGCACGCGGAGCCATATCTGCCAGCACGCGAACCATTGCCCTAGCTCAGCTCCAGCACACATATGTGTGCACGCCAGCTGATTTTTGGCTCGCGCGGAGGCTCTGGGAGGATGATTTTGGCCTCCAGCGGTCCTCTGGGGTGGCGGGGGAAGCGTTTTCACCCTCCCCAAGTTCCAAGAAAGCCTCTGGAGCCTGGGGAGGGCAAAAAACGGGCCCACTGGAAGTCGGGAAATGGGGAGTGGGGGGGTCACGCACGCATGCACAGGGGGGTGGGGCAAGTGGGGGGCTTTGAATTATGGGTGTGGGCACACACGAGCGTGCGATAGCGCGTGCGCGCACTATTTTGGCACCCGAGGGAAAAAAGGTTCGCCATCACTGCTCTAGGTTATTTTACTCTACTCGCTCAGCAAAAATGAAGAAAAAGCAAATTAATTACATCATTAAAATAAATCAGAAAAATAATGTATAGTAAATAAAAGCTGGTCTCTATCCAGGGGTGAAATCCTCCCGGTTCGCCCGTGCCAGTCCTTCGGCGTATAGCCAATTGAACTGGCGGCGGTCGCAGCGCAGAGCTTCTCCCGCCCGCTTTCCCGGCCCTGCTGAACACCGCCATTTGGGTTATTTTTCCCTCTGTGCATGCACAGAATGCTTTGCACATGTGCAGAGGGTAAAAGAATCCAAATGGCGGCGTTCAGCAGGGCCGGGAAAGCAGGCGGGAGAAGCTCCGCGCCGCGACCGCCGCCAGTTCAATCGGCTATACGCCGAAGGACTGGCCCGGGCGAACCGGGAGGATTTCACCCCTGTCTCTATCCCAAGAAGTATGAAGAAAGATAAGTTGAAGGGGGAAAATATCATTGCCTGAATTATTTGTATTTAAATCCCATACAATCATGGGAGTTAACCTCTGGTTAACTAACTTGTTCTCTTGGTCATATCTAATTAAATTTTATAAAACATGCTTTTTCTATTACGGAGTACATTTTCTAATAGAAAACTGCCATATTAAAGCCCTCTAAGGTTAGTAATGGTGAAAGCAGAGTGACAACTATTTTTCCCCCTTTTGTTCACTTAGTTATCAGTGTCAGCTATTTTAGATCCAACTTCAAAGCAGTCTACTTATTTTCCCGATTGAGAAATTGGAATGGAGTGGAAGGATTTTGAATTTAAATAACTACTTTTTCTTCTGATTAACCCTGATGCATCCAAGCAGTCATCTTTCTGGACTATTACCCCGAGTGTTGGAACATTGACAGCAAAGAAATAAAGATGGACCGAGTTTTCCGTTTGCACAGTTAAGATGACCCTCATCCCAGATCTCTCTCTCCCCAACCTTAAAAGGCAAATTTGCATTATTTAAAAGTATTATTGAAACCTTGGTTCAGTTTCTCCCAATGCCTGGGTATTGAAGAATTATTAATTTAACCAATATTTTGCTTGGACAAACGAACAGCATGGTGGCCTAGTGGTGAAGACACTCACCTCCCAACCAGAAGGTTGAGAGCTCAATCCTACCAGCGATAGATGTTTCTCTCTCAGATGCAAACAGAAAATATCTGCTGCGAGCTCCACATAGGTATCAGGAAGGGCATCTGGCAATAAACACTCAGCTCCACCATGTCACGCCGGCTTTACCCCTAATTAAGGGATTTAGATCCCTTTCAGCTTTCTATTTATTTTATTTATTTATTAATGAGATTTATATACCGCCTCTAAGCGGTTTACACCATTAAGCAATGTATATATATTTTGTATATATTTTGTATATATTTTGCATTGCCCCCAACAATCTGGATCCTCATTTTACCTACCTCGGAAGGATGGAAGGCTGAGTCAACCCTGAGCTGGTGAGATTTGAACAGCTGAACTCAAATGATCACAGTCAGCTAAAGTAGCCTGCAGTACTGCACTCTAACCGCTGCGCCACCTCGGCTCAGCGAGTTTTGGAGGAAGGGATTTCTTGAGATATTTCCATAGAGAAAATCAACTAGAAATTGAAGCAGTTTGAAATTCTAAAATGTTAGCTCCTCTTTTTCAGAATCTTTCAAATCTCAAAGACTTGCAATAAATCTTTTGAATGAGCTACATTGGTGAAATTTGACTGCCAGGAAATTCCACTTGCCGGGAATCAGTTAGTAGCCCAGGAATGACTTTTGAGGGCTTTATGTAAAACGAATAGCTATGTTTCAAATATATATTTTTTATCATAGCCCAAATAAATATAGTATACAAATTTGCTTTCTACTGTTTAAAAGATGATGATAATCCCAGTAAAATACATGGAAAAACAAAATGATTCTAGCATTAAATTTCTCTCTCTTCTTTAATATTATATTTTCATTGAAGGTCTTTCCCATTCCTTGTTATAAAAGAAGGAATATATTGCATGCAAGATACTAAAAAATATCCATGCGAATCAATGGTCTATTTGTAGGCAGTGCTTCATTATATTTCAGTGCTATGGAAGTAAGCCTCAAGTTGATGCATTTTCCTATTTTAGTTTCAAATTCAATTTCTGTTTTCCGATCGATAAAGATAATTCAAATCAAAGACTGAATACAGCTAAAGGTTTCCTTTCTACTGCCTTTTCTTCTTTTCAGTCTTTCCAAAGCCTGACTCAATAGTATCTGGCTTAAAGCACCTGGCTCAATAGTAGCAACTGTGACAGAGGTCTAGGTATCCTAGTAGACAGGCACTTAAGTATGAGCCAACAGTGTGCTGCAGCTGCCAAATTAGCTAATGCAGTCCTAGGTTGGAGCAACAAAGCGATAATTTCTAGATCACATGAAGTGATAGTACTGCTTTATAGTGCACTGGTGAGACCACACTTGGAATACTGTGTCCATTTCTGGTTACCACAATATAAAAAAGATGTTGAGATCCTGGAGAAAGTTCAAGGAAGGGCAACAAAGATAATAAGACTAACCATATAAAGAACAATTGAGGGAACTAGGTATGTCTGGTCTATTGAAGAGAAGGACTGGGATGATATGATAGCAGTCTTCCAGTACTAGTGGAGCTGTCACAAAGAAGAGGGAGTCGAACTATTCTCCAAAGCCCCAAGGCAGGAAAAGAAGTAACAAGGGGAAAATGCAACTAGGGACTTTTCTAATATTATCTGGCTGCTTATTTCTAAACAAGATGAAATGAGGAAGAAGGGAGTAAAGTCCTAACCAATGCAAGTAGCTTCAGGAATTCCATTTGAATATAGGAATAGCTGGCTTTATTTGCAGATTGTGTATATACAACAAAACCCAAGGAAAGTGAGAAAGGATGAGTAGCGCTAAACAGATTAGTTGTTATCTGATTTGTTTTTAAAGTACTGCCTTGAACCAGAATTTTATTCTTGATTTCAGGATTTAAAAGATGGAAAAAGGCAAGAATTCCTTCCAATGGAAGAACAGAGTTTATAAAAGTTCCACAGCTACATAGTAATGTCTTTGTTCCAGTTTCCAGTAATCCAGCACCAAAGTAAACAGCTATCAAGCCCTGGAGAAATCAGGAGATTCAGGCAGTTCAAACAAGTATGATGATTTATTGTAAACTTAAGTTCTGTACAAGAATCTGAACTACTAACTGTCAAAGGAAATGAGCAGGAGATAAGACAGGCATTCAAGGTGGGCTGGACTTAGATCTCTTATTGGTGCACAGGGACTCATGACTTATGACATTTTTGACTCCTCCCTCGGGCTCAGCCTGGTCATCTCCTACAGCAGCCCAACCAGAGGTGGGTTCCTCCTGGTTCGCATTGGTTCTATAGAACCAGTAGCAAACCACTGGTGATGTCACAGTGACATCATGGAGCCGGTTCAGTCGGTGCCGGTCCATGGACGCCGCCATCTTTTTTTGGAAATTTTTTTTAGGGGGGGATTTTTTTGCTGATTTTTTTTTCTTCTGTGCATGTGCAGAAGCCGAGTTTCCAGCACTATGCATGCGCCACCATCTTGTTTTCAACTTTTTTATTTGGGGGGGAATTTTTGGCACTGAGCATGCAAGGTGCGCCCATGCAGCGTGGGAGGAAGCAAACCGGCGGCGAGGTAAGTTAGAACCCACCCCTGAGCCCAACATCATCTATATAGTTAGAACCAGAGCTAGTTTTTAAAGTTCTTGAGCAGAGATGCTCTAAATGTTATTATGAACAATGTAGGAAATCTGGATAATTAAACTAACATCATAACTAACAAGTTAACATCATAACATATTATAACATAACAAGCTAACATCATAAACCATTGTTTTATTTTGTATTTCCATAAGGGGCCTTCCAAATATTGTTGGATTATAGTTCTCATGGGTCATAACTGCATGTTATATTGCTATGAGAGATTGGAATTGCACAATAACAACTGGAGCATTGGTAGTTCATCATCGTAATCTAAGCATATAATCTGATTGGATATAGCAAAACATCACCAACTATATGTTGTACCATTGGAAAAAAAACACAGCCGATATGTTTCCGTAGCCCATTATTTCCACATGCAATTCAAGCAGAGGTGGGTTGCTCCCGGTTCGGACTGGTTCTACAGAACCGGTAATGGGAATTTCCCGCCACTCGCTGAACCGGGAGCGATCGCCTGCTGGCCATGTCCCCGAACCAGCTCTCTCAGTGGTGGCGTAGGCACCACCGTCTTGTTTTTGGTTTCTGTGCATGCGCAGAAGATGGTTTTTGCTTCTGTGCATGCACAGAAGCCGGAATTTTGGTACTGGGCATGGACCCACGTGGCACGACCACACGGCGCACAGTCAGCCATGCGGCATGGGAGGAAGCAAACCAGTGGCGAGGTAAGTTAGAACCCACCCCTAAATTCAAAGTATTAGTTTTTTCCTATAAAACCAAAAGCATTTAGGAGGCAAAAAGGCATTCTCAACTTGAAAATAAAATACTATAATCCCTGCAGAACAAAAAGAGGCAGGGAGGAAAGGGAATGAGAGCAAAGATGAAATAAAAATGGAAATATTTTTATGCATCCAAAGAGGTTTGTTCCAACCTGCACAGTTTATTTTCTCAGATTTTGAAATTATATGCCAAGTGATCCTGGCTTGATTACTCATAAATGTGAACATGAGACAATGCTGTTCTTCATGAAGGATCTCTGTATTCCGGGCAACCACTTCAAGAGAACATCTTCTGCTCCAAGCATCAATAGGATTTGGTACCTTGGCTGCTGTAGTCCATGCCTGTTCTAAATGCTGGCTGTCAGAGCCCACAAATAACACACTTAAAAAGAGATACCATAAACTCTGCTTTCTCTTCCGATCATATAAATCTTTCACATAAACATCTTTAAATCAAAGTCTGATAGATTGAATTGCATGACATATGTTTCCCTTTTTAAATGAAATCCCTAACACTAACTTGAGTAGTATTGACCTGATTTTATGATAATGCTCTATAGGATGAACTGAAATAGCTTTCAACATTTTTCAAGTTCAGGAAATAGCCTATTTTGACAACTTTTTTTTGTTTTTATGTTAACCATTTTGATAACTTATGGATAAAAAAGCAGAGCTCTTTCTAAAAAAAACTAAAAGGAAATTTATGTATAGGCAACGGATGAACATCAAACAGATATACATTGCCTCCAAACTATTTTTCTGGAATATTAAATAGGAATTATTAATGTTTGGGGAACAGCTACCCATATATAAGTTAAAATGGCCTACAGTAGCACGCATCACATTTAATATAGTTCTAATATTTATACTTTTGTTTGGATACATATTAAATAAGGTGAGGAAAGATATATTCGGGTTAGTCAGAATGTTCTGGTGACAGAGAAGTTTCCTCAGGATGGGCTGCAGCACGAGTTTGAAAGCTCAGAAGACTAAATCTCTGGTTCCGGTAACCGACCCAATTTGGATCCTGCAACATTATCCCGGGACATATATATATTTGTCTTCATTCATGAAAGACAACTAAGAGCATGATATATTAAGTAGTAAATCAAGTATTTCTGCCATCTACCATATTTTTCAGAGTATAAGACGCACCTTAGTTTTGGGGGAGGAAAACAAGAAAAAAAGGCCTCTGTCTCCAAGCAATTTGCCAAACAGCAAACAGCACAGATGATATAAACTGTTTGCTGTGTATTTCTGTGCATGTGTGCCTGGCCCATAGAAATAGCAAAGAATTGGATAAATGTACATTATGCCAGAAAGTTTTCTTAAATGTAGTCACACTAACTCTTCCCAATTATTTAAATAGATCTACTCCAAGGTAACTAAACTCTAATATTAAACAGGACACTGTTACATTTTATACTATACTTGTACAGAGCTGTTAAAATTAATTAAACTTTCTGGAAGTATACATTATTCTCTATTATTTAAAAGAAGATACAATAGCACTGGGCCAGTTCAGAGCAAGCATTTATTTTAAAAAGCTTCTTTATTTTGTTAAGTTGTCTAGATTTTACAGGGATCTCCAAACTTGGCAACTTTAAGACTTGTGGACTTCAACTCCCAGAATTCCACAGCCAGCAAAGCTAACAAAGCTGGCTGTTGAATTCTGGGAGTTGAAGTCCACAAGTCTTAAAGTTGCCAAGGTTGGAGACCCCTGGCTCTAGAACAATAATAAAGCAGTCTTTAAAAAATAAGTCTAATAATTTGAACATTCTACAGACATTTATAGTTATTCAGTTACCCCTTTGCAGCCAGTTCAGCAAAAATAAAAACCTGTGTGACTCTCCCAGCTATTTGCCTCTTTGAAGTTAGTTTCACTTTCATTTTCCCACGTGGCAAACCTAATCAGCTGTACGTCGGGAAACTGCTACTGACTTGCTTGGCTTTACAAGTGCTTCCCTCTTTCCTGCAAGCAGATAAATTTCTGGAAGACAGAGGCCAAAGGGTGGGGGTGGCTGGGTGGGTGGGGCTGCATTCGGTGTATAAGATGCACCCAAGTTTTCACCCTCTTTTTGAGGGTAAAAAGGTGCATCTTATACTCCGAAAAATACGGTATGTGCTACAAGAGAATATTAAATTAACTTGTACATAGTAGAGGGATTAATGTGAATAGTAATATAAAATAAAATAATTAAATTATTGAGATATCTTATGGTGTGTTGGCATATATGTATTTACTCTATGTACATATGTAGTCATGTGTGGGGCAGGGGTGGGTTGCTTGTTCTTCACACTACCAGTGCACTGCACGCACATTGCTATGTTTTGGCGCGTGCGCACTCACTACACACATACGCGCCCTCACATGATTTTGCTTCCTGCACATGCGCAGAAGCAAAATCTCGTGAGGCAACACGCACACGCATGCAATTTTAGTGCATGCACGGAAACAAAAAATCGCCAAAATCTCACACGCACGTGTGTCCCTTCATGAGATTTTGCTTCTTCTCATGCGCATGAAGCAAAATCAGTGCAAAAATTCCCAAAAAAAGATTGCACCGTGCGGCAGACCGGCGAAGACGGCACTGGAGCTGTCGCGCGCAAATAGCGTCATCTGCTGGCTGCTACTGGTACTGTAGAGTGGACCGCACTGGTAGGAACCCACCACTGGTGTGGGGGCAATAATTGGAAACATGAGCGTATTATATTTTACCTATGACCTACTACCTTTACGCTGCAAATCCTGTTTATATTCTTAAGTCCAAGCAGACAATTTGCTAAACTTCAATCCTCATCAGTCCTAAACAAGATGATTAATTGAAGTCTATGCATTTGCCAACTCGTGTTTTAACCAAAAGATAATTGTCATGCTAGTGTTTTCTCTATTGAATGTCAGCTAAGACTTTTCTCATATTGTATTCATGCATTCATTGGTATAAGAAAGAAGGAAGAAATCAGAATTAGAATAGAGCTGGAAGGGGCCTTGGATGTCTTCTAGTCCAGCTCCCAGCTCAAACTCCTATACTATTTCAGACAAGTGACTGTCCAGTATCTTCTTAAAAACCTGCAGTGATGAAGCACCCACAATGTCTGACACTAGTTGTTTATTCCCACCTGGAAAGAGCTCATGAAAAGAACTTCTCCATCTATAAAAAGGAAGAGGGACTACTGAGTTTTCATGCAATTACAAGTCCCTAATCATGACATAGTTTTATCACTAATGGTTCCAGGATTGCAGCATCATCTACAGTAATAATTTCCTCCATCACTGGTGCTGAATCATAAGTTTTGGAGATAGGCAAGAGGATAGCAGAAATTGGAATCATAACCTTCTTACAGTTGTTTTCTCTCCTTTTGTTTTCTTGCAAATTTCAGAAAAAGGGCGGATAAAGAAAACCAGTTTTAGGTTAAGTTGAGGGTTATCAGCAAAACAGATGAAATTATACTACTATTTACAATATTTATAGGTATGAGAAGGAGCTTTAACAATCTAGTTAACCTTCTCCAACATACCTCCCTAAGATCGATTAGAGCCCACAGAGTTGGTCTGCTGGTGGTCCCGTCAGCCAAACAATGTTGGCTGGTGGGCCCACAAACGAGGGCCTTCTCTGTGGCAGCACCGACTCTCTGGAATACACTACCCCCTGAGATCCACATTATTCCCACCTTGCCAGCCCTCAGAAAAGCACTAAAAACATGGCTTTGTCGACAGGCCTGGGGCCAAAGATTTTAATACAACACCAATCACTCTTGGCCCCATGAATGACTTATTGTATGGGTTTTTAAATTGTGGTTTTTAATGTTTTTTAAATGTTTTAATATCTATTGTTTTTAATGCTTTTTATATTTGTTGTTGCATGTGAATTTTTTACTGTTGTGAGCCGCCCAGAGTCTCTGTGGAGTGGGCGGCATACAAACGCAACAAATAAATAAATAAATAAATAAATAAATAAATAAATAAATAAATAAATAAATAAATAAATAAATAAATAAATAAATAAATAAACAAACAAACAAACAAACAAACAAACAAACAAACAAACAAACAAACAAACAAACAAACAAACAAACAGTTAGAATGTATACATTTATTGATGCTATACTCTCTCTCTCTCTCTCTCTCTCTCTCTCTCTCTCTCTCTCTCTCTCTCTCTCTCTCTCTCTCTCTCCCTCCCTCCCTCCCTCTCTCTCTCTCTCCCTTCCTTTCTTCCTTTTGTTCTTTTTATTTCATTCTTTCTTTCAGAAAAGCATATAGAAATCCTATATGGAAGTCATTGGGAGACTAAGTCCCTTTAATGAGAATGTGAATGCACATAGATTGAAATGGAAGCAGAAAAAGAATAGATATGTTCTATATGTGGACATATGGAAGTTCTGTTAGGCATTCCTGAATTCTTGTACAGTGTTGGGTCTGACCTGCAATTAAACAACAATACCTACTCAAATGAGATTATACTAAATAAATTAGACTTTGTAAATCAATTTGTCCCCCATCCCATTACGCTTCTTTTTCAAAATTAATTAGATGTCGGTGTAAATATAAATCATTATTAGCAGATGGAAAACGAGGGAATTAGCTGAAATTAGATATGATAGTTGAGGAACCAATGTAAATTTATTTGAAAGAAGTCTTCATAGCTATTGCCTGCCTCATATAATGACTCTAGGCAACGATCCATAAAACGTAGCTAAAAATATACCCTTCTTCTCCAAGCATCCTTACAGCTCAAGTCAAATATCCAACCCAATGCTTGGGAGAAGAACCAGCTCTTCACAGCATCCCGGTAAAAGGGTAGGGGTCCCTCTGACCATTTGGGAGATATTTGAAAGGTCAGGGCAGCCACCAAAAAAGGCATGTTTCCAATATCTCATCAGATGGCAACATTTAACAGAGGTCACTTGGAGTGTATCCACCCTATCTAACCTAATAGGATGGGAAATACCTTCATGGAGAGGTGGACCTGCAGGTGACATGAATATGTGCTATGTATGGCTTTAAAGATGACAGCCAACACCTTGAATTACACCAGAAAGCAACAGGAAGACAAAGTAGCCCACACAGCAGTGGAGTTACCCGTATTTTTCGGAGTATAAGATGCACCTTTCCCCCACCTAAAAGAGGCTGAAAATTTGGGTGAGTCTTATACTCCAAATGTAGTTTTTTTGAAGCTTCCCCCCAGCCCTAACAAGGTGCTAATGATCTTCCTGGCTCTTCCCGGCTTGCAGGCTTGTTTTCATTGCTACACCCTCCGAAAAAGGTTTTTTCAGCCCTAACGAGGTGCTAACGATCTTCCCGGCTTGCAGGATTTTTTCGTGGCTACTTCCTCCGAAGAAGTTTTTTTAAGCCCTAACCAGGGGATAAAATAAAGTGCTGAAGCTGACCAGACTAAGGACGCTAGCCAGATGAATACCTGGTACGTAGATTTTTTTCCCTTATTTTCCTCCCCCAAAACTAAGGTGCGTCTTATACTCCGAAAAATACGGTACTTGGGTGAACTGTGGGACACACAAAACTAAACATGCCATTTCACCCTGGACCAGTTGCAGCTTCCAGATGTTCTTCAAGGACAAGCCCAAACAAACAGGAGGTGACCAGAGGTGGGTTCCTGCCTGTTTTTGCCAGTGCGGTTAATAGCTGTTGTTCGGCACAGAGCCGAAGACCCTGCTGCCGTTCGCGGCGCCGGAGCTTTCCCCGGGTGCTTTCCCCACCCGCATTGATGCCGCCAATTGCATTCTTTTGCCCTCTGCACATGTAGAATGCTTTGCGCATGCGCAGAGGGCAAAAGAACGCAAACGGCGGCATCCATGCAGGCGGGGAAAGTGCCCGGGGAAAGCTCCCGCGCCACAAACGGCAGCAGCGTCTTCGGCTCTGTGCCGAACAACAGCTATTAACCGCACTGGCAGGAACCCACCTCTGGAGGTGACTAAGGAATTGATGACTGTAAGCATTTCATTTTTCTTGTGTGGTACCTTATTTTGTCCTGTATACAACAATTCACTGTTGTATTCATGGATAATGCGGGCAATCTGCCATTAAACATATTTAAGATTCTCTATTTGCATTGCTTGGCAGGCTTTTCATTAAAGTGAAAAGAAAAAGGAGGAGGAAAAAAGCCACAACTCCTGCAGGGATGTGGCTGCTTAAGTATCAGCAGATGGTTTGCTTCCTTCTTCTTCTTAGATGGCAGGAGATCAGGACTGTGAGGGAATTATAGTCTATGGTTTGCTGGCAAGTAATGAGGTGGAAAGGAAAATGCCGAAGGAGAATTAGAAAAATAGCAGCATGCTTCTTGTGGCTGCTGAACATATCAATACCAGTCAAATAGGGCCAGACAGGTGAAGGTACAAATTTTTTATTCAGCCCTTGCTTTTCAGATTTACACCTTTTCCAATTATCTACCAGCATGGCATCAGTAGGATTATTTGTAGCTGTGGCAAAAGTAATAAGTAACAAAAAGTGACTGCTGTATAGTCAGCTGAGCTGAATGTTAAAGAGAGACTCACAAATGAGCCTCAATTTCTCAGCTGAGTTCAGTATTTGCCAGGCTGTAGATTGAAGGATTGCAATTTTTGCCCCCTGATTGGCCTTTTTGCATCTATCTATTAGCCTTTTATTTTTAATTAGTGACTCAGTTGCAAATGCCACCTAGCTTTTAATTTATTTATTGCGACACTGGTACTTTAACTTTACTGTTCTAGGACAGTGATGGCGAACCTTTTTTCCCTTGTGTGCCAAAAGTGTGTGCGTGTGCACTATTGCATGTGCGCACGTGCCCACACCCATAATTCAATGCTCCCCTGCACTCTACGCATGCACGGGTGACCCCTGTGCTGCCCCACCCCCATACATGCGTGCATGACCCACCCGCTCCCCCATTTCCTGACTTTCGGTGGGCCCAGTAGGCCCATTTTTCACCCTCCCCAGGCTCCAGGGAAGGCTCCCCCACCCCTGGAGGCCCTCTGGAGGCTGAAAGCGCCCTCCCAGAGGCTCTGCGCAAGCCAAAAATCAGCTGGCCGGCATGCGCATGCATGCTGGAGCTGAGCTAGGGCAACGGCTCGCGTGCCGTCAGATATGGCTCCATGTGCCACCTGTGGCACGCGTGCCATAGGTTCGTCATCACGGTTCTAGGAGCAAGCACTCCACAAGGGTTGGAGTGCTGTGTAATGTCAAATGATAAATTCTTCATTATTTACATTATTTGGATAAATAATGATGATAATGCCAGTGTCAGGGTTCCATGTAACACCCCCAACGAAAGAAGACTCCGAGGCTAGGCATTCCTCAAAGTTCCATTTTATTAGAGATGTCATATTGGCACATCTGGGAAAACCCGAATCTGAAAGCTTCCAAGTTTTCCTCACCCAAAAGAAAGTCCAAGTCCCTGCCCCCAGCACCCACATGTCCATCATATTGTCCAATCAATACACCATCCCAACTGGAGATGCTTCTCAGGCACAACCCTCCAGGTGCAGGACAGAATGGCCTTGACTCTCGGAGAAAGGAATGTTATTATGGCTATATATTCTCCCAGCTCTATACAATCCCCCCTCCCAGTTTCCCACAGCACTAAATGTGGCAGGCCTGAAGATCCAAGGCCCAAGATGGCTTCCAGGCCTGACAGCCAGGTGCTCAAATTATGACTCTGATAGACATAGACATAAAATCATTTATGTCCAATCTTTTATACAGTAGAACCTCTGATCACAAATACTTCTGACCACGACCAAATTGGGTTCCGACCAAAAAAATCACTTTTTTTTCTGCGGCCGATTTCCCCTTCCATGCCATGTCTTTTGTAAACACCAAATTTCCAAAATGAGGTTCGGGTCACAACCAAATCGGGTTGTGACCAAAGTTATGGTCATGACTATATATATATAGTTCTACTATACTCTCTGTGTGTGTGTGTGTGTGTGTGTGTGTGTGTGTGTGTGTGTGTTTATTTATTTATTTATTTATTTATTTATTTATTTATTTATTTATTTATTTATTTATTTATTTATTTATTTATTTATTTATTTATTTATTTATTTATTTATTTATTTATTATTGGTTTGTCCTACTCCCGAGGGACTCAGGGCGGCGTACAACAATTTTATGAGAACACTAATAATAAACCACAATTAAAAACATCAATTAAAAAACATATACAAAAGGTTAAAAAATGATTCACTATCAGTCATACCAGGGGGGGGAGCTCAGATGGGGCTAGTCTCCTCCCCCTGCCTGCAGGAAGAGCCATGTCTTAACGGCTTTTCGGAAGGCCAGCAGTGTGGGGATGGTTCGGGTCTCTGGGGGAAGTTTGTTCCAGAGCACGCCCCCCCCCCACAGAGAAGGCCCTCCCCCTAGGGCCCGCCAGCCGGCATTTTTTGGCTGATGGGACCTGGAGGAGACCTACTCTGTGGGCCCTAACCAGTCGGAGGGAAGTATAAGGCAAAATGAGTCCAAGTTGGATTTCTCTTAACAATCTTCTACCCATTACTTCTTATCTTGCCCTCAGGTACTTTGGAGAATAAGTTGACCCCTCTCCTCTGTGTCAGCTGCTTGAGTAGATAGCTGTCATGGAAGATAGCTATCATGTCACCCCTAATCCTTCTCTTCATTAGGCTAGATATACCTAGTTCCCTTAACTGTTCATCATGTGGTTTAGCCTCCACACCTCTTATCATCTTTGTTGCTCTTCTTTGCCTTTTTTCCCTGGTCTTAGCATATTTGTTTGTTTGTTTGTTTGTTTGTTTGTTTGTTTGTTTGTTTGTTTGTTTGTTTGTTTGTTTGTTTGTGAGATTTATATACCGCCTCACAGTGCAAGCACTCTCTAAGTGGTTTACACCAGTAAGCACTTTATATTGCCCCCAACAATCTGGGTCCTCATTTTACCTACCTCGGAAGGATGGAAGACCGAGTCAACCTTGAGCCGGTGAGATTTGAGCAGCTGACCTGCGGATCACAGTCAGCTAAAGTTGCCTGCAGTACTGCCTCTATCCGCTGCACCATCTCGGCTCAAATCAACTTTTTTTCTATCATGGCGATCAGAACTGGACACTGCATTCCAAGAGTAACTTCACAACTGCACTATAAAGCAGTACTATCACGTCTGATGATCTTGATGCTATCCCTCTGTAGATGCAGCCTAGGACTCTATTGGCTTTTTTCACAGCTGCAGAATGCTGCTTGCTAATACGTGATGGTCCACTGGGACACAATGATCCCTCTCACAGTTACTACTGTTAACCCGGGTACTGCTTAAAGTTATTTAAGGAAAAGTAATTCCTGTAGTCTCAAGAAACTACAGAAGAACAAAGACAAGATAGATGTACAGATAGGATGGTGGAGAGGAGAGGAGAGGAGAGGAGGGGAGGGGAGGGGAGGGGAGGGGAGGGGAGGAGAGGAGAGGAGAGGAGAGGAGAGGAGATGAAGATTTGAGAAGGAGGGCTGAATTGATATTCATTGTCGTGTGCAGTGGGATCCCTTAGAGTGTTTTTGTTAGCCATGCCCCGAAGCTACTTTGGACTGGTTATCATCCTGAGCAAAAGCCTTTTTATCTCCAATAATGATCTATAGACAAGGTCACAGAACGTTACATAGCACTTCTGTCATTGTAGCTGTTTCCTGAAAGACAACAGACAGTGAAAAAGATTTGTGAGCAGGGATTGGAAATAAAGAAAATAAAGGAGAAGGAAAAGTGAGGTGTAGACTATTATACAGGGACTGTGGAGCTTCACATTTGGAATGGAAGAAGTAAATAACTTCTCTTTCTAGATGGAAAAAAAATTGAGATCTGAGAAGATGACAGAAGAATGTGCTATTATGGGTTTCATTATAATAGCTAAGGAGGCTGCCAAGTGATATTAGCTCCAATGTATCACCAGGGATGGGTGAGCTGGGGTGGCGAGTAGACTGTGGTTGTGAGATAGCGGGATAAAAATGTTGTGCCCTAGAATGGATTCAGCTGGGCAGGGTATTGGGTTAAAGGTGTTTAGGATTGATGGGTGTTAGAAGATGAGATAAGGATCAGAATGGTGAAGGGCAGAGGATGATATGCAAAAGGGAAAAGTTAGCGAACATCTTCTTAGGGAAGATGTTATTCTTACAAGGTAGGCTAGGTCAAGAAGCATATACCACAAAGACTACTAGAGCTCTACTGCTGTAAATAGAAACCCTAATAGAGCTTCCCTTTCCCTCCTCAAAGACAAGATAGATGTACAGACATGATGGAGGAGAGGAGAGGAGAGGGAGAGGAGAGGAGAGGAGAGGAGAGGAGAGGGAGAGGAGAGGAGAGGAGAGGAGAGGAGAGGGAGAGGAGAGGAGAGGAGAGGAGAGGAGAGGAGAGGGAGAGGAGAGAAGAGGAGAGGAGAGGAGAGGAGAGGGAGAGGAGAGGAGAGGAGAGGGAGAGGAGAGGAGAGGAGAGGAGAGAATTAAGGCAGGTTTATTCTGAGTTTCTTTCTCAGACTTTCCTCTTTGTCAGGGTTGGGTTTATGTTCGCTTTACCATTCTTGCATTCCTTCTTCAACTTATCTCTGTACTCCTCCAAAGGAGGACTGGCTACCTGTGATTGTCAGTAAGAATTCAGACATGTAGAGAACAGCAATCTATCTTCTTCATTGTTACCAATCGTGATTAACAAAAGAGGACCATCCATTAGTGTAACATTAAAGACAAAGAATACAAAGAACTTTTGTGCTCCTTGTGATGTTTCTCAATATATAAGGCAAAGAACCAACCTGCAAAGAAAAATCAGTGCATTGACTTGTTTAAATATAAGAGGACCCAGACAAGAAAATCAACAGGGAAGCAACACTTTAAGCATACATAAGTCTCTCCTTTGATAAACCTTTGAAAAATCAATTCCCAAATGGAAGGGTTCTTTCAACATTGGTTTGTCACAGAGTGGGAACTGGTCATCCCAACTTATAAGCAATTGATTTCCCTGATGCATCTTTCAGAAAATAAATGGTTTTGTTATAGGTGCTTCCTTAAAATCCAAAAGGAAATAGTAAAGAAGACATGCTAAAACTCTAGAGACCCGATGGGTAATTTCTGTGTGTCCTTCCCTGACAGCTGCAATCTCATGAAACATTTATAGCATTTGTCTGTGTGAGGTGGATAGGTTGATAATTATTTCCCAAGCTGCTATTGTCAAGCCTGTTTAGAACTGAAACTAAATTGAAATATAAGTCAAATACTTGTATAACTTTCAATTATATTCAGGGGCGGGTTCCTAATTTTTTTACTACCACTCTGTGGGCATGGCTTATTTTATGGGTGTGGCTTGCCAGCCATGTGACCGGGTGGGCATGGCTTGCTGGCCATGTGACCAGGTGGGTTTGGCTTCTCGGACTGCTGAAGGGAGGGGAAATGAGATAGCTCCTGCCGCCCGTTCTTTCAGCGTCTCACGTGCTCCCTCAGCCATCCTCCCCTGCTTGGACTCACTGTGGGGTAGGAAGGCAGCGCATGCGCAGCGCCGGAAGCTCGGCTTCTGGGCATGCGCAGAAGAAAATTTTAAAATTTTATTAACATTTTTTAAAAAATGGTGGTGCCCAGGCACCGGCAACCGACCGCACCGGTACTGTGACGTCACCAGCGGGCACCGGTAGGAACCCACCATTGATTATATTTGTATTTCACCCCTTGTTTTGGAGTTGTTTCTGAAGCAGGCACTGAACTCAGAGGTGGGCTGCACATATGTTAACAATCATTTCACCAGAAATGTGAGCGCGCATGCAATCATGGTCGCTTTGCTCGCGCGTGTGCCTTCCTCGCTTTTCTGTGGCTTCAAACACACAGCAAATCTTCTCAGGCAGCTGCAGTGAGTAGAGCAGGTGAGGCACGGCAATCAGCTGGGGTTTGTTGGTGGGGACAAAGGCAGAAAGTGAGATAAATCGGACAGGCTAGTGCCGGGGCAGGTGGGCGGAATTACCGGTTTGCCTGAACCGTTCCAAACCTGCAGCAGCCCACCTATGACTGAACTGTCTCCATTGATAAAAGATATAAAGAAAGTCTCTGGAGTGTATGTTGGTTCCATCATGAGGGTTGTGAAGAATTCAGCAATATTGGGGTGGGGGGGTTCATGAATATTCAGTCCTTAATTAGTAATCCAGCAATCAGATAAAGAGCTATAATACATCCTAGGTAGAGGCAGATATAAGGTCTCCTGCTTGGGCAGGGGGTTGGACTAGATGACCTGCAAGGTCCCTTCCAACTCTGTTAATCTATTAAATCTCAACGTTTTTAAAATTCTTTTGAAGCAAGAATATTTTTTTAACTTTGATTGAATCAAGCTCACGTGAAGTGTTGATACCACTTTATAAAGCCTTGGTAAGGTCACACTTGGAATACTGCATCCAGTTTTGGTCGCCACAATGTAAAAAAAGATGTTGAGACTCTAGAAAGAGTGCAGAGAAGAGCAACAAAGAGAAGAGAAGAGCAACAAATAAGAGCCAAGGTGGCGCAGCGGTTAGAGGCAGTACTGCTGGCCACTTTAGCTGACTGTGATCTGCCGGTCAGCGGTTCAAATCTCACTGGCTCAAGGTTGACTCAGCCTTCTATCCTGCCGAGGTAGGTAAAGTGAGGACTCAGATTGTTGGGGGCAATGTAAATATACATTGCTTACTGGTGTAAACCACTTAGAGAGTGCTTGCACTGTGAGGCGATATATAAATCTCACAAATAAATAAATAAATAAATAAATAAATAAACAAAGATGATTAGGGGACTGGGGGCTAAAACATATAAAGAACGGTTGCTGGAATTGGGAGTAGGCGGCATATAAGAACAGCAGAATAAATAAATAAATAAATGTCTAGTTTAATGAAAAGAAGGACTATGGGTGAAATGATAGCAGTGTTCCAATATCTCAGAGGCTGCCACAAAGAAGAGGGAGTCAAGCTATTCTCCAAAGCACCTGAGGGTATGACCAGAAGCAATGGATGGAAACTAATCAAAGAGAGAAGCAGAAATTTCCTGACAGAACAATTATTCAGTGGAACAACTTGCCTCCAGAAGTTGTGAATGCTCCAACACTGAAAGTTTTTAAAAAGAGATTAGACAACCATTTGTCTGAACTAGTATTGGACTTCCTGCCTGCGTAGGGGGTTTGACGAGAAGACCTCCAATGCCCCTTCCAATTCTGTTATTCTGTTATTTTATCAAATAAACATAAGCAAATTTTGAGATGCTGCCTAACTGCAAATGTAGTCGATATACCAATACTAAATAAAACATCAGCTGCTATTTTTTCTGTTATTTCTAGTGTAGCAGGGGGAAGGAGGGAATAAAAGGAGGGTTTGGGAGGAAGGGGTGGAGACAGAAGGAGTGCAAGGGAAGGAAGGAGGGGCTTGGCTGGGGGAAGGAGGAGGAAAAAGCGTGAGAGAAGAAGGGAGGTTGGTGAGCCAAGCTGAGGGAAATAAGGGGATAGGATAGCAGAGGCTTTGATGGGGAAAGCCTGAGAGAAATAAAGGGATATGATAGCAGAGGCTCCTATGGGGAAAGCCTGAGGGAAATAAGGGAATAGGGTGGCAGAGGCTTCTATGGGGAAAGCCTGAGGGAAATAAGGGAATGGGGTAGCAGAGGTTTTTGTGGGGCAATCTTGAGGGAGATAAGGGGATACCATAGCAGAGGCTTTTGTGGGCCAAGCCTAAGAGAAGTAAGGGGATAGGATAGCAGAGGCTTCTGTGGGAAAAACCTGAGAGAAATAAAGGGATAGGATAGTAGAGGCTTCTGTGGGAAAAAACTGAGAGAAATAAAAGGATAGGATAGCAGAGGCTTCTGTGGGGAAAACCTGAGAGAAATAAAAGGATAGGATAGAAGAGGCTTCTGTGGGCCAAGCTTGATAGAAGAGGAGAGGAGAGGCTTCTGTGATACAAGCCTGAGGAAGAGAAGAGTTTGAGTGAAAGGAGGCAAGCAGAGGAAACAACGAAGAGCAGAAGCCATGGAAGGAGCCCAGTGGGCAGTTCAAAAGAGAGTAAAGAGAGAGAAAGAGGAAGAAGCTCCAACCAGCCAACTGAATACCACCCCTGTTGCGTCCCCTCAGGACGCCGGTTTACCTCAGGACTGTTCCTGATTGGCCAGAGCGGGCGCTGTTTGGAAGCGGGAGTTTGAAGGCTTCCTATTGGCTGGCGCATCTGACAGCCGGCTATAAAAGAGCTGTCAGACGCGGCTGAGGCGCGAGTTGCTTCCTGCTATGTTTGTTGCTGGTTGTTCTTAGTTGTTGCTCTGTTAGCCTTAATAAAGTCTTTGTTGGCTCTTGATTCGTCTTGCCTCAATTCTTATGTCCTCACCCCATGCGGATATTTCGACCCCATCACATGACCTGCCTGCAGAGAGGAGGCTGACAACCACCCCATCGCATGACCCTGGCAAGTAGAGGTGCATCTGAGAGGGACCAGGGTGGACTGGTCCAAAGCCAAACAAAGAGGGCCAGGAGAACCCAGACTCCAGCGACCCTTACGAGGGTAAACCCTACACTAGATTTGAGGTAGTAACCATAGTTTCACAGGCAATTATTGCCTTATCACAACTGCCTATTTTCTAAATAATCACATTATATACTTTTCACATAAAGTGATGTTAATCTTAATTCCTCTAACATGTGCCAAGAAGAATATTCTGCCAGAACGTCAGAAATAAACTAGATTAAAAACAGCACCAGCTTCACAAGGATTTTAGATAAGGAAATGGCTGCTGAAAGCATATTAGCTTATAGCCTTTTAATTACATTTGTGTTGTATTTGTTCTAGAAATTAATTTGCTATCTTTTATTATGAGAAGTAGCTAATAAAATGAAGAGGATGAGGGGAGGAAGATGTATGAAGAAATACACACACACACACACACACACACACACACACACAGTCACCAAACTCTGAATTGAAGAAGACCTAACTTTATTTGGTTCACACCATATTACCTTAATATCAACAGATTGTTACAAACAGCAGAGTCAAAGGGATACAGTGAAATCAATATAGATGCATGTTTTGGACAATTATTCAATAGAAAATTAAAAGGATGTCCAGACAGGTCCAGTACTTTCATTGATCAGCATAGCAAGTTAGATATCAAGAGCTCCTGGATGTTTGGAGCTGCTGTTCTAATTTGTTTCCAAATTACCTTTCTGAGACCTGGTTATTCATCTGCAAAAATTGCTCAATGTGGATATTTATTACAGAGGTATGCAAATATAGATGATTTTATAATTCCCTCCCTCCCTCCCTCCCTCCTTCCTTCCTTCCTTCCTTCCTTCCTTCCTTCCTTCCTTCCTTCCCTCCTTTCCTCCCTCCCCCCTCCCTCTCTTCCTTCCCCAACATCATAATTCAATCTCAGTAGAGTTTAATCCAAACCAATTTTCAATAATATATAACCTTGCTGCTAATGTTTATCACTTTGCTTGCTTCCCAGCATGCTAGTTATTCTTCAATATCTTTGTTAAAGGTAGATGTAAAAACCTTGTTTGCAACTTTAGCATGTACACTGTTGAAAGTACTACATCAATAATATATTCTGCACAGTCTGCTTTTATGAAAAGACATTAAGATTTTGATAACACTGGATTATTTATGGATGTTTTAGAAATTCTGAAAATGTTTCAAGCAGCTGTTGTGGTTTCATTAGACCTGGAAAATGTTTTTGATATGTGCAGATTAAATACTGAAATAAATTATAAAATGGATTTCTCTTAACTTTTATTTCTTGAATTAAAAAGGAGGCAAATGCTTCAGGAAGAAGCTTACTATAGAGTGTATGTATAGTAAATGCCCATACAGAGAAGTAGCCAGTGGTGGGTTCCTACCGGTGCGATCCACTCTATAGCACCGGTAGCGGTCTGCTGGTGATGTCACAGTACCGGTGCGGTCACCGGAGGCTGCATTGTGGGTGGGCAATGCCCCCACTTCTCCAGCCGCTGCCAAGCTCCCAAGGCCCACGCCCACCTGGTCACATGGCTGGCCACCCACACCCACAAAATAAGCCATGCCCACAGAGTGGTAGTAAAAAAATTAGGAACCCGTGCCTGGAAGTACCATATTTCTCGGAGTATAAGACGCACCTTTTTCCTCCCTAAAAGTGGCTGAAAATTTGGGTGCGTCTTATACTTCGAATGTAGCTTTTTTTTCCAGCCCTAACTAGGTGCTAACAGATCTTCCCAGCTCTTACCTTGCAGGCTTTTTCATTGTTACTCTCTCCAAAGAATGTTTTTCCAGCCCTAAGTCTTTGCAGAATTTTTTTTCATTGCTCTACTTGCTCCGAATAAGTTTTTTTTTAGCCCTAACCAGGTGCTAACGATCTTCCCAGCTCTTACTGGCTTGCAGGTTCTTTCACTGTTATTCTCTAGAAGAAGGTTTTTTTAAGTCCTAACCAGGAGATAAAATAATGTGCTGAAGCTGCTCTGAATAAGTTTTTTTCTAGCCCTAACCAGGTGCTAACTATCTTCCCAGCTCTTACCGGCTTGCAGGCTCTTTCATTGTTACTCTCTCAGAAGACTGTTTTTCCAGCCTTAAGTCTTTGCAGGGTTTTTTTCATTGCTCTACTTGCTCCAAATAAGTTTTTTTCTAGCCCTAACCAGGTGCTAACAGATCTTCCCAGCTCTTACCTTGCAGGCTCTTACATTGTTATTTTCTCAGAAGGTGGTTTTTTAAAGTCCTAACCAGGGGATAAAATAATGTGCTGAAGCTGACCAGACTAAGGATGCTAGCCAGATGAATACCTGGTAGGCAGATTGTTTTCCCCTATTTTCCTCCCCAAAAACTAAGGTGCGTATTATACTCCGGTGCGTCTTATACTCCAAAAAATACGGTAGCCATTAGACAAAGTTCATTAGAAAGGAGAATTTATACTTCTTTTTAGTGAGCACTTAACAAAACAATTATAAATTCTCCAAAAAAGGACACAATTCTCCAAGGACATAATTCACAGTATAACAGTTGACAACCTTTGATACTAAATACTAATTTCTAAATGTTAGGTTTCAATCTAATTCCACAGCAATATATGCATAGTTTCACCCATTTTACTGCAGTCAGGGGCAACACAAGCTGAGAAAGATGTTGAACTTACTTCTCTCTGTGTCTGGTGTTATGTCAATGTGAATCCATGCCATATATGTGTTTGATGGAAATTTACTACAGTATAAGAGAACACCCTATAAAGTCTGTAGGCAGAGATATAGCTGTGAAAAACGACTTTATCACTTTCATCCTGTCCATCTTGCCCAAGGCTTCTGCTTGGACTGTCACATCGGGAAGATTCTCTGCTGTGCTTTGTGTCTAAGTTAATTAACAGTTTGTTATCAGTGAACTGCACAGAGGTTGTGACTAATACTCAAAAGACAGGCATTACAGATAGTCCTCTCTTACAGATAGTTTGAAATTATATGACAGTGCTGAAAATTGTTGTTATGAGTGTTCCCTGAAGTTATGGCTGATGTAGTTCCTCCATGAACATGTGATCGTGTCTGCTCCTATACTTCAACTCCCCCTCACCTATCTTATCCTCATTTCTGCCCTTTTGGCTACCCTGCTCTCTCTCTCTCTCTCTCTCTCTCTCTCTCTCTCTCTCTCTCTCTCTCTCTCTCTCTCTCTCTCTCTCTCTCTCTCTCTCTCTCTCTCTCTCTCTCTCTCTCTCTCTCTCTCTCACACACACACACACACACACACACACACACACACACACACAGAGCCACCTGTACTTCATTACCATCCCCGCCAACCCTTGTTAAGCAAGGACAGCCTGTAAAATAGTTTATTTCCCATTGGAGTTCAACAATACTTTTAGTTAACAAATTTCAGTAATACAATTACCGTATATTTACTTTAGATCCGTGATGGCGAACCTATGGCACGGGTGCCACAAGTGGCACGTGGAGCCATATCAGTGGGCACGCGAGCTCAGGTCCAGCGTGCATGTGTGCACCAGCCGGCTGATTTTCGGGCCTTCTGGGCCCACTGGGAGTTGGGAAACAGGCTGTTTCCAGCCTCCAGAGGGGGTGGGGAAGGCCGTTTTCGCCCTCCCCAGGCTCCTAGAAAGGCTCTGGAGCCTGGGGAGAGCAAAAAATGGGCGTGCCATTGCATGCTGGGAGCAGGGTTGTCATGCGTGCATGTACGGGGGTGCATGGAATTATGAGTGTGGGCACGCACACACGTGATCCCCCGCAATCCCCCCCCTTTTGGCACGCGAACCAAAAAAGGTTTGCCATCACTGCTTTAGATCTTAAATAGACAGATGGACAATATGTATACTTGCATCACTCCCTTTCCTGTTCTGAACAGGAAGTCTGAGTTTTGTAGTTCAAGACTTATAGTATCAGACATTAATACAATCAAGAGAGTCCAGAAATATTTCACAAGAAGAGTCCTCCACTCCTCTGCTGCAATAAAATACCTTATTCTACCAGACTTGAAATATTGGGATTAGACAATTTACAACTACGTCGCTACCAAACTGATCTAAATGTAGTTCATAAAATTATATACCAAAATGTCCTTCCTGTCAATGATTTCTTCTGCTTCAACCGCAACAATACACGAGCATGTAATAGATTCAAACTTAATGTAAACCGCTCCAAACTCGACTGCAGAAAATACGACTTCAGCAACAGAGTGGTCAATGCCTGGAATGCACTACCTGACTCTTTCACCAAACCCCATAAACTTTAACCTTAGACTGTCTACAATCGACCTCTCCCCATTTCTAAGAGGTCTGTAAGGGGCATGCATAAGCGCACCACTGTGCCTACCGTCCCTGTCCTACTGTCCTATTGTCCTCTTTTATAAGTACTTTTTTACTTATGTTATGTTTATACAAACAACTACTATCCTTTACATGTTTAAAAATAAATAAATTAAATAAATAAATAAATAAAGTCCATGTTCATTTAAGGCAGCGGTGTCAAACATGCTGGATGCGTCACACGCTGCCCACGCCCACCCATGTTTAAGCGAAGTGGGGGGAGTTGTGATACATCACAGGACAACAATGTGACGACGCGAGTTTGACACACCTGATTTAAGGATTTCTTAGAATTATCAAGAATTTTGGTAAGCCTACTTGTCTTAAAATAATCTGCCTTCCTGCATGAGCTATACTATCAAAGGTCTGGATGTAGCTACCAAAACAAAGTTGAATATTATTCTTATTCTTTCTTACTTTCTCCATTATAGATCTTACATTATGAAAAGTCCAGTTGCCTTTTGAAAAAGCACCTTTGTATAAGTTCCATAATTAGCAAGTATCCAAAGAATGAAAACCCAGTAATCCTAATAATATAAAGTGAATTATATCTAGCTGGTATAAATTCTTCCTATCGCTAAGAACTTAAAAACATGAAATAAAACTCTGGACAATCTATAACCCTGCTTAAGCATATATATCCCCCCGGCATTTATTAATGGCAGTGGTGAAATCTACTTACTTCCCTTGGAAGTGCACGTGTGCTTGCGCTTTTTCACCCGCGCTCCGCTCGCACGTGCTCTTTTTCATCCTCTGAGCATGCGCAGAACTCTTTGCGCATGCGCAGAGGTTTTAAAAAAAGAAAATGGTGGCATCCGGGTGGGTGGGCGGAGCCTCGTGCTGCCACCGCTACCGGTTCTCCGAACCACCGGACGCCGCTACTATCAGTACACCCGAACCAGGCCAAACCAGTAGCATTTCACCCCTGATTAATGGTCATAAAATTATTCAGCCTATTTTCAAAACTTGCTGAAGAATTACTGCAACGACTTCCTTCTGTAGTAAATTACACTGGCTGCTTTTTTTGAAGAAATATTTCCTTTAGACTAATAATAAATTCCTTGCTACTCTATTTCATGGCATGACCTTTTTCCACTTGTGTTTGTACGATAAGGTACGAGGGAGGAAGCTGGCATTTTTCATAGTCCCTTTCATATATTTGAAAACCATATCACTGCACAGAGGAAAGCTTTATTAAAAACAAACATCCAAAAAAGAAATGACCAAAGGAATCCAAAGCTTTGGCTGCCTTATAATGTGGAACCACCTTGGAACTGGCTTACAACAGAAGCGTCACAAGGTCAACTTATGAACCATACATGAATAACAACCTATATATTTTATCTTCCTAGCTATTTGATAGCCCCTTTGTTCAAGACAACAACAACCATAGGTCATTGGTAGGAGACAGATTTGTATTGCAATTAATCTGAAGATCTTATCATCTCTAGTGACAATGATGCTTGGGTGTCAGGATGAAAAGAACATCTGAAAGAGGAGTAGTAAGGACATTTTTTTCTCTTAGTCTTTTGAGCAGTATGTACGGACCAGTGGTGGGTTGTGATTGTAGTCAAGGACAACCTGTACACGACACACATTTCAATTGAATTGTAGTACATCTAAATTTGGGCAAAAAAATCCCAATCTGTATTTCATGATTAATTTTCAATGAGTTTGTGTTATAATTAGACAGCTTTTGAAGCAAACACAGTGCAAAAATCATCATCATATCATTGGGAATCAGTCCTTTATATAATAGTTGGGTTTCAATAGCTGCTTCCTACAAGTATGTTCTTCCTACAAAGAACTGTTACAGGAATTGGGTATGCCTAGTCCAGGGGTAGGCAAAGTTGGCTCTTCTATGACTCATGGACTTCAACTCCCAGAATTCCTAAGCTTGCATGATTGGCTCAGAAATTCTGGGAGTTGAAGTCCACGAGTCATAGAAGAGCCAACTTTGCCTGCCCCTGGCCTAGTCTAATGAAAAGAATGACTAGGGGAGACATGATAGTAGTATTCCAGTATTTGAGGGGCTTCTACAAAACTACTTTCCAAAGCACCAAAAGGCAAGATGAGAAACAATGGATGGAAACTAACCAAGGAGAGAAGTAACCTAGAACTAAGGACAAATTTCCTAATGGTGACAACAATCAACCAATGGAACAACTTGCCTTCAGAAATTGTGGGTGCTCCATCACTGGAGGCTTTCAAAAAGAGACTGAACAATATTTTATCTAAAATGGTATAGGGTCTCCTGCTCAAGCAGGGGATTGGACTAGAAGACCTCCAAGGTCCCTTTTAACTCTGTTATTCTATGTTCTAAAAACACTGGATAACAACTATTATAGCTAAATATTCCAACCTGCTAGATTGAAGAATTAGCCTAAATAAATCATTTTGCTGTGGTTTATGTTTATATATTCAGTCATTGTACTGTAGGTAAAATAACAACTTCTGCCTAGTAATTGGAAAGAATAGAGCTATCTGGTGCTACAATCTGCTATCAACAAGGATACATTCAAAAGACTTTCTCTGCCAAGGCAATGGTGCATTTATTTTAATTCTACAATGGTGATAGCATCAGGTCCTTGGGCTCTCAAACTTCTAAAAAAAAATCAGTGTGTTGGGGATTTAATCTTAGCCCATCTTCTTGAACTGCACATGTTCTGTTGCTAATATATGCTTTTCCAACATTTATATGCTGGGCCATTGTTTTTTCTTCCTTTACTGAACTACTTAGAATCGGGGTCCTCAAACTATGGCCCACAGGCTGGATATGGCCTGCTGAAGCCATGAATCCGGCCTGCGCGGGACCACGAGGCTGCCCCGCCCACATTGTCCCATCTACCCGCTGGCCCCCACCCACCTTCTAGAGGCCAAGAAGGCCAAAAACGGGATTTGCAGATGCCTCAGGAAGCCAAAAATGGGCCCATTTTTTAGCGGCAGAATGGTACTGGAGGCCGAGGAGGCCAAAAACGGGCCCATTTTTGCCTCCCCAGCCTCCAGAGAGAGGGGGGTAGGGAGAGAGAGGAAGAAAGGAAGACACACACACACACACACACACACACACACACAGAGAGAGAGAGAGAGGGAGGGAGGGAGAGAGAGAGAGAGAGAGAGAGAGAGAGAGAGAGAGAGAGAGAGAGAGAGAGAGAGAGAGAGAGAGAGAAGTCCCTCACACACACACACCCAAGGCAGCCACATCCCTTCACTAACCTGCTTTCCACCCCCAGGAGCAAAACAAATTAAAGTTTAATTTGTGTGCATTGTTTAATGGACTGCTAAATTGGCCACATCCACCCAGTCACATGACCACCTAGCCACGTCCCCCAACCCGGTCCGCCCCCCCCAACAGTCTGAGTGACTGTGAATTGGCCCCCTGTTTAAAAAGTTTGAGGACCCCTTACTTAGAACAACAGACAACATTTTTTTCCTGGCCCTCGGGTTGAACAATTGTCCAATGGTTCGTACTTTGTAGCTTTACATTTCAAGATTTCACCACTTTTTCATAAAAATATCATGAAATTTAACAAAAAATAAATTTATTTTTGAACAAAATTATCTTTACTTAATGTTATAATAAATAATATAACTATTTAATTGGGAGCATGGCATTATTTAGAGTGACACAATGCTGATTTCTAACTTAGATGAGAAGATAATCGCTAGTGTCACAATACTGGCATGGCACTGATATTAATTCAATTCTTTGACACATTTTCCAGTGAGCTAATGCACTAAGAAGTAATTTATAGACTACCCAGAGGTCAGTTAAAAAGGACCCGTTATCATGGAGGCATTGTTTTCTGCCATAACTGAAGGATAAACATCAGGAGGAAACACAACACACACACATATACACACAAAACATTAGGGGAAACAAACAGAAAATGGTTCCAGAAAGATTTACCTCTGGTCACAATTTGCTTTCTGATTCTAGGTATACTAATTTCATTAATAAGAATAACTACAGTAATAATTTTAATTACTTTAAATATTTAAAAAGTAAAAACCTGAAATTTAAAATTTCTTCATAATCTTCCTTTGCTTAATCAGGTTATTCATTTGACTATATCCCTTCCAATTCATCCAGACATGTAACTATTTATTAGACTTTTTTTTTTTAACTTTCAGTGATTTATGACTAAAAAAAAAATCTCAGGATCCATGCTCAGCACAAAATAACATTTTTAAGAGAGTGTGAAATTATGTTAACCTCTTTACTGTGGGCAAGAAAAACAACTGCCTATAGTAACTTCTTTGTAATGCTTTCTGACCCTTTAAGTCCCAATTCAATTCCTGTTCTCACAAAAGCATATCTGTGCACTCTTTCCATAAGCTTTTCTAGACCCCAAATCTAGTATTACCATATTTTTCGGAGTATAAGACGCACCTTTTTCCTCCCTAAAAGTGGCTGAAAATTTGGGTGCGTCTTATACTTTGAATGCAGCTTTTTTTCCAGCCCTAACTAGGTGCTAACAGATCTTCCCAGCTCTTACCTTGCAGGCTTTTTCATTGTTACTCTCTCCAAAGAATGTTTTTCCAGCCCTAAGTCTTTGCAGAATTTTTTTTCATTGCTCTACTTGCTCCGAGTAAGTTTTTTTCTAGCCCTAACCAGGTGCTAACGATCTTCCCAGCTCTTACCGGCTTGCAGGCTCTTTCATTGTTACTCCCTCAGAAGAATGTTTTTCCAGCCCTAAGTCTTGGCAGGGTTTTTTCATTGCTCTACTTGCTCTGAATAAGTTTTTTTCTAGCCCTAACTAGGTGCTAACGATCTTCCCAGCTCTTACTGGCTTGCAGGCTCTTTCATTGTTACTCTCTCAGAAGAAGGTTTTTTTAAGTCCTAACCAGGGGATAAAATAATGTGCTGAAGCTGACCAGACTAAGGACGCTAGCCAGATGAATACCTGGTAGGCAGATTGTTTTCCCCTATTTTCCTTCACAAAAACTAAGGTGCGTCTTATACTCCAGTGCGTCTTATACTCTGAAAAATACGGTAATCTCCTTTCTTCTGCGAGAGATTAACAATGATTGGGAATTAGAATCTGGAGGTTTGCGGCCCTATCAATCCATCGTCCCTCTGAACACAAAATTAGCACACAGAAAGATGCTCTTCATCCCTCTTCCTTATACCACTTTAGCACACTTGAATCACAAGCTTGAAGGGAAAAAAATCAATGAGAATTCCTGTTGGTACAGCCATCTGTCTTCATGTCCATAATTAAGTCTCTCTCAAATACCACTGTATTGAAAATTGAACAATATTTCGATGCAGGCAGACTGTAATTACCTAGATAACATCAAGTTTGTCACCTACGTATTTGAGATTTAATTTTCTATATGTGAAAATGCATCTTAATAAGCTCTATAGCTTAGGGTATAGGAAGATGCCATTGCAACAGAATGCCTTTTATAGATTCACAGCTGTTTCAGACTATTGTCATTTTGCTGTCTACCCTCTAAGCATTTTTAAAATTAATCAACTATGTATGAAATGCCTTCAATGAATTAGATTCTACTCTAATAGAGGGAGCATTCCAAGGTCTCAGCCAGAGGTCTTTTGCATCATAGAACACCAGTACCAGAGGTGGGTTCCTGCCGGAGCTGCCCAGTGCATAGCTCCAATAGGGAGCGGCGGATCGTGCAACTGCTCCGGAGCCCTCTCTGCCGGTCCACCCGGTGCGTCACCATTTTTTTCAGTGATTTTGGGTCGATTTTGCTTCTGCGCATGCGCGGAAGCAAAATCGTGCCAAAATCTGGCGAGGGGACATGGCACGAGAGAGATTTTGGCGAGATTTTGCCTCCGCGCATGCACGGAAGCAAAATTACGCCAAAATCCCACACATGCGCGTGTCCCCTCACGAGATTTTGGCGCGATTTTGCTTCTGCGCATGCACAGAAGCAAAACCGCGTGAGGGGCCACGCGCGCATAGCGAGCGTGCATGCCCCAAAAGCGTGGAGATGCGTGCACATGGCTCCGGCAGCCAGGTAAGTGAGCAACCCGCCCCGACCAGTACTATAATTGTTCTGGATTATGATATGTGACTAATTCCTCTGTAGTCACAAATATACTTTTTAATATATTTCAGCAAAATAGATTGACTGCTATGCATCCAAGCAAATAAATAAGTGGCAGTTGTGCCACTTGTGCAATTTTGAAAATAAGAAAGAGCAACAGGGAGTTATGTTTCCCACTTCCCACTTCCAAGCTCAAATTAGATTCCAAATATGGAATCAGTAATGAACAGTAAAGTTATGAAATCACACAATTCTGAGCAATGTCAATTTAATCTGAATTCCATATGCTTCCCCATTCCTTTATATAGAAATACCAGGAACCTATCTATTGAAATATGGACTTAGGTCTTAGCCCCTTTCTAAGGTGCTCTAATCAATTGCAAAATATTTTATAATAAAGTTAATCAAATTCATATGAGTGTTAACTCTACACAGGTCTTGTGGCCCGTCAGCTGCCAGCAGAGCTAGCAGCAGAGTCAGATGAGGAAGAGGTGGCGGGAGAGCCTGGGCCAGCTCTGATAAGGAAACAGCATCACAGACAGAGGCAGAGCTGGGGCCTTCTGTCCTCCCCCAGGTGGAGAGGCAGCTGTCTTGAGAGGCAGCTGGGCCTGAGCTGAGTGAGGGAAGGAACAGATGGGGCCTATCTCAGATGTGCGTATGTGTAAGAGAGGAAAGGAGAGGAGAGCAAAGGAAATCAATAAGCCGGCTCTCAGGGAAAAGCAGACGTAGATTCTAGCCAGCCCCTCCCTGGCTAGGAAATAAAGAGTAGGGGTTTGGGAGTGGCAAGTTGTCGCAGACAACCGTTCATTTTCTAGTATACAGCAAGCAATTCAGATTCCTTGGCCAGAACCAGGTTTGTTGAGAATAATTATGTTTGGGTTTTGTTTATCCACGTGAATAAAAGACTGTTACTGCCCTGTTTTGTTTTACTCATGAGTAAGCAGCTTATCATTACTTGCGAAGGCTGGTAAAATCCAATGGGATGATAGGAGCAATATCTGAAGATAAATTATCTGGAATTCCTTTGTGGTCTGTGAACTCGAATATGCTAGAGATATAGTAGTTCTAAAGTGTGCCTGTATCTCACATGGACTTGACATATGTCAAGAAGGATCTTGACAGACTTGAACATTGGGCTCTATCTAACAAAATGAAATTCAATAGTGAAAAAAGTAAGGTTCTACATTTAGGCAAGAAAAACAAAATGCACAGGTACAGTATATGTGGTACCTTGCTCAACAGTACTAACTGTGAGAGGGATCTTGGGAGTCCTAGTGGACAACCATTTAAATATGAGACAGCAGTGTGCAGCAGCTGCCAAAAAAGCCAACACAGTTCTAGGCTGCATTAACAGAGGGATAGAATCAAGATCACGCGAAGTGTTAATACCACTTTATAATGCCTTGGTAAGGCCACACTTGGAATATTGCATTCAGTTTTGGTCGCCACAATGCAAAAAGGATGTCGAGACTCTAGAAAGAGTGCAGAGAAGAGCAACAAAGATGATTAGGGGATCGGAGGCTAAAACATATGAAGAACGGTTGCAGGAACTGGGTATGTCTAGTTTAATGAAAAGAAGGACTAGGGGAGTCATGATAGCAGTGTTCCAATATCTCAGGGGCTGCCACAAAGAAGAGGGAGTCAAACTATTCTCCAAAGCACCTGAAGGTAGAACAAGAAGTAATGGGTGGAAACTAAACAAGGAGAGAAGTAACTTAGAACTAAGGAGAAATTTCCTGACAGAATAATTAATCCATGGAACACCTTGCCTCCAGAAGGTGTGAATGCTCCAACACTGGAAGTTTTTAAGAAGATGTTGGATAACCATTTGTCTGAAGTAGTGTAGGGTTTCCTGCCTAGGCAGGGGGTTGGACTAGAAGATCTCCAAGGTCCCTTCCAACTCTGTTGTTGTTGTTATTGTTGTTATTGTTGTTATTATTATTGTTGTTGTTGTTATTATTGTTGTTGTTGTTGTTATGTTGTTGTTGTTGTTGTTGTTGTTGTTATTATTATTATTATTATTATTATTATTATTATTATTATTATTATTATTATTATTATTATTATTATTATTATTATTATTATTATTATTATTATTATTATTATTATTATTATTTCAGAGCATATATGACTATTTGGATCCGAGAGACTGTCACTTCTTTTTAGGAGTTTACTTTGCTTAGAGCCATTGTCTGCTTTCTTCCAAACACATCTTCCTTGGAGCCATTCATTTTTGACAACTCCTCTCCATTGTTCAGCCTTCCCTTTTTTGCAAACAGTTGTTGAACAGGTTTCAGGCCTGGAGAAGCGACTGAGGCAACAACGGTCACTCTGGTAGATCAACTTTATCAGGATCAAATGGGGGAGTGCACCCCTGCTGGTCTGTTAAAATTCTCATAATCTTTCAATACCATCAGTCATAACATCCTTCTGGACTGCCTGCAGTCAGTAATTTTTCTTCAGTCAGTGATTTCAGTCAGTGGTCATGGGGAAGGAGGATTAGGCCTTGTTCACCTGTGGTGTACCACAAATACTCCCATCCTCTTTGAAATAAAGTCAATAGGACAAGTCATTGAACAGTTCAGGGGACAATATATTTAATACTCTGATGGTATCCTTGTAACAACATTGCCAAAAAGGCACTAAGAGTTGATAACCTAATCTTGTGAAGCTTCTTCTCTGGCAATATTACACTGCTAACCAGAGCATACAAAACATTTGCCAGACCAATCCTCGAATACAGCTCACCTGTCTGGAACCCGAACTGCATATCGGACATCAATACAATCGAGAGAGTCCAGAAATATTTCACTAGAAGAGTCCTCCACTCCTCTGCTCGCAACAGAATACGTACCTTATTGCACCACACTTGAAATTTTGGGCTTAGATAATTTAGAGCTACATCACCTTCGATCTGATCTAAATGTAGTTCATAAAATCATCTACCACAATGTCCTACCTGTCAATGAATACTTCAGCTTCAACCGCAACAATACATGAGCACACAATAGATTCAAACTCAATGTAAACCGCTCGAAACTAGACTGCAGAAAATACGACTTCAGCAACAGAGTAATCAATGCCTGGAATGCACTACCTGACTCTGTGGTTTCTTTCCCTAATCCCAAAAACATTAACCTTAGACTGTCTATAGTCGACCTCACCCCATTCCTAAGAGGTCTGTAAGGAGCGTGCATAAGCGCACCATTGTGCCTACCATTCCTGTCCTACTGTCCTATTGTCCAAATTTACCCATAACTACTTTGCTTTTGTTTATGTTTATACCTGTTCTCTTGTACACGTTTTGACAAATTAATAAATTAATAAATTAATAAATTAATAAATTAATAAATTAATAAATTAATAAATTAATAAATTAATAAATTAATTGCCGGTCCATGACTTGGAGAAGAAAGGAAGGAAGGAAGGAAGGAAGGAAGGAAGGAAGGAAGGAAGGAAGGAAGGAAGGAAGGAAGGAAGGAAGGAAGGTTGGTCCTTGTTCTCATTCTCCAGAATCTTTGAAAGATATTATTCAATAGATTCCTATTAGACAAATAACCAGACAGCAAAGCCAAAGAAATCATCCAATAACTTTCTTTCCATTGTCCCATATTAAAATTGTAGGGATAATAGCACCACTCCCTTGCCTTGTTACTGAGGTAAAGATAAGGGTTATCAAAGCAATAAGGGCAATGTAAAGTATACTATCATACTTTTCTGCTGCCTCAAGAAATAGAAGAAAGCACTTTAATCTGACTGCGAGGAAGAACCCTTAGTTAATCAAAATGTCTGCTCGACCTACATCACTGATAAGATTCTAGATTTTTCCTGTGTTTAAAATATCTTCCAATTCTCTCAGCAAATAGTCATTTCTGGGTGATTATATCAAATTCCAATAAACTCTCAATTTCAGAAATCAATAAGAGGTTTGAGAGGAGTGCCAGTCACATCAGCCAGAAAATGCTTGTGTCTTCAATAATTCATTAGAACCCATTAACTTCTAAGAGCAGACCATTTAATAGCTTTCCACACTACTACAACATTAAATCATTTAAAAGTCTATAGTTAATGGGAAATGAACCATCCATCAGAAAAGGATAGTCATAAAATCTCCTGTTTTCAGGGCAATGTTATGGAAGGTAGTAAACAAGAAATTAACACCAGGTCATTGTCTCTTTGGTGAGCATGCAGTCTTTGCAGAGATCAAGACTACATAATTTGTTTTGTATTCTACATTTTGCCTTGCCTCTAAAGCTTCCATGATTATGCTGCTAAAAAAAGTGATAGAAAATGCCAAGATTGCAATAGGTGTTTCCCGGTAATCTTGGACTTGAAAGTAAATTAGATAGATGTACTCATAACCTGATATACATAACACATTTATGAAGATGAAAAATATCCTAAATCCTGGAAATAATGTTTTTTTTATAAATGGCTGAAAATCACAATTCCCAGCACATTGCATCTTTCAAAAAGTATGACTCCTTTCCATGAAAAATTGTCTGCCTCGGTAATAAATTATGTGGTTGTATATTTTCTCTGTCTCATGACAGAACAAGCATAGCCCGGTGGTCTCCCACTACTATGGCAATACATAATAAGAGGGAGAAAGGATTATCTGCCCATCACTTTAGTAATCAAAATAAAATCTGGGATCCTGAAATATGAAATCAAATATATTCTTTTGTTCTGAATATTTCAGAAAGTTATTCATTCCCAGAGGTGGGTTCCTCATGATTCAGACCAGTTCTATAGAACCGTTAGTAACTTGGCAACCTGGGTCGCTGGAACCGGTAGTGACCCAGGCCTGCCATGCCCCGAGCTGGTTCTCTCAGCGGCGCCATAGGTGCTGCCATCTTTTTTTAGTACTGCGCATTTTTTAGTATTGCGTATGCGTGCATGCGCACACGAAGTGCGCCCACCCGTGCAGCGCGTCCCTGAGCGAACCGGCAGTAGAAGAATCCGGAACCCACCCCGTTCATTCCCTCTAAAGCAGAATGCAAACTGAATCTAAAAATTACATGAAAGACTAGAAGTTTCTGTATTCTAACAGTCTGCTACTATTTTGGTTTCGCTGTTTTGTATTTAGGCTTTGGGGAAAAATGTAAAAGCTTTATAGTTTGTACACATAAGAAACTGAACATGTTAATTAAAGATGCGAATTTAGATGTATTTATTTCTACATGATCAGGATTTCCGCCTTTCTGCTGTTTCCACAGATAATTATTTCTACCCCTACTGCAAATAATATTTTAATCCTACCCTAAAATCTACATTAAACCACTGCGTCATCACTGGTCTTTAAGGCTAGTCCAATAGGACTAGAGTAGATGTTGCTCTCTGCTTCACATACAATATGATAATTTTTCACACTCAGTTAAATTTGGAGACCCCACTTCTACCTACTGTAGGTGAATACTGTAACTTTTTCAGACCCTCCTCCTATGTTCTCAGCAGGGGCGGGTTCCTAATTTTTTTACTACCACTCTGTGGGCATGGCTTATTTTGTGGGTGTGGCTTGTCAGCCATGTGACCGGGTGGGCGTGGGCCTCGGGAGCTTGGCAGCAGCCGGAGAAGTGGGGGGGGGCATTGCCCACCCACAACACAGCCCCCTGCAGCAGGAGCAGCAAGACCGTGGCAGTGGTTCTTCTAGGAGGCTCTGTCCGGCCTGAATGCTTCTCCTCATTTGATGATCCTAGGCTCCTGCCACCCATTCCCCCTCCCCTCAGCAGCTCAAGAAGCTTTGAATGTGCGAAAATGCCTGTGATCATCACCGCACGTTCGTGGCTTCTCGGACTGCTGAAGGGAGGGGAATAGAGATAGCTCCTGCCGCCCATTCTTTCAGCGTCTCACGCGCTCCCTCAGCCATCCTCCCCTGCTTGGACTCATTGTGGGGTAGGAAGGCAGCGCATGCACAGTGCCGGAAGCTCAGCTTCTGGGCATGTGCAGAAGAATTTTTTTAAAAATGTAAAAAATTGTTTTTAAAAAAATGGCAGCGCCAAGGCACCAGCAACCGACCACACCAGTACTGTGACATCACCAGCGGGCCGCTACCAGTGCTATAGAGTGGACCACACCGGTAGGAACCCACCACTGATTCTCAGCAACTGCCTCAATGCAAGAGGGGGGGGAGGAAGAGGAAAGATGGGGAAGGGAAAGGGGGAGGAACAGGGAAAAAGGAGATAATATAACTGCTCTTCAACTTATAACTATTCACTTTGTGTCTCTTCAAGTTACAACAGCACGGGAAAAAGTGATTTATGACCAGTCCTTGAACTTACAGCATCTCTTTTCAAATATCAAACTTATTCAAAACTATATTGCATATTTCAATCTTTATATTTTTCAATTTTTCAATCTTCCTCTTTTCTTATATTATTTTATAACTTCATTTCTACATGTTATTCATAATTATATTTTATCCTTATCTCAATAAACAATTTTTTCATACTTATATCATACTAAATTAATCAAACTTCTTCTATCATCAAACTTATAATATACAAAAATGTTACTTTTCTTTTTTTTCATACAAAACATATTTAAAAGTTACATATTTTCAATCTTAATATTTTCTATTATCAGGCTTATATTCAAAAATATTACTACTAATTTACACCTTTTTCTTTTTCTTTCATCCCTTCTCTTTTACACTGCTCCAAAGTTTTAATCCTCTTTTCTTTTTCTTTTTTGCTTGCCTCCCCCATATTTCTTTTAGCTCTCTCTTTTTTATCTTTAACTCTTTTTTTGCTATGGTCTCTATCGTTCTCTCTTCTCTTTCTCCCTTTTTGATGTCTGATATTGCTTTCATTTTTTCTAGTTTTTTCTTTCTTTCCCTTTCTAATTTTCTTTTCCTTCCTTATCATTCTCATACCAGAGATCTTCCCCTTCAGCTTTGCTGCCTTTTTCACCCTCTGTATTTCAATCATCTCTTTGCTGTATTTTCTTTCTTGTTGCTTATTCCTTGGTTCTTCTGTTTCTTTCACTCTTCCAAAGTTCTGCATCTTTTCTTCATTTATTTGAACTGTATTTGTTATTTTTTGCATTATATTTTCCAGTTTCAGTTCTATACGATCCATAACTTGAAATATTTCTTTCGTTCCCTTGCACTGCTTTTTTACAAAAGTCTTAGCAATCTGGGGTATACTTTCCACATCTTTATTTCCACTTGGTATCATTTTTACCACAAATTTTAATCCACGTTATTTATCCAACAAAAAGGAAAAATCCAAGAGTTACACCCTCTTCCCCCCCCCCCCCAAAATGGTGCTTTTGCTTCAAATCAGAAATTCCTTGTTGAGGGATGAGAATAAATCTCATAGAGTCGATTTGGATCTTTTCTTTGGAATTCAGACAGTTTGAAAATAAAGCCGAGATTAAAGTCTAATAGAAAATATTTATTTCGTTACAAAAACAATAAAACCTGATTAATTATATCTTTGCTAATAAACGTGACCATTCTGGTCAGAGTCGGAGTCAAAAGTGATTAATGGTGGATCTGGAATGTGGACATGCGTACAAGATCATATCACGTGTTCTGCTTGTATTGGAATATACCATAATATTAGAATAGGGATGCATCGCCCTGCATATACATACAACTGGCAATATTCACCCCGTGACATTCCTCTTCCTTGTTCTGTGCTCTCAATTCGTTGTTTTATATTTATAAATCCAATATATATGATAGTCAATTTATATTTAGTCAAAAACAGCTCCAGTTCAAATATCAATGTTTTTTTTCCTTTAAGGTAGGGTATTATTTCAAAGCCACATCTTCTTTAAATCTTCCCAAAAAAAACTTTTCAAACTTTTTTTCCACAGTTTTAACATGCTTCACCTGCTGCTAATCCTTAGCTTCCTTATTTCTCACCCTCATTTTTTGGGGGGGGGGGGAATTGTTTTCAAAAGCAAACAGTCTGTTTTTGTCCCAGACCACAAATCACTCACTTTTCCTCCTGCTCAGTCTTGTTGATTCTGGTCCTCCTTCAGGTTCATGGTAGCCATGTTTGCTGCCGCAGCTTTGCACCATTGGCTAGGGGCTTGCCAGCTCAGGGAGTGGAGATGTGGCTCCCCTCTACCCTCCTGGCAGTCCCCCTTCACTTTGCCCCCTCTACGGAAGGGCTTAGGTCCGAATTCGGACCCTCAGGCGTGAAGTGTTCAGAGCCGGCCGGGGAGGTCGCGGTCCCGGCTTCCGATCTCACCGAAGGAGGAACCGGAAGTCCTAACTTACAGCATCTCCATAGTCATGTGATCAAGATTCAGAGACTTGGCAACTGGCATGTACTTAGGAGAGTTGCAGCATACCACTGTCATGTGATTCCCATTTAAGACCTTCCTAACTGGCCTCTGACAAGCAAAGCCAATGGGAGAAATTGGATTCGCTTAATGACAGTATGGCTCACTTAACAACTGCAGTGATTTCTTTAACAACCGTGGCCAAAAGAAATCATAAAATTGGGCATAATTCACTTGCTTAACAACAGAAATTCCAGTCCCAGTTGTGCTCGCAATTTGAGGACTACCTATACAAGGAATCTCATGAAATCTCATAGGGGAGATTTATAGAGTATAGAGTTTAGATTTTGGCATACCTGTGCAAGAAAATCTGCTTTAGAAACAAGTTTCTTTTTAAAGTCTAGCATGTACTCAAACACATGTGATTTTGTGATACAAATCTTCATCTATCCATAATGAGACATTGGAGTGTATTGGAAATGTTGCAGTCTTATTGAGAAAAAATATTTAAATCTAAACTTGGTGTTTCTATCTAAAATTGTCAACGCATAAATAGCTTTTGTTTTGACCTTAACATGTTCGTCATATTACCTTGAGCTTCTAATATTATAACTGTAGGCGAGTGGGACGTTATTAAGATCTCAGAAATGATAAATGATCTTATGTTAAATGTCACCTTAGGAATCAGTAAGAAAGACGTGGATTTCCGAGGAACAGAACTATTTTATTAGTAATTCTAAAAGACAGATTGAAAGCATCCTCAAGCATGAGCTATTCTTACCTTACTATGTTTTATGATACTGGCTCACTTCAGCTGTGCATTCATAGACAAATGTCTATGGAGATTCTCAGTCATCCAGGTCATGGTTGTCCCAAAGGTGCTTTATCCAGAGACAACTGCACTTTCTGGTTTTTCTTTGAAGACGTTTTGCTTCTCATCCAAGAAGCTTCAAGAGCTGAAGAAGCTTATTTTATTTATTTATTTTATTTATTTATTTTGTCAAGTACGTATTGGTAATATACATAGATATAACATTGTTTATATAGATAAGATGGGTACTGATAAGAGGGAACATTAGTTCAGGGACAGTAGGCATGCTGGTGCACTTATGCACGCCCCTTACTGACCTCTTAGGAATTGGGTGAGGTCAACAGTGGACAGTCGAAGGGTAAAGTTTTGGGGGTTTGGTGACGAAACCACAGAGTCAGGTAGTGAGTTCCAGGCATTGACCACTCTGTTGCTAAAGTCGTATTTTCTACAGTCAAGTTTGGAGCGGTTCACTTTGAGTTTGTATCTGTTGTGTGCTCATGTATTGTTGTGGTTGAAGCTGAAGTAGTCATTATTTATCACTTGTTATCACTTGTTATCACTTGTTGTTGATTGCTCTCTCTAACTTCAGGCTGTGCCTACACATGCCTGTGTCAAGGTTCCAAATAGTAGTCAAGCAGATCTTGCTAGCTTCAACTGGGGTTTTTGGGTTTTTTCTTTTAAAAAAGTCATAATTTAAGCTTTCCCTGAAAGTTAAAACACTGTGGCTGTGTTCAGAGATAGCTAGACAGACAACAGGCATGAAGAGAATGCTGTGTTAAATAGTAGCAATGGGAGGCATCCCTTTGTTTCAATTTGCTCGTTTCCTCAATCTGCTACTTTTTCCCACATGATAGGTCACTAAACCTGCCATTGTAAGCATCTGCCTCAACTTCTCCTCTGTTCCACAAACTCCACATCAGGGATTTAGATTTAGATTTATTATTAGAGTTGGAAGGGACCTTGTAGGTCATCTAGTCCAACCCCCTGCACAAGCAGGAGTTCCTACACCATTTGAGACAGATGGCAGTCCAGTCTCCCCTTGAAGGTCGCAAGTGTTGGGGCTCTCACAACCTCCGCTGGCAAGCCGTTCCACTGGTTGATCGCTCTCACCGTCAGAAAGTTTCTCCTCACTTCCAGGTTGAATCTCTCCTTGGTCAGCTTCCATCCATTATTCCTTGTTTGGCTTTCTGGTGCCATAGAGAACAGCCTGACCCCCTCCTCTCTGTGGCATCCCCTCAAGTATTGGAACACTGCTATCATGTCACCCCTGGTCCTTCTCTTCGCCAGACTGGCCAAGCTCAGTTCCTGCAACCGCTCTTTGTATGCTTTATTTTCCAGACCCTTTATCATCCTGGTTGCTCTCTTCTGCACTTTCTCTAGGGTTTCAATGTCTTTTTTGTAGTGTGGTGACCAAAACTGGATGCAGTACTCTAGGTGTGGTCTGACCAAGGCTTTATAGAGTGGTACTAGTACCTCTCTGGTCCTTGATTGTATCCCTCTATTTATGCAGCTCAGGACTGCGTTGGCCTTTTTGGCTGCTGCTGCACACTGCTGGCTCATATTTAGTTGGCTGTCTACCAGGACTCCAAGATCCCTCTCGCAATTGCTGCTACTGAGTGTGGTTTCACCCAGTTTGTATGTGTATTTTTGATTCTTCTTACGTAGGCATAGAATTTTACTTTTCTCCGTGTTAAATTTCATTTTATTGGAGAGTGAATGGTTAATTGTTTGACACTTGGCATAGAGGAAATGAAGCAAGGGAAATTCACCAACCCCTTTCTTGAATCTGACCTGTAATAAGGAAGGGCAATACCGTTCACTTGCAGAGATTGGCAATGGAGGCAGCACAATTTATGCTGGCATACATTTTCACCAGCTCAAGAGCTGATAGATGCCATTTTAATTTCGCCATATAAAGAGTCCCGTGTCTCAATTTAGGATGCACATGATCACTAGACCCAAATCCATTCAGAAAACACTTCCATATTTGAACCCACGGCTCCCCCATTATTGAAGACAATTCATGCATGTCAAGAAACATTTGTGAAGATCATACATGCTGATGTATAGAGGGGTTTTTTAAACCTATTATTTATAACTTAATGTTTTTTTTCCCAAGTGTGATGGCCTATGGAAAAATCAAAGGAAAACTTAGAATAATCCAAATTATTGTTACAAATGTTTTCTTTATTTCCTATTGTTTTTGACCAACATGTGGCTCACAAACAATCTTTTAAATGTTTTTTAAATAAATGATTTATAAGCTTGGCAGCAGAGGTGGGTTCCTCCCAGTTCGGACCGGTTCTATGGAACCGGTAGTAACTTGGCGGCCTGGGATGCTGGAACGGCAGCAACAGGCCTGCCACGCCCCCAAACTGGTCCTTTCGGCGGCACCATAGGCACAGCCATATTGTTTTTTACTTCTGCACATGCGCAGAAGTTGTTTTTGCTCCTGTACATGCACAAAAGGTGGTTTTTTTAGCATTGCGCATGTGCGCACGCCCACACAGCACATCAAGGAGCGAACTGGCAGCGAAGAAAACCAGAACCCACCCCTGCCTAGTAGGACAGCGAAGTACAGTATATTGAATTATCCTGTCCCTTTTTTCTCCTTACACATCGGAGAGAAAGACAACATGTTTTTCAAAAGGACAGAGAAATAAGTTGTCCATTGCAAACAGCCGGCTAAGCAGAACCTGTCAACGTTTTTTTCCTCCAGAAGAAAATAAGCTGTCTGCAGCGACAACAGTTGATGTCATTTTCCACTGAAGCAGGTACAAAGTTACTTAGAAGCATGTCTTGTGAGAGCACATTAAAATGAACGATATTGCACACCATGTATACATTATTTGTGAAGGCAAATGCTATAAATTTTGTATCTGAGCTCAGATGGCTTAAGCAATTTTGTTTATTCTGTGCACATTTCGTAAGGAAACTGTTGCTTCAGGACAATGCCCTGACATCATGGTGAGTGACATAGATACAGAGAGCAAGCTCTCCGTTTTGCCAGGGGGCATCTAGCAAATCAGAGAGGCCACTGTTGCTACTTTGGGCTAATAATTCCACATTCACGTCCACATTCTCCCCACAGCTTTTTCTGAGGGGCTGGCCCCATCGGACAAGGCTCCGCCAGGGGCCCATCTATGATCTTAGATAATGACTATCGCAGGGGTGTCAAACTCAAGGCCCGGGGACTGGATCCGACCTGCGGGGTGCTTAGATCTGACCCATGGGGCCGCCCTGGAAACAGCAAAAGATCGGCCCGCAGTGCCTCTGTCAGTAAAAATGGAGCCCGGGAGGGCTGCCCACAGCCCTCCTGAGCTCCATTTTCGCTGGCAGAAGGTTGCAGGAGGCCATTGCAGCCGAAAACAGAGCTTGGGAGTCCGTTTTCACTGGCAGAGCGCTCGGGCCACCACAGACATCGACAACCTGAGTGATGTCGAGCTGGCCATGGCCACCCTGGCCACACACCCCTGCCCCCCCCAACGAGGTCAAACACAACCCTGATGCAGCCCTCAATGAAATCAAGTTTGACACCGCCGAACTATCGTATTTGAGTTGCAAAACTTTGAACAATCATTAGGTGGCAGTATACAGTGAGCATCCTTGGCTAGGATCATGCTTGGTCACGAGAGAACTGCAGGGTATGCTGTTTCAGTGAATAGTACATTTAGGCCTTTGATCTTGCTTCAGCATCTGGAAGAAAGGGTCACTTAGCACATAGGCTGCTGAGCAGTCTGAACCAGAATTTTTTTCTGGATTTGATGCTGATGTTGAGGTTGGAACAAGCCCTGACTTGCTTTAGATGGAAATCAGCCTTTTGGTGAATAGAAATAAAGATACACAGCACTGTTTTAATGAATAAATGATACAGAATAGTATATATAGCAATAGCACTTAGACTTATTTATCCTTCATAATGCTTTATAGCACTCTCTAAGTGGTTTACAGAGTCAGCATATTGTCCTTACCATTTGGATCCTCATTTTACTGACCTCAGAAGAATGGTAGGCTGAGTCAACCTTGAGCTGGTCAGAATCAAACTCCTGGCTGTGGGCAGAGGCAGCTTTCAATTCTGTGTTTTAACCATTGCGTTACCACAGCTCAGTGGTGAATCTCCTGTAGAAAATCCAAAAATAGAAGATAGTACTCATAGTAATCAGAATAGAAGCGAAGTACAACATCACAGGATGTTATTTTCATCCCTCCAGATTTTCCTACAGACCAGATTATCTTCCTGGGTCACAGGAAAGTTGCATGCACAAATCATTACTGACAAAAATGAAGGCATGCCTTCATGGGTGAAGAGAGGAAAACAAGTGACAGCAGCTCTCATGCCACCTTGCATTTAGAAACGAGGGACTGAATAAGTGGCTTGGATGACTTGCTTATTGCTGAAAAACTAAAAGCATGATTTGTGAAACCTCAGATGCTCACTTCTAGTGCTCCAGCATTCTTGAGCAATGGCATTCCCAGACCACTCTGATCCAGGATCTAGAAGGGACTGTCCAAAGAATGGAAAACTTTTGGAGGCAAAGACTTCATAGCATTATTAATGTCACAGTGACATTGATTGGCGCTCAAGTGGATTAGTGTGAAAATGTTCTTTCAGTTAATAACCTTTTTGCAAAATGTGATAGAATGCTGGGAAAATTACAAAGCATGAAGGATGGGACAATAAATTATCTGATATCTGAAGTTCAGGAAGAATTTATTGACATTCTTCCTTACTGTGTTAGGAATAGAATCATAAAAGGAATGCTTTGCAGTTATGGATATCTCAGATATTGATGAGAAAGATCAACTCAATTGGGTGATTTGCTACAGGTGTACTGAAAGTCATCTGATTCAAAGCCAAAGAAATGCTTAAAATTGCAACTAAGAGTGGATTACATACTAAGAGTCAAATTAAAATTACCGCACAACCAAAAGCTATATATGCCTATTCTGTTTTTCACAGCCTTAGTTAAATTATATCGGCATGCATTAAAAACTTGACTTACAGAATGTTTTTATAATTACTAACGATAACTTTGCACACAATATCAGACAATGAAAGTCATCTTCCTTATGTACAAAAACCTCAGCCCAAAATATACTACTTGTAGTATCTATAAATAGATGCTCAGGATACCATGAAGTTCTATCTCTCATTCATTTCTGCATCAGAAATATTCAATAAGTGTTGACTGGAAAGGCGGAAGCTAACAAAATAGTAACAAGCATGCTTTTGATAATAAGGAGCAGATCGGCCTTCAAACCTTGGAAAAGAACAGCTAGACTTTAGTACCGTGATGGCGAACCTATGGCACGTGTGCCAAAGGTGGCATGCAGAGCCCTCTCTGTGGGCACATGCGCCATCGCCAACTGCTCTTCTGGTTTCCAGCATGCGCATGCACACCAGGTTTGCATGCGGGTTTCCGGTGCTCTGGCGCATTCCGGTTTGGGCACTTCGTCCAAAAAGGTTCGCCATCACTGCTATAGTATGTTGATCCAAAATGGTGTAAGAAAAACACTTGGCTATTTAACTATTTAAGTCTTTGGGCTGACATAAATTTATAAAGAGGTTTATTTTTATGTTCATATATTTTGTGTGACATAAAGTATCATAGCTATAGCTGCTGGACTACCAGCTCTACAAGACGTTGCATCTCAGATTTGTTCTGCCCCAGCTACAGATCACAAAGAATGCAGCACACACAAAGTCTGTACAAACCATAGTTTACTAATTAAGGACTACTAATGAGCTTTCTTAGTAGTCATCAAACACAAATACAGTTTGAAGCAGTCTTTTCTGAACACCGGCTGTTCATTCAACTTCATTAACAGCCAGCATGAGTCCACGAAATAATAACTCAATTCTGAGTAAACAGTCTTGTAGATAACTGCAATCTTACAGTGGTTGGCAAAATGCCCAGAAGCAATTTGCAGGAAAAATGCAAAGAGAGAGAACAAGAGCTGATCAGACATTTCTGGAGTCAAGACACGAAGGAATAGGAATGTAGTTGTTTCCTGCAAATTGGCTCCTTCGTCGTCATCCCTTAAATAGGCTAGGGGAGTGGCCGATTAGCCTCAAGCCTTACTCCCGAGGAGACCTCCTCCTGAGGAACCATTCCTGCCTTTTGGCAGCTCTGCATGCCCATGCATTGAGAATAGGCTCCTCCTCTTCTTCCTCATCACTGATGGGAGCTTCTGGAGGTTCTGAAGGCCCTGGCTGAATCTCCACCTCTGGCACCAAATCCTCTTCAGGCTCCTCATTGTCTGACTGCACAGACCACTGGCACATCACCACATCAGCCTCTTCACTGTCGGAATCAGCTACCAGCTGCACGGACTGCTGGCGGGACACAACAAGATTGACACATATAATGGGAGTTCTGGTCTAACACTGAGACAATTCTCCTGGGAAATAAGATGATATAACAGAAGCTAGAACTCTTAAAATCACAAATGAAAAAGTTCCAGTTCATCATTTTGAGTGCCCAGAAAGCTTTGAGACATATCAGTTACATTTCAAAATGACCCAAGTAAAGCTGCAGAGTTCGTGCAGCACCTCGTTAAATAATATGCCAGATGTTAGAAATCAGTATGACGGCATGAATTGAAATGAACTGAATTGAATACTTTATTTGGTAAGTGTGATTAGACACACAAGGAATTTGTCTCCAGTGCAAAAACTCTCTGCTGCAGAAGATCTCAATATATGCAAAGCAATATATGCAAAGCATAATAATAATAATAATAATAATAATAATAATAATAATAATAATAATAATAATAATAATAATAATAATAATAATAATAATAATAATAATGATGATGATGATGATGATGATGATGATGATGATGATGATTATAATAAAGCCAATAAAAAGGGAAATAAATAAGATAATAAGAAGGATAATAATACTACAGCCATACTACATGGTAAAAACACATAGAGATTAGACAGCACTGAGAATTAGGTGTTCAATAGAGTGATGGTACAAGGGAAATAGCACTTACATTTATATACCACCCCATAGTGTTTTACAGCATTCTCTGGGCCATTTTCAATGTAAACATATTGTCCCCCAAAATCCAGGCCCTCGTTTTACCAACCTCAGAAAAAAGGAAAGCTAAGTCCTGGGATGAAGTACAGGGTGAAGAAATTTCATGTGAGTTTTGTGAAGATCAAAGACCAATATCAGCAGTGGTTTAATTCTGAATGGGTATGTTCTGTACAATATACGCCATAATTATCTCTCAAATAAAACCTATGTCTGAAATAATTTGTACATCTTATGTCCTGCAGCCATCCGTTCTGATTTCTACACTTGATGAGAAATGTGTATGCAGCTAAATAACTTCTGGTCAAGAGAATGCAATAGTAACTTGCCAAAATGAATTTTGGCAATTGGTCTCATTCAGATTGTTGTTTACATTAGCGCTTATTTTATCACTGTAGTTAGTCCTGGATTTGAAAATCAATTCCCCAGCGTCTTCCAAAAGGAAGGTGATATAAACACACATTACATTTTTTTTGCCTTACCAATTCTAGATGCTGAGAGATTGGATCTAAATCAAACTATTTCCACTTTTCACCATTGTTGTATGTCATAGAATCATAGGTTGGATCTTGAAGGTCTTTTAAGCCAACCCCTGCTAAGGACAGGAATCCTGATATCATTCTAGAGCAGCGGTTCTCAACCTGGGGCTCGCAACCCCTTTGGGGGTCGAATGACCTTTTTACTTCGCCCAGAGGCCACCATTTGGGTTCTTTTATCCTCTGCACATGTGCAGAACGCTTTGCGCATGCGCAGAGGGTAAAAGAACCCAAATGGCGGCGGCGGGGCGGGGGTCGCGGCAGCGGGTGCAGTGGCATGGTGGGTCGCAGTGGGGGCGTGGGTCGGGGACGCGGGTTGTGGCATTAGGAAGGTTGAAAACCACTGTTAGAGAAATGGCTGTTCAATCTTTGCTTGAAAATCTCTAGTTATATAGTGCAAGAAGCAGGCTGTTCCGCTCCTTATTAGCATTCATTGCTCCTTATTCAAAATTTGGATCTCCCTCTGTAAAATCTTTCTCAGTTGATTCTTACCTTACCCTTGGCTGCTATAGACCACGGATATCAAACTCACTGTGTCACGTTGCCGTCACGTGATGTTTCACAACCTTTTTTTCCCTTTGCAGAGCTGGGATGGGCGTGACCTGCATGTGATGTCGCCAGTTTGACACCCCTGCTAGACAATATATATATACTCTCTTCTCTATACCAGTCTTTCAAGTATTGGAAAATTGCTATCAATTGTTTCTCCTCAACTTTCTCTTTTTTAAACTAAACAGCTTTAAAAACTACACTTTTACGAAGTTCTTAGAACTATTTTCATAGGATTCGGTTTCTAAACCCCTCACCGAGAATTTGTCTTTCTTCTCTGGACTTTTTCCAGAGGAAGAAAGTGTCTGCTCTATTGTGGCAATCAGTGCTGAGCTATCAGTCATGGTCTGAAGGAATAGCATAAACTAGGATTATCAATTTCTGTGACCTTGATAGTATCAGGGGTGAGTTCTAACTTACCTCGCTGCCGGTTCGCTTCCTTTCCGTGCGCGCGCATGCGCAGTGCTGAAAAATTTAAAAAAATCCCCAAAAAAGCCAAAATCAAGATGGCAATGCATGCGCAGTGCCAGAAACTCGACTTCTGCGCATGCGCAGTAGGAAAAAAACCTGGGAAAAATCCGCCCCCCAAAAAAATTTTCCCCTAAAAAATTCCAAAAACATTCCCCCAAAAAAGATGGCGGTGTCCACGGACCGGCACCGACAGAACCGGTTCTGTGATATCATCGTGATGTCACCAGCGGCTTGCTACCAGTTCGGGTGAACCAGTCCGAACCAGGAGGAACCCACCCTCTGCTGATGAAGCTATATATAGTATTTCTTCTTTTGGCAGCTACAACACTAGTGTTCATGCTTGCTCTTAATCTGATCTACCAAGAAACCCAAATCTTTCTCACATGCACTATTGTTGAACCAGGTACCACCTATCTTATATGTCACGGTGTGATTATTGCCTGTTACATGTATATGCAGGGAGATGCATCCCTATTCAATATAATGGTTTATTCCTGAGCACGTGATTGATATGTTCTTGTACGCATGTGTGCATTCCTTTCTCCGATCTCTCCTTCTTCCTCTGTCTTCCATTGAGAGAAGATGCACTTTTATATTAGAGATGTAAACAAATGAGGATTTATTGTTTTGTACCGAAATAAATATTTTAATTAGACGTTTAAACTGCGGTTTCATTTCTAATGTCTGATGTCCGGGAAAAGATCCAACGTCTCCTCTGTGAGATTAATTATCACCTCTGTCATTATAGCTGTGTATCTGGTTTTTTCCCCTAAATAACTGCCAAACCCTACATTTTTTGCCACATTTCTTTGAGTAGCCCCCAGAGTTCAAGTCTAAAATGTGTGTCAGTGTCTATCAATAAGCTTTTGAACTTTAAGCATCTCTTCTGAATATTGGCAATTCATGACCCCAATTTTTGCACTTGATATGCATTCTTTCTGACTCCTCATTTAAGTCATTTCTGAAGATGTTGCAAAACGTTGTTCTCATTTTTTTTAAAGTTTCTTCAATTTTTTCCCCACCTTAATCATATTCAAGATAATAAATAATAAATATTCTTGAATTAATATTTCCCCAGAACTAAGAAAGAGGTCAGAATATTAGGACCAAGTTATGTGCCTAGCATTAGACTTAAGACTTACCGTATTTTGGGGGTATAAGACGCACCTTTTCCCTCCCTAAAAGAGGCTGAAAATTTGGGTGCGTCTTATACTCCGAATGTACCTTTTTCGAAGCTTTTTTTCCCAGTTCTAAGGAGGTGCTAACGATCTTCCCAGCTTCCTACTCTGTTTTTGCAGGCTTGTTTTCATTCCTACTCCTCTGAAAAAGATCTTTTCAGCCCTAACGAGATGCTAACGATCTTACCGGCTTGCAGCATTTTTTAATTTCTACTCCCTTGAAGTAGTTTTTTCCTGCCCGAAGTCTTTGCAGGCTGGTTTTCATTCCTACTCCTCTGAAAAAGGTCTTTTCAGCCCTAACGAGGTGCTAACGATCTTATTGGCTTGCAGCATTTTTTATTCCTACTCCCTTGAAGTAGTTTTTTTACCAGCCCTAAGTCTTTGCAAGCTTGTTTTCATTCCTACTCCCTCTGAAAAAGTTTTTTTCAGCCCTAACCAGGGGATAAAATAATGTGCTGAAGTTGAACAGACTAAGGATGCTAGCCAGATGAATACCTGGTAGGTACATTTCCCCCCTATTTTCCTCTCCCAAAACTAAGGTGCATCTTATATTCCGGTGCGTCTTATACTCTGAAAAATACGGTATATACCACTTCACAGTGCTTTATAGCCCTCTCTAAGCAGTTTACAGAGTCAGCATATTGCCCCCAACAATCTGGGTCCTCATTTATGAAGAACACTTCACATTGTTTCCCTGGCATCACTGTTATGTTGACAGTTTCTCTATCTCCAAATTGTGGTACATACACCTCTATACTACTGGTTTTCTCTTTTCTTGAACACATTCAATATAATTGGCCATGTAAATGAATACTTAATAATTTACATAGCTTCTGCATATCTTAATAACTGGAAGAAGAGTGTCCTTCCCTTATCATTAGAGACATAATGCAAGAGCCTGCTTTATTACAATCATTACATTAACAGCAGGAGAAAATAAAGGAATAGTTTGCAACCAATCCCATCCCAAATTATTTCTACCTACGTTAAGGAAGTGGGATTCCAAAGGTTAGTTTGTAAATCACTGGGAACAAATAAAAAAACAATATATCAGCAGCAGTCATCCCATACTTTTACTATAAGCAAGTTCCAAGTAATCACATATGGTAGGTAAATATTCACACAGAATAATCTGGAATTTCCAGTGTTGATAGCAGCATATGCAGGGGTGAAATCCTCCCGGTTCGCTCTTATCTGTTGGTCGTCGCAGAGCCAATGGAACCGGTGGCGGTCGCGGCGCAGGGCTGCCCCCGCCTGCTTCCTCTGCCCGCCTGGACGCTGCCATTTGAGTTTTTTTGCCCTCTGCGCATGTGCAAAGCATTCTGCATGCGCAGAGGGCAAAAGAACTCAAATGGCGGCGTCCAGGCAGACAGGGGGCAGCCCCGTGCCGCAACCGCCACCGGCTCCATTGGCTCTGTGACGACCGACAGGTAAGAGCAAACCAGAAGGATTTCACCCCTGAGCATATGGTCTTGCAAACCAACACCTACATAAATAATTGTTAACAATTATAATAAAAATATATCCTAGAAATAACATCAATGTATTTCTTTACAAGAAAAATCCCATAATGTCCCATCTAGGGAGTAGCTTAGATATTTTATTTGTTGAATATTGTTTCCCCCATATTTATCCCTCAATCTTTAATTTAAAATCTTTAAAGTTTCTTTCCCTGAAGCCATAAACTGTAATATGAGGTTGTTAAATAAATTTCGCTTCATCTTAGCTTCTAGTTTTTGTAGAGAGGGAGGAAGCCAAAGTTCAAAGGGAGATGTTAAGTCTTAATAGATTGTGACAGAAAGATCTATGCCAAAGTGCACAGGAATTCTGCAGGTGCTCCACTATTGATACTGTACCCAATTATTTCAGTAATCTATGAGGATGGATTCCATTAAAATAATATATTGCACAGCATTACAAAATTAAATTAGCTGTTGAAATCATAGCTATTCTTCAAGTGGTACATTATATTAGAAATTGGGCATAGCTTTACTTCTCTGTTTCAGAATAACAATGCTACAAATAAAGTACATGAGTAAACTTTCTAGGCCCCTGATGGCAAACCTATGGCACGGGTGCCACAGGTGGCATGTGGAGCCATATCTGAGGGCACGCGAGGCTTTGCCCTATGTCAGCTCCAGCGTGCAGGTGCGCAGTGGCCAGCTGATTTTTAGCCTTCCAGAGGGCGGGGGGGCATTTTCGCCCTCCCCAGGCTTCAGGAAAGCCTCCGGAGCCTGTGGATGGCGAAAAACGGGCCCAATGGGCCTACCGGAAGTCCGGAGGCTTCAGTGAGGCCTGTGCGCATGCGTGGGGGAGGGCATTGCATTATGGGTGTGAGCCAGTGGTGGGTTCCTACCAGTGCGGTCCACTCTATAGCACTGGTAGCGGCCCGCTGGTTATGTCACAGTACCGGTGCGGTTGGTTGCCGGTGCCATTAAAAAAATTTTTTTAAAAAAATTTTCTTCTGTGCATGCCCAGAAGCTGAGCTTCTGGCACTGCGCATGCGCTGCCTTCCTACCCCACAGTGAGTCCAAGCAGGGGAGGATGGCTGAGGGAGCGCGTGAGACGCTGAAAGAACAGACAGCAGGAGCTATCTCCATTCCCCTCCCTTCAGCAGTCCGAGAAGCCACGAACGTGCAGTGATGATCCTACGCATTTTTTTACGTCCAAGCCTTCTTGAGCTACTGAGGGGAGGGGGAATGGGTGGTAGGACCTATCTCAGTTCCCCTCCCTTCAGCAGTCTGAGAAGCCACGAACGCGCAGTGATGATCCCAGGCATTTTCGCACGTTCAAGGCTTCTCGAGCTGCTGAGGGGAGGGGGAACGGGCGGCAGGAGCCTAGGATCATCGAATGGGGAGAAGCATTCAGGCCGGACGGAGCCTCCTAGAAGAACCGCTGCCGCGGTCTTGCTACTCCTGCTGCGTGGGGCTGTGTTGCGGGTGGGCAATGCTCCCCTGTTTCTCCGGCCGCTGCCAAGCTCCCGAGGCCCACGCCCACCCGGTCACATGGCTGGCAAGCCACACCCACAAAATAAGCCACACCCACAGAGTGGTAGTAAAAAAAATTAGGAACCCGCCCCTGGTGTGGGCACACACATGTGTGCTATCGCGCACGCGCCCTTTTGGCACCCAAGCAAAAAAAGATTCACCATCACTGTTCTAGGCAAAGAATGCTGATTAAATTTACAAATAAAATTAAACTCGGTGGAATAGCACATAGTGCTGTGGAAACCTTTAAAAAGATATGCTTCGAAATATGGGGGCATGTATAAAGCATTGCTTCTGGATCATTAATATACTTGCATTTTCTCCAGATCTGTGCAGCTGCTTGAATAGTATCTACCAGTTATCTCAGTACAAATGTACATGCATTGCTATTTCTCTTCACTGGGAAAAAATCCAAACTTGAAGTGGTTGTGTGAGCATGCTGAGATAGCCAAAGGCAGCTTTTGAAGCAGTTGTATAAGCCCAGAAAAAGTCATGGATAATTTACTTACTTGAAAATAGTGCTTCAAATGTATCCCGGCACCTTTGAAAATAATCACACACACACAACACACATGCACACGCACACGCACACATTAAAACAAAAACATAAATTTAAGAACACTTTTGATAGCTAGACAATTGGACAGAAAATAACATAATGAAAACTGAAACAGATACATGCAAATGTTTTCCTTTAGTAAAAATAAATAAAATGCCCCTAAATGCAGCAGAATTCCTCACTTGTCAAGCATAGATCCAAACAGAAATATGTTGAGATCTGGGTGGAAACCTGGAAGACTAGCACAACTCCACAAAAGAGTGGGTATGACACACAGGCAAAGATTGACAGACAGGCAATATCGTTGAGTTAATGGGGCTTATCTGAACAAGGAGAAGCTATGAGGTGGCTTATATTGACTCAGCCTTCCATCCTTCCGAGGTAGGTAAAATGAGGACCCAGATTGTTGGGGGCAATGTAAATATATACATTGCTTACTGGTGTAAACCGCTTAGAGAGTGCTTGCACTGTGAGGCGGTATATAAATCTCACTAATAAATAAATAAATAAATAAATATTAGCTTCAGGGGTCACAGAAGACATGGTGCTCTTATGAGCCACAGTGGCGCAGTGGTTAGAGTGCAGTACTGCAGGCTACGTCTGCTGATCACCAACTGCCAGCAGTTTGGCAGATCGAATCTCACCAGGCTCAAGGTTGACTCAGACTTCCATCCTTCCGAGATAGGTAAAATGAGGACCCAGATTGTTGGGGGCAATGTAAATATATACATTGCTTACTGGTGTAAACCGCTTAGAGAGTGCTTGCACTGTGAGGCGGTATATAAATCTCACTAATAAATAAATAAATAAATAAATATTAGCTTCAGGGGTCACAGAAGACATGGTGCTCTTATGAGCCACAGTGGCGCAGTGGTTAGAGTGCAGTACTGCAGGCTACTTCTGCTGATCACCAACTGCCAGCAGTTTGGCAGATCGAATCTCACCAGGCTCAAGGTTGACTCAGACTTCCATCCTTCCGAGATAGGTAAAATGAGGACCCAGATTGTTGGGGGCAATTTACTGACTCTGTAAACCACTTAGAGAGGGCTGTAAAGCACTATGAAGTGGTATATAAGTCTAAGTGCTATTGCTATTGCTCACAACCTCACACAAAGCTTGTTTAATGGATATTGGGTCTGCCCAGTTCACTTTTAAAAGCACAGTTAAATGAAGAAAAATTAAAAAGACCTTCAGACCTGCAGCCAACCACCAAGGTGGGTGCACCTTCGATCCAGGAAAGATTAAAGTAAAAAGGAAGGAACAAGTTACAAAGATTTTAAAAAGAATTAAATGCAAAATGCTTACTGGGAATTCAGTATGGGAAAGTTAAAACTAAAGGAACCGCTAAATTTGGAATACAGCCTCATTTAAATCATTTTTTTTCAATGAAATAAACATATATCTCAGTGGGAAAGAAGAAAGTTTAAATTTGTTAAGAAAGCTGATTGTTAAACAAAGAGATAAATAGAAGAAGGAAGTTTTGAGCAGACCATATGATTATAGAAATGCAGGGTTTTGAAAGTCTCTCTCTTTTTTTAACTTCCCTTTTATAGATTACAAAAATTGAAATAGGGAAAAATGGTTACTACTAAAGGGAGTGAAAGTTTACAAGAGAGGAGAAGATTGGACCATTCCAGAATGGTTCCAGATTGGACTATTCAATCTGTTTAGATTCACCAAAGAAGATATACCATATGTTTTGGAGTATAAGATGCACCGGAGTATAAGACACACCTTAGTTTTGGGGGAGGAAAACAAGGAAAAAAGGCCTCTGCCTCCAAGCAATTTGCCAAACAGCAAATAGCAAACAGCGCAGATGATATACACCAGCGGTGGCGAACCTTTTTCTCTCAGCGTGCCAAAAATAGGCACGCACACACCCACCAGCGCTCCCGCGTGCCACTACCCAAAATGCAATGCGCACACCCCCCTGCGCATGCGCACCCACACCTACATGCACGCGCCTGCACCACGCACACGCCCGCACCGCGCATGCGCACATCTACTGCGCACGTGTAACCGCCCCCTCCTCCTCCTGCTCCAAGCCTCGCACTCCGGGCACAAGCCAGAACGTGGGGCTGACAGCAGAAGGAGGAGGGGGCGGTTACGCGAGCCGCCCAGCCTGCGCAACCGCCCCCTTCTCCTGCTCCAAGCCTCGCACTCCGGGCACAAGCCGGAACATGAGGCTGACAGCAGAAGGAGGAGGGAGCAGTTACGCGAGCCGCCCAGCCTGCGCAACCGCCCCCTTCTCCTGCTCCAAGCCTCGCACTCCGGGCACAAGCCGGAACGTGAGGCTGACAGCAGAAGGAGGAGGGAGCGGTTACGCGAGCCGCCCAGCCTGCGCAACCGCCCCCTTCTCCTGCTCCAAGCCTCGCACTCCGGGCACCAGCCGGAACGTGAGGCTGGCAGGAGAAGGAGGAGGGAGCGGTTACGCGAGCCGCCCAGCCTGCGCAACCGCCCCCTTCTCCTGCTCCAAGCCTTGCACTCCGGGCACCAGCTGGAACGTGAGGCTGGCAGGAGAAGGAGGAGGGAGCGGTTACGCGAGCCACCCAGCCTGCGCAACCGCCCCCTTCTCCTGCTCCAAGCCTCGCACTCCGGGCACCAGCCGGAACGTGAGGCTGGCAGGAGAAGGAGGAGGGAGCGGTTACGCGAGCCGCCCAGCCTGCGCAACCGCCCCCTTCTCCTGCTCCAAGCCTCGCACTCCGGGCACCAGCCGGAACGTGAGGCTGGCAGGAGAAGGAGGAGGGAGCGGTTACGCGAGCCGCCCAGCCTGCGCAACCGCCCCCTTCTCCTGCTCCAAGCCTCGCACTCCGGGCACCAGCCGGAACGTGAGGCTGGCAGGAGAAGGAGGAGGGGCGGTTGCGCAGGCTGGGCGGCTCGCATAACCGCTCCCTCCTCCTTCTCCTGCCAGCCTCACGTTCCGGCTTGTGCCCGGAGTGCGAGGCTTGGAGCAGGAGAAGGGGGCGGTTGCGCAGGCTGGGCGGCTCGCGCAACCGCCCCCTCCTCCTTCTGCTCCAAGCCTGGCACTCCGGGCAGAAGCAGGAACATGAGGCTGGCAGCAGAAGGAGGAGGGAGCGGTTACGCGAGCCGCCCAGCCTGCGCAACCGCCCCTCCTCCTTCTGCTTCGGGTAGCTCTAGCAGCTCTGCGCATGCGCGCCAGAAACCCGGAAGTAGAATGTGCCGGACCCGTGGCGTGCCAGCCGAAATGGCTCCGCGTGCCACCTGTGGCACGCGTGCCATAGGTTCGCCACCACGGATATACACTGTTTGCTGTGTATTTCTGTGCATGTGTGCCTGACCCATAGAAATAGCAAAGAATTGGAGAAATGTACATAATGCCAGAAAGTTTTCTTAAATGTAGTCACACTAACTCTTCCCAATTATTTAAATAGATCTACTCCAAGGTAAGTCAGGATTTAACTCAGCTGCTTTATCTTAATACTAAACAGGACACTGTTACATTTCAGATTATACTTATACAGAGCTGGTAAAATTAATTAAAATTTCTGGAAGTATACATTATTCTCTATTATTTAAAAGAAGATACAATAGCACTGGGCCTCTTCAGAGCAAGCATTTATTTTAAAAAGCGTCTTCATTTTGTTAAGTTGTCTAGAACAATAATAAAGCAGTCTTTAAAAAATAAGTCTAATAATTTGAACACTCTACAGACATTTATAGTTATTCACTTACCCCCTTGCATCCAGTTCAGTAGAAAATAAAAATCTGTGTGTCTCTCCCAGCTATTTGCCTCATTGCAGCTAGTTTCAGTTTCATTTTAGTTGGAAATAAAGAAACCTGATGGAATGAATGGGACCAACAGGTACTTAGAGTCTTATTTTGATCCCCCCAAAATAGCTCCATTCTAACCCCACTTTTTATCTTCCCTTAAAATCCTAGAAAAACTCTTAGAAAAATACGTGGAATAGGCCAAATAACAGACATTTAGCTAAAGACATGAAGCTGCCTTAATATAAATCTAGTTCTCTTATTTTCTTCCTACATAGTCTCCTTACAAAGCCTGCCTCTTGTCTTATCTCCTTCCGTTGCATCTTTTTGAGCCGTGCTGGTGCAGTGGTTAGAATGAAGTATTGCAGGCTAATTCTGCCCACTGCCAGGAGTTCGATACTGAACTCAGACTGGCTCAAGGTTGATCATCCTTCCATCCTTCCAAGGCTGATGAAATGAAGACCCAGATTGTTGGGTGCAATATGCCGACACATTGTAAACCACCCAGAGAGGGCTATAAAGCACTATGGTGTGGTATATAAGTCTGAGTGCTATTGCTCGTTTGTTTCATTAAAGACTGCAACAGCACTACTACTGTGCATATTGCTTTGCTATAAGTAGCCAGTTCAGTTCTTTTATTTTGTTCTGAATACTAAAAAAAATCTGGTTTTGATATAATAGCTGCAGCACCAGGTACATATTGCAGTAGACATGGCACCACTGCAAGGAGAAATTAGCATATGCATATCAAAGGTGGGTTCCTGCCGGAGCTGCCCAGTGTGTGGCTCTGGTAGGGAGTGGCCAATTGCGCAATTTGCTCGCAACCACTCCAGAGCCCTCTCTGCCAGTCCGTCGCGCGTGTCACCATTTTTTCCCGTGAATTTTTGGCCGATTTTGCTTCCGCGCATGTGCGGAAGCAAAATCGTGCCAAAATCTCATGAGGGGACGCGCACAAGAGAGAGATTTTGGTGAGATTTTGCTTCTGCACATGCCCGGAAACAAAATCGCGCCAAAATATCTCGTGCGCGTGCGTGTCCCCTTGCAAGATTTCAGCGCAATTTTGTTTCCGCTCATGCACAGAAGCAAAATCGCGTGAGGGGGTGTGCGCGCGTAGTGAGCGCATACACACCTGAAGCATGGAGATGCGCATGCAGCGCACCGGCACCGGTAAGGGAGCAACCGCCGCTGATGCAAATGCACAAATAAGAGAGAAAACAAAGAACAACTTAAGGACACATTGCATTTTGCCATCTGACAATATTCGTAGTGGCTGATTTATGCACTGTGCCTTTTCCATTTGCTCTTCGTTGCATGTAGAAATTAGAAGCAGGGATATTTTGCTTTCCATCAAAGCTATGAAAAATGTGCCAAGCGGTAACATCATGTCTTCACCAGCCCTTGAAAAACTAAAACCCTGTTTAAGTAATGCAGCTGCAGCTCTGTATATTGAATTCATGTGGGGTCAAGAAAAGGCCTGGTGCTCTCTTCATATCGAAGATACATCATACTGGATACCCAATCTTTCCCACGATCAAAGTGTTTTATATGTTTATTTGTTTTTATGATGCCCAATTCGTACATAGTGATGTGGGTGGTTTACATACATTTCAAACATAAAAAACAAAACAAATACAGAATGCAATATAACCAAGGCAAAACCATAGCACTTTCTGAAACAAATTTGTTTCAGCATCATCATCAACATCATCATCATGTTGCTCAGTGGTTGATGGGACAGGGGAAACTTTCAAGTCCTTACAAAAATGCCATCATTTTTTTTCTAATATTTGTAGAAAAAGTAAGTAAGGCTTAAGTAAGGCCAACCATATTCTTACAGCGTAATTCACTCTGCTATGGAATTGAATAGAGGCTTAAAAAGATAATCTTGATGGAAATATGCAATGACTGTTACGATTTTCTGTCCTGGCCTGACAGAAGTGGGCAGTTCTTGAAAGACATAAATAATCCCATGGCAGCAAGTTGGCAGGCTAAAACAGAGACTAATTTATTTTTTATATATAAAACAAAAGTTTTTCCTCACATCAGGGGTTGCCACAAAGAAGAGGGAGTCAAGCTAGTCTCCAAAGCACCTGAGGGTAGAACAAGAAGCAATGGGTGGAAACTAAACAAGGAGAGAAGCAACTTAGAACTAAGGAGAAATTTCCTGACAGTTAGAACAATTAATCCGTGGAACAGCCTGCCTCCAGAAGTTGTGAATGCTCCAACACTGGACGTTTTTAAGAAGATACTGGAAAACCATTTGTCTGAAGTAGTGTAGGGTTTCCTGCCTAAGCAGGGGGTTGGACTAGAAGACCTCCAAGGTCCCTTCCAACTCTGTTGTTGTTGTTGTTGTTGTTGTTGTTGTTGTTGTTGTTGTTGTTGTTATTGTTGTTGTTGTCATTGTCGTTGTCATTGTCGTTGTCATTGTTTTGAATAAATGGAGGAGATTTTTATACACTAATTCTTCCTCAGTTTGCAACATAATGATGGCCCAGTTTCTACAATGCCTTTTTGGGGCTCTTCACTTTCAATGTTTCTAACATGGGAAGAGTGGCTTCTGAGATTGATCATCATGGAAATGTCTAATGTTTCTAAGTGTTTTTTTTATCAGGGCAACCTGGTCTACCCAATTATGGGACGGAGCATACTACTTCCGTTATTTTTTTGTTGCTAAAAACATAAATTTAATGTCTAATGTTTCGGTTTCAGGAAAGGAAACATTCTAATGCCTGTTACCAGGGATCTAAGACCTGGAATAATATGTTTACTGAAAACAGTATGGCTATTTTTATAACGTGATGATTATCAGAAAATTACTGAATTGTACAAAAAGTACTGCCTCTTATTTTAATGTAGCTCAAATTATTCATTAGGGATTTATTATCGTAATAAACAACTTCAAGGAAATAATGTAAATCTTTTATGTTTCATGAACTTGGAATGCTAGTTCTTAATCTACCAGATTAAGGTGAAAGAAGAAAATATTCATGTAGTTCTCCATCAATTGGCCTAATTCACTGCATAGATTTAATATACAAAGCAAATGTTTTATAACAGACACGCTTCCTGAATATCTTTTTCACAGGTAGCAGTGGTGGGATTCAAATTTTTTTACTACTGGTTCTGTGGGTGTGGCTTGGTGGGCATGGCTTGATGGGCATGGCTTGGTGGGCATCGCAGGGGAAGGATACTGTAAAATCTCCATTCCCACCCCACTCCAGGGGAAGGTAACTGCAAAATCCCCATTTCCTCCTGATCAGCTGGGACTCGGGGGGCAGAGAATAGATGGGGGTGGGGCCAGTCAGAGGTGGTATTTACCGGCTCTCTGAACTACTCCAAATTTCTGCTACTGGTTCTCCAGAACTGGTCAGAACCTGCTGAAACCCACCTCTGGTATATAGTATGTTATTTCTGATCTTGATGTTGATCATAAAATAGTAAATTTATATTTATTTAAGACCAGGAGTGGGGGATGGGGAGGTTTTTCTATAGAAATAATATGCATGGACTAATGTTCTGCCCTGGTCAGCCTTCTCATTAGGTAGAATGTGGTTGTCTCCCTAGAGTCTGAGCGAGGTGTTAAATACTGCATGTTTGTAGCACCATTTTGGCCTATGGTTCCACTTTCTAATGCAGTGCTAATTATCAAGTGTTGAAAATTAAACTGCCAAACCAATCTGCATATTGAATTTTTTTTGCCTCAGCAATGTCTGGAAATTAAATCATGGCAACTATCCTTCTCCTCTTCCTCTTCCTCCTCCTCTTCCTCCTCCTCTTCCTCCTCCTCCTCCTCTTCCTCTTCCTCTTCCTCTTCTTCTTCCTCTTCTTCCTCTTCTTCTTCTTTTCTTCTTCTCCTTCTTCTCCTTCTTCTCCTTCTTCTCCTTCTTCTCCTTCTTCTCCTCCTCCTCCTCCTCTTCCTCCTCCTCCTCCTCCTCCTCCTTCTCCTTCTCCTTCTTCTTCTAGAACAGTGGTTCCCAACCTGGGGGTCGGGACCCCTTTGGGGGTCGAACGACCATTTCCCAGGGGTCGCCCCGGCATCCTCAGCTCCCTCCCCCACTGCCACAAGCCTGGCCATATCGGCTTAACTCGCCCGAGCCCTCCGATTGGTCGGGAGAGGTGCCATTCGGTGAGAGGTGTTTGTTGTGGAAGATGATATTCCTTGTGCTCTTGCAAAGACTGGCCCGAGAATTTCTCATCTGGCATAATTACATAGTTTTTGTGATTAATCGCTATGCTTTAATTATGTTCAATTTGTAACAATGAAAATACATCCTGCATATTAGATATTTACATTACGATTCATAACAGTAGCAAAATTACAGTTATGAAGTAGCAACGAAAATAATTTTATGGTTGGGGGTCACCACAACATGAGGAACTATATTAAGGGGTCACGCCATTAGAAAGGTTGGGAACCACTGTTCTAGAACATATAAAAACAAACTTATCTCCTTCTCTGTAGTTCATTTAAATATGCTGCTTTGAGGCAGTTCTTTCAATCAACTTAATAGTAGGACTAGCTTTTCAAACTCCAAGGAATAGCTAATAAAATTAGTTGAATTGCCACAGTGATTTAGCATTGTTTTCTAGAACTGCCAATCAATTAAGTACTCTTTTATTAATTAACCATTTTCTTTGTAATCAATGAAGATATTTCATCATGAATTTCCTACCAATTAAACCCTGTCCTGTCATCTTTAAAATATTAAAGCTAATATTAGAAATGTTACACATTCAAATTAAAGTTACCAATTACTACTAAAAAGAACATTTTAATATTTTTCCTAATTTGCGATGAGGGTAGAAGACTGGAACAAAATAATCAAATTAGATCCATTGGTTACATTCTCTCCCACCTCTGTGTAATCAATCCTTTTTTTTTCTAATGCTGATCTTTGATATAGCACATGGTTAAAGTGCATTTTGGAGTTTCTTTTTCCCGAAATGAATATGAGAGAAAGTGAAGTTATATATCATCAAAATAACAATCCACAGAACATAATACCTTTTTCAGATCTTCAGTGATGTACCTCAAGTTGTTTTTTTGCCTAAACTAAAAAGGTCAGCATGCTACTTTGAAAAGAAATAAGAGTGCAATAAGGAGAAGGTGTTTTTTCCCCCTGATTTTTGTTGTAAGATACAGTGGCTTCACTTTGGTTGTTCCATTGATAAAAGCTGAAGAATCATTTGAAATTGCTTCCAGAATGAAAGTGTTCAGCATTCCATCTTTTGGCTCCCATTGGTACTCATCCAAATTGGTTGAACGATGAACATGATACAAGATTTCCCACTTACTTATCACCAAACAAAGAAAGGAGCACTCAATACATAAAATATTCATATCTGAATTGATATGGATATGTGCATATTTAAACACAATGACTCAATTTGAAATGAAAATTCAATATATTTCACCACAGACTGAGAAGCCTATGATCAAATGAACAGTGTTTTCCATTGACCAATAGGCGTGATTTCAAGGGTACTTTGGTTGTTTTTATCTACATAGTAAACTGGGCAGAGTTTGCCTGGATGCTTTCAAATACAACGCTCTACTTTGTAAAATTAGACAGATTAATACTATATACGTCTCAAAGTCCAGAATCCTACTGCCTGCTTAAGAGAAATTTAATTTTTATTCAAGACCAAATTTTAGTTCTTTTTAAATTTTCAGTATGTGTTAAATAATTTAAAAGTGAAATGGATATTGTTATATTTTATGGCAAAAACTGCAAGAGGAATTAATTCAGAGATATGTAAATAAATAATTACAATTAGTTTTATTCAGGCAGTGCTGAATGTAAAGTTCAGCTGCAATATATATGTAGAAAATTTCTATCCATATCATTTAAAAAAAAACACATCAACAGCTTGATTTATTTCAAAATTTTAAAGAAGGAACCAATGTATCCATTCAAACTGGCAGGAAAATAAATTGAAATATAACATGGTATGAGGGTTTGTTTGGGGGAAGCAAGAGGCTATTGTAGGGAAAGATTATTCCAAGACAAATTTGTTTAAGTTTTCATCTCTTCTCTAGATTGGGCATGAAAGAAAGTCATGAAGCCCAATGCAATGTGCAACAAATAAATATCTCTAAAATATGCATAATATCTCACAACAAATTCCATCAATTTATGTTAGATTCATTTTATGAACAAACATTATGCAAAATTGTCTGATACATTCCAGTTTCAGTGCTTAATTTATATAGACTCAGTCTTTCACGAGGTATATTTTACATTGATATATATGTAATCCTTGTAACAGTCCTTTTTTAACAATTGCTGAAAATATGGATCTATTTCACAGCCAAAAGCAAAAGGTTAAATCTTCCCCATACTCTAATATCAATTCAATTCTAAATCCTACTGGGTTAAACAAGGCTTACACTCCAAATAATGTGTTTAAGGATAATAATTTTAAGAACATTGTGGAACATTCTAATTGCTGGGACATCTTGACAGGAGCCTTTTCCACTATTTATTTATTTGTTTGTTTGTTTACATTTGTATGCCGCCCAACTCCCGAAGGACTCTGGGCGGCTACTATCACTTCAGTAATAGAGCATCAAATCTATGCTAGAAATAAAGTGCAAGACAAGTATGCAGATTTCTCTCAACTAAATCTTGTTAATTTCAACTGGATGAAATATTGATGCTTAGAGTTAAATATTTATTTAACTCTAGAGCATCAAATTTCTAGAGCATCAAATCTATGCTAGAAATAAAGTGCAAGACAAGTATGCAGATTTCTCTCAACTAAATCTTGTTAATTTCAACTGGATGAAATATTGATGCTTAGAGTTAAATATTTATTTAACTTCAAGGTTGACTCAGCCTTCCATCCTTCTGAGGTGGGTAAAATGAGGACCCAGATTGTTGGGGGCAATATGCTGAACTCTGTAAACCGCTTAGAGAGGGCTGGAAAGCACTATGAAGCGGTATATAAGTCTAAGTGCTATTGCTATTTTAAAATTTTCACCAATGGAAAAGAACTTGCCTTCAGAAGTTGTGGGAGCTTCATTACTGGAGGCTTTTGAGAAGAGACTGAACTGCCATTTGTCAGATATGGTGTAGGGTTTCCTCAGGGGTGGGCTTCAAAAATTTTAGCAAGGGGTTCTCTGCCTGGTTGCTCGGTGGGCATGGCCATGGTGGGCATGGCCTAGTCGGCCTCCTGCACCATGGTGGGGGGCATTTTTGCCCTCCCCGGGCTTTGGAGGGTTTCCTCGAGCCTCCGGGAGGGCATACATGGCCCTCTGAAGGCTGGAAATGGGCCCATTTCTGGCCTTCTTGAACTTCTGGTAGGCCTGTTTTTCACCCTCCTGAGCATCTGGGTGTGCCCCGCACTTACCTGCATCCAAAACGTGGGGACTCCTGGGAGCGGGGTGGGCAGGGCCAGTCAGGAGTGGGATTTGGGGCTTCTCTGAACTGCACAGAACCTTAGCTAGCGGTTCTCCCGAACCCCTGCGAACCCCCAGCAGCCCACCCCTGGGTTTTCTGCTTGGGCAGGGGTTTGGACTAGATGACCTACATCTGTTAAGGGGACCCTGCCCCACTTTCTCGTCTCTGAGGACAGCGGTTCTGCCTGAAACCTTTAGCAACAGCATTAAAATGCTAATGTAAATGCTGATTAGGAAATTGCTGGAAAATCAATTTAATGAAGAAATATGGGAAAAGAGCCTTGGAAGTTTGGCAATATCATTAGGAGGTAATCGTTCAGAGGAAGACATACTGTGGCTGGCAGTAAGGAGACAGACGTTGATTTAAAAAAAAACTAAGGTGTGTTTGCCTGATATAAAAGTAGCAAAAAAAGTAGCTCGTAGAAGATCGGGCCTTCGGCTGGAGGCACAGCAAGCGACTGGGCCGAAGCCCGTAGCCGTTCTCTACCCAGGTGACGATGACAGCTGTCACTTGGGGAGGAACACAGAGAGATGAACTCACGAAATGAAGAATTTCACAGCAAGGAGACTCGATGACTGGAGAACCTTCAAGGATGGGAGAAGAAGGCACGCGTCCTTTTATGACAAGGGCTGAGTCAAAGAGGGGGTATTGAGGCAGAGGGGTGAAATTTATATCTCAGACTCAGTCCTGATTGGATAAAGGGCGGTGTCTTCCCATCCTTGGAGGCTAGCTCCACCTACTATGGAGAACAAAATGGCTCTACTAGAGAAACACAGAAATTTGGATATGTGGATTTTAATTGAGAAAAGTGACTTGGACAATTTTCTTATTTTGGATTTACAAAAGTGATGTGCCATACTTATGAAGGAATTCCTGACAAAAGGAAAAGAGAAAAGAAACCAGGTTTTGGAACATTACCTAAAAGGAATAATCAACATCTTTAAAACTAAAGTAAAGTTTATAAACTAGTTCTATTTAATCAAGATTAAACTGTACATGGTCCTCTTTTTACCAACAGATCCTAACGGATTTTCCAAGATTAGGATTGAATGATGAGGCTTTAAAGATTTGTTGATAGATAAGATATGAGAAGAGCGTTTTATTGTATTTTTAGGGAAAGTGATGAATTATATTGTTAAAATTGAGAGGAGATGAAGAGAGAATGATAAGAAACTAATTGGTGGGATATTATTTGAAGGAATTAATTGTTGTTTCTACTCACTTTTAATGGAAAAGTTTTAAAGATTCATTTATAGAGCTGCGATAGGGTAATTCTGATTAACATTAACCTCAGAATTTGGTAAATAAAAGATATTTTTGTCATTTAATCTTTTATTCAATATTTAAGATTCAAGGCACTTATCAGCCAAACTACCACTAGAAAAGTCAAAATTTGACTTTTTTCTCTCTCTCTTTCTCTCTCTCTCTCTGACTAGGCACCCACACATCCATATAAACACCATATTGAATTTTTTAATAGTTGGATAAACTCCAATTCTTTGGAACAGTAGATTTGAGCTTAAAACATTCAGAGGAGAAAGCCCAGCCATTGCCTCTGTCTGGAGGGAGGAGGGGACTCAGCAGCTATAAATCCTTCCTTCAGGAGAAATAGCAGTGTTGCAGAGGAATGAAAAAAGTACATTGCTAGCTAAGAGGATGAATAATTTTCATAGGCAATTTTCAGAAAATCCCAGAAAAAAATAAACCTACGGTTAGGTGGGGGGGGGAGAGGGTTCCTTTCTTTTTCACTGCTTTGACATGTGAAGTTGCAGGGAGTAAGAACAAGAGAGAAGAGTCAGTTAGGCAGGGTCAAAAGCCAATAAATCAACCCCATCAAGATAGTTGAATCAAAATGTTGTCCAAGGCAGTCTGTGGGCCAAAGTCAGTACCATATTTTTCGGAGTATAAGACGCACCTTAGTTTTCGGGGAGGAAAATAGGGGGGCGGGATTCTGCCTACCAGGTATTCATCTGGCTAGCGTCCTTAGCCTGGTCAGCTTCAGCACATAAGTTCCCTCACTGGTTTTGAGGTTGGGGCTGGTGGGGAGTCAGCTTCAGCACATAAGTTTGCTCGCTGGTTTTGAGGTTGGGGCTGGTTGGGGCTGTGCTTCTAAAGCACAGCTGATCATCGGAGGGAGCTCCAGTGACTAAAGCAGGCAAAGCATGGAAGGGGTAAGAGAAGGCAGCAGCTGTTCCGGGTAGCCATTTTGGGCACCGCACGTCGAGCATTTGGAGGGTGAAAACGCAACGTGCGGAGGCCAAAAACGGTAAGCGTTATACCACAAAGGAAATGGAGTGAAGACTTTACAGCTGGGGTTCAAACTGATGGCCCATGGGCCAGATGCGTCACGCGCAGGCCACGCCCACCCCTGCTCCATGAAGGGGAAAAACATCATGAAACATCATGTGACAGCAAGCATCCAATTGCCCTCCCAGGCTTCATTTTTGGCTGCAATGGCCTCCTGCAGCCCTCTGCTGCAGAAGGCTGTCGTGGCCGAAAACGGAGCCTCGACGAGTGACATCAAGCTGGCCATGTCCACCCAGGCCATGCCCACCCCCGGGCCCCCAAGGTCAAACACAACCCTGATGCAGCCCTCAATGAAATCAAGTTTGACACCCGTGAGTTAGAGTGATCACACATTACCAGTATTGTTTGGCTACTTGCATCTGAAAATTCCCAATAAGGATGAAACTGGTAATGCAGTACCATCCAAGAACACTGTATGAAAAAGTGTAAGTCATTATTAATGCAGTTTTAATCTGATCCAGCAGAATTCCTGCTTTTCATCATTATCCACATCAGGAATAGAAGTTACTTAAGATAATATTATAATATTCAGAAAAAATAATGTTTCTGTTGTCCTCTCAACATGTCTGGATGAAGCAGAGGTTCTTTCTTTGTAGACAATTTCACAATATTCCTTCTTCTAGGTCCCAATCCAATTTAATGCTAATGTAGCCTTCTTTTTAAAGTATAAATAAGATTGGATATATTTATTGTTTAACTAATGCATCTTAACATATTTTGTTCCACTTCCAAAAAAGTCCCCTTCATGCTAAATCTAAAACAGACATTAAAATAGACAATGAAATAGAGAAAACATATGTAGCCAACAGTTCTACATTTGTGAACCGTTACCATAACAACATAATGCTCTTAAGAAGCTTGGCTCACCCGAATTCTCTGTTTCTATTTTTTTCCTGCTTCAATTTATCAGAATGCCAACCAGTTTTTCAGCGGGAAGGAAAAGACAAAAATCTGTGCTGTCCAGGAAAAAGGAGAACTAGTTTTTATGAATGTAGCCTTAACTATTTATTTATTTATTTATTTATTTGTGAGATTTATATACCACCTCACAGTGCAAGCACTCTCTAAGCAGTTTACACCAGTAAGCAATGTATATATTTATATTGCCCCCAACAATCTGGGTCCTCATTTTACCTACCTCGGAAGGATGGAAGGCTGAGTCAACCTTGAGCCGGTGAGATTTGAACCGCTGACCTGCGGATCAGTGTCAGCTAAAGTGGCCGGTAGTACCTGCCTCTAACCACTGCGCCACCTCGTCTCTTTTTTTATGAACTATTGAACTATTAGGCTGATTAAAAAAAATAATGTATGCACACAACATATTCAACTCAATCCTGTCTATAAATAGAAGTTCAGTGTAAAATAAAATCTTATTCCTGTTCCATACATTAATTATAATAGAACATTATCATTAGTTAAATAGTAGAATGCTTCATTCCGTACAATTTATTTGTAATGATTGTCTTTTGATGCATTAAGTCTGGCATCTGATCTAAAAATCATGTTTTTCTCTTCAAAATTGTTATTGTTATTGTTATTGTTCTCAACGATGTGAATTCACTTGCCAGTTCTTTAGCTTCATATGTATTGAGTTCTTCCCAAGAATCTAGGATGTCGTAATGTATCAGCATAGTATATGTGCAGATCCAAGTTTTGCACATGACAGAATGGAAATTTTTCTAAAGTTTTCTAAGTGCCATCCAATATTTTTTTGGTATGGCACCCAGTGTGCTGATAACCATGCAATCTCCACTGCCAATTTACGCATAATCTTTCAATTTCAATTTTCAGATCTTGATACTTTTTTCTGCTCCAATTCTTTATCTTCTATTCTACTATCCCTTGATTGCCATATCAAGTATCCACACTTTCCTCTTTTCCACCATAGTTGTTATATGAGCCAAGACTTTATCAGTCTGCATTTGTAAATTCCACAATATTTTAACTTGCTCATTTTTTTTACTATTTTTAAATGATATGTTGCCACCAACTTTTCATTATTTTTATAAATGTTCCAGTGAATATTTGGCATTATGTCATTGTTTATAATCAATTTATGCTATCATCTTGCACAAACTAAGTATATGATATATTGCTTCTTTGCAGATTTCCATACAGTCAGCCCGAAGTTTAGATTTAATTTGGCATATTTATCCACCTATCAAGTCCTTTTGAAAGAATCTCTACCTTTCTTTCCATTGCTGTAGACACTTTTGATATTGAACCTGGACTGAAATAAAAATATCTAATAATATATTGCAAACACAAGTCAAGATTCTTTCTTTTAACCAATTTTGATGTAAATTTTAATGAAGGACTGCTTTATTGGGCAGCAAAATTTGGTATAGCTAATTGTGTTAAAGTATTGTTTCTAGTTAGGAAAGTAAATAAAATTTGGACTCCACTTAAGGCAAACAAAAAATCTGCTCCATCTTCATTTATAGGTGAACGATTCAAATGTGCTGATTTTCTCCCCATTATATGTAGTTTAACTCCATAGTTAGATTTTTAATCAATAAATGTTAACTTCACCCTTAGTATTTAAGAATTTTATGATGAACAACTTTCCAATAATTGACAATACTGTAATTCCCCATGACCAGATAGAACTGGTAATGGTTGTCTTTGTTCAACACTTCTGATCTAATAGATTGGTGGATTGGTTAATTTCAAATTCAAAGATGACAAAATAGTTCATAATAATAACATTGCTCAAGAACTACTAGTTCAAGCATACAGATCTGATTCTATGTGATTTAGTCTACAAATATTTAGCCCTTAAGATTTTCATTGCTCTTGACACAGATGAAGAGTTTTTCCTTCAGAAATATAAATGTGATGAACATTTGGACAGGTTGCCTAAGCTTCTGCAAAGCATTCAATCAATTGGGAAGAGACAATCCACTGTGGTAAATATCTTGTCCAAACAAGAAAATTATCTTTCATAACTATTCAACCAATGTAATATGAGAGCAAGGAGTTGGGTTTTATGGGTTTCTTAATTCTATATTCAAAATTTCAGGGAGTGAGAGATTTGCAGCAGCTTAGTTGAACAAACTCCTTTTGTTCAACTAAGCTGCTGCAAATCTCACACACCCTGAAATTTTGAATATAGAATTAAGAAACCCATAAAACCCACGAACTTGCAATTCAAGGTAGTACAGCTTGTACCACAGATAGAATTTGATTTTTTCTACTGAAGTATGTTCATTCTTCTAGTATATGTATTGCTAATTTATTTTTAAGCTACATAAGTGCAGTTATTAAAAAACATAAATTTTGGTTTGTTTTATTGACTCAGGAAGTAGAATTTGCTAGATTTAAAAATGTGAATTGAAAAATGTATCTTAACTTGCATATTACCTTAAATATGAATGTTAGAAAGTGAAACTTTAAACCACTTTCCAGAAAAAATATATTAAGACTTGCTTAGTTCATAAATGAAGAGATCTAAATTTGGATCACTGGAAAGCAGGTTTGTTGTATATCACTACATATTATTGATTTTGTCTGTCCTAAAATAAAACTCCTATTTGAATTTTGTAGTTTCCTACTCATAAAATGTCACAAAAGTATAAGAGCATTTTCTAGCTTATCAGCTGCTATATAAAACATGCTCCTTTTTTCAGAGGTAAAATGTGACAAGTTATATGTTTCTATTAATACATCACAGTGATGTTTGTTGAAATTGTGTATAGTTTTGGGAATATAACCAAGTTCTAAATTAAAAATATCAAGAAAAGGAATCACAAATTAAACTATGAAATGCATAATATACTTATGGTACATGTTTGTAATACTTATCTAGAATTCTCAACACTGCACTCCAAAATAATCAATGGAAACTTCTGAACTAAAGGTTACTGGTAGAACTGATCAAGAATCATGCTCTGTTTTCTGGCCAGATCATCAGCTTTATAAGCAATTTACAACACATCCACACTGATGACACATCTTTGTATTGGCAGCTTTCCAGGGGAGGTATTAATCTCATGGAAGATGTACATTTGCCTTCCTGTGAAACCAATATTCACTGATCAAGCCATGCAGACATACTACAGATAGAATAGAATTCTTTAGTGTGTGATTGTGTGATTGGAAACACAAGGAATTTGTCTTGGTACATATGCTCTCAGTGTACTTAAAAGAAAGGATACATTCATCAAGAATCATAAGGTACAACACTTAATGATAGTCATAGGGTACAAATAAGCGAGTCAAAAAGAGGGCTGTGAAAATATTTATAGACCTCTCACATCCTGGATATAAACTGTTTCAACTCCTACCCTCAAAACAACTAGACACAAGAATATTTTTTCCCTGAATGCCATCGCTCTGTTAAACAAATAATTCCCTCAACACTGTCAAACTATTTACAAAGACTGCACTACTATTAATCTTCTCATCATTCCTATCACCCATCTCCTCCCACTTATGACTGCATGACTGTAACTTTGTTGTTTGTATCCTTATGATTTATATTGACTGGTTACTAATGTGATTTGATTGCTTATTTGTACCCTATGATAAGAGAGAGAGAGAGAGAGAGAGAGAGAGAGAGAGAGACAGAGACAGAGACAGAGACAGAGACAGAGACAGAGACAGAGACAGAGACAGAGAGATTCCATCTATTACTTGATTTTATATAAACAATTTTATTTAAAAGTGACATAATTAGTTATTGTCATTTAATATAATTTGCAGCTTGGTCATCCATTTCTCTTCAATTATGACTATATCTTAATTTTTTTTAAAATTATGTGTGAATGTAACAAGACTTGAATATTAGTTTTGGTGATCTAGGATTGGAATCTAATTTTCATATAAAGGAAACTGGCTAGTTTTCAGTAGAGTTAAAGGTAGTGAGAAGAATTAAATGGCTGTGAACTTGCTAGATGAGTCCCTATGAAAAGAAAAGATCCAGGTGGTAGAAGAAATTTCTTCAAAATTAATTCCAAGTATAACTTGAAATGTTATACTGTACCTGTTAGGCTGTAGCCTTGGCTGGCTAATTTTTACTAACAGAAGAAAAGGTCAGTAGCTCACACTTGAACTGTTGGGATCCTGGTACTCTCTGAGCACAGTTGTTTTCTTGGTAGCGTTGATTAGAGCAAAGGAGAATAGAGTTTGATGGCATTTAGTTTATAGTAGCTTGGCCTGCCATCCTTTTTTATTTAAAAGTTTTGCATGTCTGCCCACATTGTATAACATTTTTTTAATATAACACATTGTATTAAAAAAACAAAATATGCAAATTAGATTGAATCAAATTGAAGGGAAAGTAGCTTTCTCCTTGATAGTGCCTTGATTATGATATTATTTCCCCTTTGATTATCTATTTCCTGCTTATTTGGTTGTTGGCTGGCAGAAGAGATGTGTTCTAGGCTTTTGATTGTATCTTTTGAATCCATATATATATATAAAAGCGAAAACCACTCACGCATTAATCACGAAATCTCCAGAACCGTAAAGCCTACAAACTTGAAATTTGCCACATATGTTCCTCTTGGCTTCTAGGTGCTCCATCAGAGCATGAGTATTTCTTCTATTATTATTAACAAGCTCTGAGGCTAAGGAGTTCTACTCCCCTTCCCCACCTGAAAAGAAATGTGATCCAAATGAACAGTTGAGCTAAGCCACTCCCAGGCTCCTACTTGTCTCCTTCTTGCTCACACAGCAAATACTGTTTGAATTTCCAAACACCCTTTAACTCTCTCATACACTAACAGGACACTAGCCAGATGAATACCGATGGATGCTGGTAGGCAGAGACAGATCACCCCCTTATTTTCCTCCTCAGTTCAGATGAATCTGTTCCTTCTACTGTAACACCAGTTAAAGAGGAAAGAGGCAAAAAATACAGGATTTACAGATGGGATTAGGAAAACACAAGTAAGGGAAGCTGCCTGTTTCTCCCATGGCCAGTTCTATGTGGCATGCTCCAGAGTCAGTTCACCTGACAGCCTGGTCATCCTCCAGCCAGATAGCAAAACCAGGAATGTTGTTTACAGGGATGTCCTGAGCAATTCATCTGAGGGACAAATTGAAAGTCTATGCTATGCAAATAATGTCTTCATCTGTAACAGAAACTTAGCTTACCATCTCTAACGAAATAATACAGTCCCTTTTTTAACTACTCATTTATTTTCAAGCTTTAAGTGTCAATTTATCAAGCCCCATCACATTGTTTTGTAGCGAAGCACGGGTATCAGCTAGTAGTACATAAATGGGGTTTATGCTGCTGTTGAGGAGGGATTTGTCTGAATGCCAAGCTTGTAGGAATTTCTTAGCATTTTTTTATTTGGTTTGATCTAAAAAGTTAAGTTGCCTAATTGAAACTGTGGTTAAGTCTCTCCATGTGTTTGAGATTAAGAAGTTTTCATCAGGTCTTCTGACTTTGAGTTTGTGTTTGTGGATGTGGCCTGCAAGTCTTCTATCTGTTCATTGTACATAGTGGTTGTTACAGTCCTTGTATATAACTGATTTGAGGGCTTTAGGATTGCGTAGCATATTAGAGTGGATTTTGTTGGCTTATGTGCTACGGTGATGCCAAATGGTTGTAGTAATCAGTAGTAATCAGTAGGTTATCCTGGATATATTTTTGAGGAATGGGAATAATGTCATTTTTGTAGGTTGCAATAAGTTATTTGAGGTTTGTTGTATGGTAAGGCACTTTTTTAATTAAATTGTGTGGATATCTATTTTATTAGAAGTTGTTGTATAGGTGGTTTTTTTCCCCTTTGTTTGGTTTTCCAGGTTACCGCAGTATATTTATGGTCATCTGAATAATGTTCTTATGTAACTGCTCTTGAGGACACTTGGATTGTTTTTATTTATTTATTTATTTTATTTAGGATTCTTATATGCCGCCCTACTCCCTGGGGACTCAGGGTTGCTTTGATAGCAGAGCATTTTATTTGTGTGAGTTGTTTTTCGATTAATGCGGCTCTTCAATTTGCTATCAGTTCTTCTGCAGATCAAAATAGCCAGGAAAGGAAGCGTGTTATTTTATTTTTTTCTTGTATTTTTTTCTCTTTAAAGATGTTGATTGTCTCATGAGTTTTCTCTAATAGTTCTTTTTTATTGTGACAAAGGTGCCATCTACATATTCTTGGTGTATGTGTGGGAGTGCTAATTCTTATTAAATCATGTACTTGTGTTAATAAGGCAGTAAAACTCCTTATTGTTTAAGATATTGTGCTTGCTGTGTGATTCTTTGAGAAGAATGAAAAATAGGGGCTTGTACTGAAACTCCCTGAGACCTTTTGAAATTGAAATTGCATTAAAGACTGCAGGAAAAAAGGAAGGATTTATGATGATCATCTCTCTCTCTCTCTCTCTCTCTCTCTCTCTCTCTCTCTCTCTCTCTCTCTCTCTCTCTCCTCCCCCCTCTCTCTTTCTCTCTCTCTCTCTCTTTTCTTCTCAAAGAAGCCTGCATGGAATCAAAGAGCTTTTCATTAACAAAAAGACACAATCAGACCAAAAGTAAGGCTGTTGTGATTACTTTTATTTTTAATATGAAATTCAGGCTTTGGAATATTGATTTATATTAACTGGATTTGTTATACTCTTAATTTCGAGCTGAAAGTCACAGGAATATCAACGTAACTTTCAAGCACTTCCTGTTTGTCAAGAATGCGTATGTTCTTCTTGGCTATATTCTCAGTATTTGCAGTTATCAAAACATGGAAACGTTCATGGAATGTATCAGGAGAATTGCGATCAACATTTTAACTAACTTAATATCTACTTTACATCAGTGTATTCTGCCATGTACCATTTTTTTTCTCATTTTAATTGTGCATCGTATACAGCATTTATTACTAATTGTTAATTTAGATCATATGGTTTGTCAATTTTGATAAAACAGGATTAATTTCCATATGTGTTCCATATGCCTTATTGGAACCAGAATGTTTTTATACTATTATATTAAAAGAACTATAACAATATGTTAGATTTAAAAATAACAAAAAAATACATGTCAGTTTCAAAGTTGATTTATGTTATGTTGAGTCATGCCAATATGTGATTAATTTAAAGACAAATGAAAAGGTGAGTAGCAGAATCATGCTACCACTTCTTCTGGAAAAATTTGGAAATATCTGCCCATTAATTGGGTAGAAAATACTGTTATTTTATATGTTATTTTATCACAAACATAGGTGTTTTCTCAGGGATTCCTATTTCTACACAGTAATCATAGAAAACTCTGTTTGAATGCATAATCTATTGCAGTGATGGCGAACCTATGGCACGGGTGCCACAGGTGGCACGCGGAGCCATATCTGCCGGCACACGAGCCATTTCCTAGCTCAGCTCCAGCATGCATGTGCACGCCGGCCAGCTGATTTTTGGCTCGCACTGAGGCTCTGGGAGGGCATTTTCGGCTTCCGGAGGGCCTCCGGGGGGACTGGGAAGGGTGTTTTTGCCCTCCCCAGGCTCCAGGGAAGCCTCTGGAACCTGGGGACAATGAAAAATGGGCCTACTGGGCCCACCAGAGTTGGGAAACGGGCCATTTCCGGCCTCCAGAGGGCCTCCGGGGGAGCGGGGGAGGCCGTTTTCGCCCTCCCCAGGCATTGAATTATGGGCGTGGGCACTCACGCATGCGCGATAGCACGCGCGCATGCACTTTCGGCACCTGAGGGAAAAAAGGTTCGCCATCACTGATCTATTGCTTTCCTTTTCTACTATCTTTAAAGAAAACTCTTTATACTATATATCTGGGGTGTCAAACTCGCAGCATCATGGAGTCATCATGTGATGTATGGTGAGTTTTTCCCCCTCGCTAAAATGGGGTGGGCGTGGCCAGTGCTTGACGCATCCGGCCCGCGGGCTGCGAGTTTGACACCCCTGCTGTATATGAAGAACTAATCAAATTGTTTATCTTTTGTAATTTAAAAAAATGAATCAAAAATGCTTACCCATCTCCATTCCACTCACAAAAATGAACATACATTCAGCTAAACATTCTTTAAAAAACCAAAACATATGCACTAGAATTATTTTTTCTGTCTGTATTGCGAATTCATGGCTGTATTCAATCCAACTGGTATCTGACTGCTTCTTACCGCATACTAAAACTAAAACTAAATGTTTTTGTTTTGGTGACAGCCTGTAAATAAATGACAAATTATCTTTGTAGAGTCAGAAGTTTATAAACAGCATTCTTGACTGATCAGGGAACAATTTACATGGTTATAGTCTCAGTTATTCATACAGGACTATTCTAATCTAATCTAAACATGGGAAAACATAGATTTGGCATATAGCTTCTGCTACTTTTTTCTTCCCTGATATCCAATCAATAAAATCTATCTAATGCTAACACGGACCAAATACCTATATTTCCATACCATGAATGTGAGATTCAAGTGTATTAGAACTTTAAATGCAATTAAAAGATTTGAATTGAACGGTAGAGTGCTCAACTTTTTTAGTTCACAATGGATTTTTTTTTCATCAAATGTATAAAATATTCCTCTACCTTTCGATACATAAGTTAGCATTCATGTGGTATTTTGTAACATTTAGAATTTTGAATCCTCTCTATCTTGAATGAAAATTTACATATTCAATTAGGTCAAGGGATGGACCACGTAAATCGGCAGTCTGCATGTGGCTATATGAATACGAATTAACTTGCTCCTAGGAATGAGCCAAGACCAGCTTAATTAGTATGCAAGTCTCACTTGAGGCAGAGATTTAAGAGGCCATAGAATTAAAAATATAAAAAAACCAAAAAACCTTAATCCTCCAGTACCAAACAACATTAGGAGCACCATTGGAATATATATATATATGAACCTGGCCTAGAGGTTAACATTTCTGCCTTACAAGCAGACTGCCCAGGTTCAAATCCCACTACGGGTATGGCTATCTGACGAGAGCAAAATAGTTCGAAATAGATCTATAATAGTCTCCCTTTATTTTCAGTTATCAGCAAAAAAAGTTACACACACACACACACACACACACACACACACACACACACACACACACACACACATATATATATATGTATATATATATATATATATATATATATATATACACACACACACACACACACACACATATATACACACACACACACACACACACACACACACACACACACACACACACACACACACACACACACACACACACACATATATATATATATATATATATATATATATATATATATATATATATATATATATATATACATATACATACATACACACACATACACACTGTGTGTGTGTGTGTGTGTGTGTATCTGTTTGCTTCTTTTATTTTCGGCAGTTTTCACATTCTAAAAGTTGAGATTTATTAGCACTTTCTATAGATTTTAAGGAAGCTGAAACTGATTAGATTTGCTGCATTCATCAGGATCTTATTCTTTTAATTTCATACTACTTTTGTTCTAATACTTCTATTATTCTAGATTTAGATTTTAGATTTATTATTAGAGTTGGAAGGGACCTTGTAGGTCATCTAGTCCAACCCCCTGCTCAAGCAGGAGTCCCTACACCATTTGAGACAGATGGCAGTCCAGTCTCTCCTTGAAGGTCGCAAGTGTTGGGGCTCTCACGACCTCTGCTGGCAAGCTGTTCCACTGGTTGATCGCTCTCACTGTCAGAAAGTTTCTCCTCACTTCCAGGTTGAATCTCTCCTTGGTCAGCTTCCATCCATTATTCCTTGTTTGGCTTTCTGGTGCAATAGAGAACAGCCTGACCCCCTCCTCTCTGTGGCATCCCCTCAAGTATTGAAACACTGCTATCATGTCACCCCTGGTCCTTCTCTTCGCCAGACTGGCCAAGCTCAGTTCCTGCAACCGCTCTTCCTATGTTTTATTTTCCAGACCCTTTATCATCCTGGTTGCTCTCCTCTGCACTTTCTCTTGGGTTTCAATGTCTTTTTTGTAGTGTGGTGACCAAAACTGGATGCAGTACTCTAGGTGTGGTCTGACCAAGGCTTTATAGAGTGGTACAAGTGCCTCTCTGGTCCTTGATTGTATCCCTCTATTTATGCAGCTCAGGACTGTATTGGCCTTTTTGGCTGCTGCTGCACACTGCTGGCTCATATTTAGTTGGCTGTCTACCAGGACTCCGAGATCCCTTTCGCAATCGCTGCTATTGAGTGTGGTTTCGCCTAGTTTGTATATGTATTTTTGATTCTTCTTGCCTAGGTGCAGAATTTTACTTTTCTCTGTGTTAAATTTCATTTTATTGGTTTGGGCCCAGTGTTCGAGTCTGTCGAGGTCCCTCTGGATTTTGAGTCTGTCCTCTGGGGTGTTTGCTACTCCCGCCAGCTTGGTGTCATCTGCAAATTTGGTTAGTTCTCCTGCTATTCCCTCATCTAGGTCATTTATAAAGATATTGAAGAGTACTGGGCCTAGGACGGAACCTTGTGGTACCCCACTGCTTACTTCTCTCCATGTGGACTTAGAGCCATTGAGGACTACTCGCTGGGTACGGTTGGTCAGCCAATTGTTAATCCATCTGGTTGTGTAGCTGTCTATCCCGCTTTTTTCTAGCTTATGAAGGAGTAGGTTGTGGTCTACTTTGTCAAATGCTTTGCTAAAGTCCAGGTATATTATGTCTACTGCATTACGCTGGTCTACTAATTTGGTCACAGTGTTGAGGAATGAAATGAGGTTGGTTTGGCATGACTTGTTCTTAACAAATCCGTGTTGACTGTTGGTTATTGCTTGGTTTGTTTTTAGATGATGGGAGATCTGGTTTTTAATTATTTTTTCCAGTATTTTCCCAGGTATTGATGTTAGGCTGATTGGTCTGTAGTTTCCTGGGTCTGTTTTTTTACCTTTTTTGAAGATGGGGACCACATCAGCTCTTTTCCAGTCCTCGGGTAGTTCCCCTGTGTTCCAGGATTTGTGGAAGATGTGGTGCAGTGGTTCTGAAATGACTTCTGCTAGTTCTTTTAGGACTCTGGGATGTAATCCGTCTGGTCCTGGTGCTTTGTATTCGTTAAGTTCAGATAGGTGATCTCTTACTGTATTTTTGCTTAGGTTGAGTCTTGCTTCGAATCTGTTTTTTATATTTGTGTTGCTGGGTAGTTGAGCTGCAGTTTCCTTTTGTGTGAAGACTGATGCGAAGAATGTGTTCAGTAGCTCTGCTTTGTCTGTGTTGTCTGTTACTTCTTTGCCGTCTTCTCTCTTTAGTGGACCAACTGTTTCTTTGATTTTTTTCTTGTTGTTAATGTGTTGGAAGAAGCTTTTTTTGTTGTCTTTGACTTTTGTTGCGAGTCTTTGTTCATTCTGGGCCTTTGCTGTCCTGATTGTTTCTTTACAGATTCTGGCTGTCTGTTGGTACTCTGCCTTGGTTATGTGCCCCTCTTTCCATTTTTTGTATTTATCTTTTTTTTCATTCAGTTTATCGGTGAGATTTTTGTTTAGCCATGCTGGTTTCCTTTTGGATTTCTTGTTTTTCTTCCTCATCGGTATTGTGGTGTTCTGGGCTTTTATGATCGTGTTTTTCAGGATCTCCCAGGCTTCTTGAGTTGTTTTACCCTTTAGTACTTCCATCCAAGAGATCTTTCCCAGGTTTTCTCTGAATTTATTGAAGTCAGCTTTTTTAAAGTCTGGGATATAGGTGTTGTTATGTTCAGTTATTTGTGTTTGCGTTATGGTGAATTTTAGTATTACGTGGTCACTCTCGCCCAGTGTTCCCGCAGCTTCGACTCCTTCTATTGTTTCTTCTCTGTTTGTAAGTATTAGATCCAGTATGGCTGCCCCTCTAGTTCCCTCCTCCACTTTTTGGACAATGAAGTTGTCGGCTAGGCTGGTTAGGAATCTGTTAGATTTCTCACTTGGTGCTGAGTTGGTTTTCCAGTTGATGTCCGGGTAGTTGAAGTCTCCCATTATTACAATGCTATTTTTCTTGCATATGTTCTTTAGCTGGTTGGTAAAAAGGGTGTCCATTGTTTCTGTTTGGTTTGGTGGTCTGTAGTTATACTCCTATTGTTGTGTCATTCTTTTTTTCTTTTATGTTGACCCATATGCATTCTAATGGGTTTTCTTCCTTGGTTACTTGTAGCTCTGTAGCTACATAGTGGTCCTTTATATACAGTGCAACTCCACCTCCTTTTTTGTGTGATCTGGTTTTTTTGTAGAGTTTGTATCCTTTTATCTGTGTGTTCCAATCGTGTGATTCATCCCACCAAGTTTCTGTTATTCCAACTATGTCATGTGTACCTTCGTGCATTAACATTTCAAGTTCACCCTGTTTATTCCCTAGGCTTTGTGCATTTGTGTAGAGGCATTTGAGTTCTTTGTGCCTGATTGTGGGTGTTCTTTCTTTGTCTCTTGTTTGGCATTTGAGTTTGTTTTCTTCCCCATCCCTTTTTGGTTTGTTGTTTGTTTTGTTTGCTTGGGTTCCATTCTTGGAGTTGGGTCCCAGGGATCCTGTAGATTGGTCACCCTCCCCTCGTGATTTTAGTTTAAAGCCCTCCTGACAAGTTGGGCCAGTCTTTTTCCGAAGACATTCTTCCCAGTCTTTGTGAGGTGTAACCCATCCCTTGCCAAAAGTCCATCTTGGAGGTAGTACAGTCCATGGTCCAGAAATCCAAAGTTTTTTTGGCGTCACCAACCTTTTAGCCAGTGGTTTACTTGTAGGATTCTTTGTTCCCTTGCTGGGTGTTGTCCTCTTGTTGGTAGTATGGATGAGAAGACTACTTGCGCACCTAGGTTTTTGACGTTCTTGCCTAGTTGCTCATAGTCGTTCTGTATTGCTTTCAAGTTCTTTTTTGTGTCATTTGTTCCTACGTGGAGTAATAGTAGGGGGTAATATTCTGTGGGTTTTATTATTTCAGTTACTTTCTCTGCTACATCTATGATTTTGGCTCCTGGGAGGCAGCATACCTCTCTGGATTGGTTATCTGGTCTACAGATGGCGGGTTCGGTTCCTCTGAGGATTGAATCTCCTATTACCAGTACTCGCCTTTTCTTTTTGCCTGGAGTTGTTTGAGGAGTTTCTTTCTTTGTCATTGTGGTGTTTGGTGCTGCTGCTCTGTTGAGGGTTCTTTCTGGTGTTTCTTTTTTGTGTGTCTGTGTGTTATCTTCTATTGGAAGTCCATGGTATTGGTTGCTTAGAGCCAGTGGGGTTGGGTTTGGGTGGGTTGGTTTGGACAGTGGTTTTGTGTTTGGTTTGTATTTTTTTCTGTTGGTGACATGTGTCCATCTGCTTTCTTCCTCCGAGGGGTTAGCTGAAGTGGAAGTTGCTTGGTCATTTTTGTATTCTTTTTGTGCGTGTTCTTTTTGTGGGGTTTGGGGTTTCTTGTTTTGTTGGTTGAGTTTCAGGGTGTTTAGGCTTTTCTCTAGATCTTCTACTTTTTCTTCTAGTAATTTGATTAGTTTGCATTTGGTGCATGTGTAGTTATGGTTTTCTGTGGGCATAAGCGTGTACATGGAGCATGTTCTGCATGTCACAATGGAGTCTGTTCCTTGATCCATGTGTGTGGTTTTTTGGTTGGGGGTGAGAGTAGGAGTGTAGAGTGTGGGAGTGTGGAGTTACTAGTAAGTTTCCCTTGTCTGTGAGTGTGTAGAGTGTGGGTGTGTGGTTACTAGAAGATTTCCTATTGTCCGTTAGTCTATCAAATTGCTTATTCTGCTCGCTTATTCTACTTATTATTTACTACTTATTCTGCTTATTCTACTTGTTTCTTGCTAACTTATTCTACTTACTATTAACTATTTTATTTTACTACAGTAGGTGGTCTCAATCTTTCTTACTTGTTCTACTTACTATTTACTATCTTATTTTACTTATTCTGTTTGCTTCTTACTAAGTTATCCTACTTACTATTTAACTTATTTTGCTTCTTACTATCTTGTTCTACTTACTATTTACTGTTTATTTTACTACTTCTTACTATCTTATTCTTCTTACTGTTTACTACTTTTTTTATACTACAATCAGTTGTCCCCGTCTATCAATTAGCTTATTTTGCTTCTTACTGTCCTGTTCTACTTACTCTTCACTACTTATATTACTGCTTCTTGCTATCTTATTCTACTTACTATTTACTACTTTATTTTACTATAATCAGTTGTCCCAGTCTATCAATCAGATGTGAGTTGGCTAATCACTCTATTATCGGTTGATCAATCTATTGGTCAGATGGATTCTATTCAATCTATTAGTCAGATGGCTAATCACTCTATTATGGTTGATCAATCTATTAGTCAGATGGGTTAGTTAGCTAAACAATCTATCATTTTTTCTAGTAGGTATCCCTATAATTAAACAATCAAATAACTTAATCTACTAAAAATCAATGGTCCTGTGATCATTCCCAATCTATCAATCAATTAAATTCCCAATCTATCAATCAGTTAGGTTAAATTAAACAGTCAATGATCAATCTCAATCTATCAATCCCAATCTATAGTCCAGGAAATAAGCAGGCTCTGGTGAGGGAAATGAACAAGCTCCGATGAGGGGAACAAGCAGGCTCTAAAAGCTTCTGACTCTGCTGCAGCACGCTGGGGATCACAGGTGCTCCTCTGATCTTTGCCAGTATAAACTTCTTTGTGCTGCCTCTCGTTGCCGGCTCTCTCCTCTGCTGTGCTTCCCAGCCACGTGGCTCCCTTTATCCTCTGGGTGCAGGGGAATCGGATGGTTGCAGGGGGATCAGGTTACGCTGAAGCAGTCTCCGCTTGCAGGGAATAGGAATCCTAGCCTCACAGCTCCAGCTCACTTCAACAAACGAGATGGATTGCTTTGTTGATAATCTCTGTGCTTTGCAGAGCTCGTAAGCAGGGAGTCAACTCACAGGGAATTCCTTCACAGAGAGTAGCCTTGCAGGGAATAGCCTTGCAGGGAATAGCTCAGAATCACCCCACAGGGAGTTTCAGGGAATCTCTTAAGTCTCACCTTCGTTTGGGAATTTGTCAGGATCACCCTTCAGAAACGCCGGATTTGCAGTAGATCGTTTAGCCGGTCTTCCTGGGTGTCCTCCTTCGGTCAAATCTCCTTCGGTCAAATCTGGATCCACGTGGTTAGTCTTTTTTTTTCCCTCTGGTTCAGCTGGTCCTAGATCCTAATTGTTGCTATATTTGTAATCAGGACCTAAACTATGTCTATTCTCTTTGTTTGGTTGCTTCTAATCCTGTCTATAACCCTAGGTTTTGGGTTTTTTCCTATTACTGATCTCCAGCAATGTGGCTAGGCATCTGCCTCAGTCGCCATTCTAACCTAGCATACATTGCATTCCAGCAAGACATTACTGATTTATGATAAGAAAATCTGTTTAAATACAACTGTCTTCTACAAGTTTTGAAATGAAGGAAACAATCATTTGCTTGCATTATTAATATAAAATTATGAAAAGAACAAAATGCATAGATATTTTCAAAGACACCATGTAAGAAATGCTCTACTCTTAGTATGGGAGAAAGTTAAAGCAAAAATGTACATGAAAATGCCAATTTGGCTTTCAACAGTGGAAGAGTTTATTCATTCAAATGTTGTAAAATCTGGAAAAAATTGTAACATATAAAAATATTTTGAATGTGGAAAGAGAACTTAAAACTAAACAGGAACTGCAAAATCAAGGTGTGGACTTAGCATGGTGGCCACACATGCAAATGCAATTGAGATATGAGAAAGATATTAAGACATATGGTTTTTATAAAGAGCCAACAACATTAGATCAGATATTATTAGCAGCAGATGAAAAATTAATAAAGAAAATGAGCCGATGTGGCGCAGCGGTTAGAGGCAGTACTGCAGGCCACTTTAGCTGACTGTGATCCGCAGGTCAGCAGTTCAAATCTCACCGGCTCAAGGTTGACTCAGCCTTCCATCCTTCCGAGGTAGGTAAAATGAGGACCCAGATTGTTGGGGGCAATATAAATATACATTGCTTACTGGTGTAAACCGCTTAGAGAGTGCTTGCACTGTGAGGTGGTATATAAATCTCACAAATAAATAAATAAATAAATAAATAAATAAATAAAAATATATAGCTTTTTACTAAGCCTAAAAATGGAAGATGAACAGGTAAAAGAAACTATGATAGTATGGGCTAAAAACTATAGAATTAGACAAATGGCAAAAACTTTGGGATAGAAATTATAAATTGACAATAGCAACTACTTATAAGGAAAACCTGTACAAAATGTTTTATAGGTGGCATCTGCCACTGGCGAGGCTAGCAAAGATTTTCCAAAAGATGCCTGCCAAATGTTGGAAATGCAATCAGATACCAGGCACATATTATCACATGTGGTGGACATGTGCAAAGGCAAAAAAAAATTGGACAAAAATGCACACATGGTTAGAAAAAATATTAAAGCAACATATAGATTATAAACCAGAAATATTTCTGTTAGGCATAGTATCAGGAAAGGATGATAAAAGGAATATATTCTTAATATTGCATGTCTTGATAGCAGAAAAACGAACATTGCAAGTTTACCATACGGATGGCCTAGGGAACAAAGCTGTTACAGAATCTGGTAGTCCTGCTAGAAATGCTTCAAAACCTCCTCCCAGAGGGGAGCAATATAAACAGACCATGAAGTGGGTGTGTGGGGTCTCTAACAATTCTCTGTGCTGCTGTGAATCCCACCATGCCAGCAGATTGTGTGATTGGACATTTGTCTTAGGTTCATCTGTTGCTAAATTAAATGAGCTTTCTGTATTTGAAAGGGTCTAAGTCTATTTCAAAATTCTACTTCATTTCCATAACTCTGTAATTTTCATCTTGAATTCCCCTAAGGCATCAGTAATATATATTACTTCAGTGATCTGTGTTGGCTCTTTATGAATTTCTGAAAATAGCTATTACCGTATTTTTCGGAGTATAAGACACAGTGGAGTATAAGACGCACCTTAGTTTTGGGAGAGGAAAACAAGGAAAAAAATTCTGCCTCTGCCTCCCAGCAATTTGCCTCCCAGCAAACAGCAAACAGTACAGATGATATGCACTGTTTGCTGTGTATTTCTGTGCATGTGTGCCTGACCCATAGAAATAGCAAAGAATTGGAGAAATGTACATTATGGCAGTATATTAATGCCAGAAAGTTTTCTTAAATGTAGTCACACTAACTCCTCCCAATTATTTAAATAGATCTACTCCAAGATAAGTCAGGATTTAACTCTAATACTAAACAGGACACTGTTTACATTTGAGACTATACTTGTACAGATGCTGTTAAAATTGATGTGGCTTTCTGGAAGTATAGTTATTCTCTGCTATTTAAAAGAAGATACAGAAGCACTGGGCCTCTTCAGAGCAAGCATTTATTTTAAAAAGCTTCTTCATTTTGTTAAGTTGTCTAGAACAATAATAAAGCAGTCTTTAAAAAATAAGTCTAATAATTTGAACATTCTACAGACATTCTACAGACATTTATAGTTATTGACTTACTTCCTTGCATCTAGTTTCAGCAGTCTGATCAGCACAAGAAAATAAAATTCTGCCTCTGCCTCTACCTCTACCTCCCAGCAATTTGCCTCCTTGCAGCTTTAGTTTCACTTTCAGTTTAGCACATGGCCGGCCGTCCTGCAGCCTCACTCAGCTGAGGGTCAGGAAGCTGATAATCAGTTGCTTGGCTTAACAGGCTCTGTTCTGTTTGCTGCAAGGAGGTATATTGCTGGGAGGCAGAGGCCAAAGGGTGGGGTGGCTGGGTGGGGCTACATTTGGTGTATAAGACGCACCCAAGTTTTCACCTCTTTTTGGGGGTAAACAGGTGCGTCTTATACTCCAAAAAATATGGTATATATTATGTACTATATATTCAACCACTAACCAGTTATGTTAAATCCTCAACTATTTGCATGAAGCCTCAGCTTAGACAGGGTTATAAGGGAAGGATAATAATACTGGAATCTACAGTAGGAATATAGTTTGTAGTTTATAATTGCATGGCTGTGTCTGCATTTGAACTGCATATTGCACAAGAACATGAAAATTTTTGTACCAGCCTTTGCATTTTAAAACTGAAAATAAGCAAACCGTATGTGTTGGCATATTTGATGGGTCAAAGATCTGAATCCTCTTTATAATATGTAAGAAGTGGTTTGAAATAAAGTAAATCCATATTGTGAGGGGGGGGAGAGAAAACAGGAATGGGATGTGGCAGAGGACAAGAAGGAAAGCAAGAAATAGAAGAAACAACAAATAAGTATGTGTGTGTGTGTGTGTGTGTGTGTGTAACAGAAATAGAGAGAACACAATAATTTTTAAGATATGGTTAGGGGCATTTCTGTAACATGCTATTGCTACTCTCTAATCCTACATAAAGCAGTTTGAAGGTGACTTGTGATTATCTCCACTGCTGCAGATTTTGCAACAGTGAGAAAATGCAAGAAACACCATGAATCTATCCGTACTCCCTTCAGCTTACCAAAAATACAAAAGAGCATCATTCAGGACCACCATCAACACTGTCAGCACATGTATTGTGTGCACTTGTCTGGTGATTTCAAAAGGGGGAAAAAAATCCGAGTGGTTGCTATGAGAAGTCTCCTGGCTGCATTTTAACGCCTTTGCAAAGTGGCAAGTGATCGGATAGCATGCTGACAAATTTATAAGGATTTTTCCCAATTGCTGCAACCATGGCTATGTATTGTTGCCATGTCCAAAGTGGAAGAGAAAATTCATTCTAAGTAATTACAAACAAGCAAAAATCAGTTTGCCCTAGTTTCACAGGCGTCTATACAGAGGAAGGAATATGTGGATTCATCTATCCAATCATCTTGTCATAAGAACATGAATATTGCTCTTGCTGGATCTGGGCTAAGTCCCTTCTTAGTTCATTATTTTGTTATTCACAGAAGCTAACTAGTTGCCTCTGTAGTTCTCAAAAGCAAGAGGTGGAGACCAGTGGTTGGTTTCAATTTTTTTTACTACCAGTTCTGTGGGTGTGGCTTGGTGGGCGTGGTGTGGCTTGGTGGGCATCGCAGGGGAAGGATACTGTAAAATCTCCATTCCCACCCCACTCCAGGGGAAGGTAACTGCAAAATCCCCATTTCCTCCTGATCAGCTGGGACTCGGGAGGCAGAGAATAGATGGGGGCGGGGCCAGTCAGAGGTGGTATTTACCGGTTCTCTGAACTACTCCACATTTCTGCTACTGGTTCTCCAGAACTGGTCAGAACCTGCTGAAACCCACCTCTGGTGAAGACATATCTTTTCCCCAGGTTTCGCCGCGGATACCTCCTTCGGACAGAAATAGGACAACATTGCACAAAATTTGATACAAATTGTAATTTGCTTCAGTCATGTAATCGTTAACTGTGGAGTGATGCGGTGGCTTAGAGGTGGAGCTCTCGCCTCACACTCAGCAGGCTGTGAGTTATGAGAATATATCTGCTGAACAAAATTCTGCATTGGCGACAGGAAGGGCATCTGGCCATTAAAACACTCTGCTAGCTCTATTCAGTTGCCCAGACTCCACCCCGCAAGGGATTATGGGGTCATTAAAAGAAGATGATGACGATAATGTAATAGTTAACTCTGAAAATTACATACTTTGTACTATTTGTGTAGTAGCATCATGATGCTATAAATTAACTGTGATTCACACCAGACCAGAGGCGGGTTCCTAATTTTTTTACTACCACTCTGTGGGTGTGGCTTATTTTGTGGGTGTGGCTTGCTGGCCATGTGACCGGGTGGACCTGGCTTCTCAGACTGCTGAAGGGAGGGGAACTGAGATAGGTCCTGCCGCCCATTCCCCCTCCCCTCAGCAGCTTGAAAAGCCTCGAACGTGCAAAAATGCCTAGGATCATCACTGCACGTTCGTGGCTTCTTAGACTGCTGAAGGGAGGGGAATGGAGATAGCTCCTGCAACCCACGCGCTCCCTCAGCCATCCTCCCCTGCTTGGACTCACTGTGGGGTAGGAAGGCAGCGCATGCGCAGTGCCGGAAGCTCGGCTTCTGAGCATGCGCAGAAGAAAATTAAAAAAAAATTTTTTTTAAAAATGGCGGCGCCCAGGCACCGGCAACCAACCGCACTGGTACTGTGACATCACCAGCAGGCTGCTACCGGTGCTATAGAGTGGACCGCACCGGTAGGAACCCACCACTGCACCAGACGCTTACACTCCCTTCCACAATGGCCCTTTGCAATTGGTATTTGAAAGCCTATTCTCTCCACCATGAAGGAAACATTGTGTATTCAAGATGATTGCTCTTGACAGATCTGTTCTTCATCATTCATACAATCCCCTTTAAAACCATCATGAGATCCAGTAAGTGGAGCATGACTTGTAAACTGATTCAAAGAGAGCTCCACTACAATGAGATGTAAGGAAATTGTACCGTTCACCAGGTTAAATGTGCAGGGAATGGAACCTTTCAGGTAAAATAAAGAATTCGTGACATGTAAAATGCACGCTATCTGGACCACTTTTACTTGGGTTCCAATATTTCTCTGTGTGGCTTATTATAGAGATCAATTGTTTAGCATGACTATATTGGAATACAAAAGCAACAAGACTGACCAAAAGGCGGTGGGATTTATAAAGAAATGGAGATGCATCTGTAAAATCAACTTTAATGGACAAGCAAGACATTGATTTTAAAATCCCGGACTTTGCAAATTGGAAAAAGTAGGTGCTGCAGTGAAACAGAAGGCTCATTGAGCTAGGACACCTGAGATTTGCGTGATATGGGTGCTTGTAGTACAAGGCCAAGGGTAATGTAAAATTTAAAATGTAAAACTATGTTAGATGTGTCATATGGAGAATAAGGAATATATACAGTGCATACAATAGATACAGGTTAAAAAACACTGTTATGAATTAATAGGAAAACACAAATGACTAATTTATAATGAGATATTAGAATTTTGTTTAGGGGCATGTAAAATAAAGTGATGGTGGAACTTGCAGAAATAGCTAAATAAACTTCTTTGATCAGAGAAAAGATAATATCAATGTTTATTGCTGATTAGAAACCCCTTATTGGCTTTTTCTGTAAAACAGGAAGACATGAACATACGACTTATGATTTTAATGATTAAACAACAAAGAAGATATACCATATTTTTCGGAGTATAAGACTCACCTTTTTCCTCCCTAAAAGTGGCTGAAAATTTGGGTGCATCTTATACTTCGAATGTAGCTTTTTTCCAGCCCTAACTAGGTGCTAACAGATCTTCCCAGCTCTTACCTTGCAGGCTTTTTCATTGTTACTCTCTCCAAAGAATGTTTTTCCAGCCCTAAGTCTTTGCAGAATTTTTTTCATTGCTCTACTTGCTCCGAATAAGTTTTTTTTAGCCCTAACCAGGTGCTAACGATCTTCCCAGCTCTTACTGGCTTGCAGGTTCTTTCATTGTTATTCTCTCAGAAGAAGGTTTTTTTAAGTCCTAACCAGGGGATAAAATAATGTGCTGAAGCTGACCAGACTAAGGATGCTAGCCAGATGAATACCTGGTAGGCAGATTGTTTTCCCCTATTTTCCTCCCCAAAAACTAAGGTGCGTCTTATACTCCGGTGCATCTTATACTCCGAAAAATACAGTATGTTTTAAATAGAGTAAGATACACTGTAAATTTATAACTGCTATAAAAAGGTTGGAAGCCCCTTCTTCGTATATTTTTTCTTCTCTATTTTTCTTTAATTGCACTTTTAGATTTATGTTTGATTTATTATCTTTTTCTTACTTTATATTACTTTTGAATAAATAGAGAGGGGGGGGGAAGGAGGGAGAGAGAGGGACTCTTTTATAGTTGAGATTATTTTTAAAGGGGTCACTAGAACTTAATAAAGTACATTCTTAAGAAATTTACTCAGAAGCATGCTTCATTATAACCAGTAGCATGTACTTTGTAAAAAATACTAGCTGGAAACTGACTTCCAATCACTTTGAAGTTTTTCTCTCTCTCAAAAAAAAAGACTTGTTCTCTATTTTATAATTAGAAGCATGATTTTTATTTTCCAAGTTCTTTTGGATAGTATTTTGAAATAATGTTAAAAATGTGGAAATACTACTTTTCTCATTGTCACTTTATTCTGTTATTCCTCTATAACTCTGCGCCCTTCTTGGTTGGCCAAACTTCTCAAAGTGAAACAGCCCAGCGGAAAGAATTAGCAATAACAATAGACTTATATATACTGAAGGTTCATAGTGCTTTAGAGCCCTCTCTAAGTGGTTTACCTCAGCTCTTCCACCTAGGCCAGTGATGGTGAACCTATGGCACGCATGCCACAGGTGGCACGCGGAGCCATATCGCAGGGCACGTGAGGCGTTGCCCTGTCAGCTCCACGGGCAAACCGGAAGTTCGGAAAAACACACTTCCAGTTTGCCGTTGTGCTGTTTTTTGCACTCCGGAGGGTTCAGGGAAGCTTCCTGAAGCCCCGGAATGCAAAAAATGACAAAATGGGCAAACCGGAAGTTCGGAAAAGGCACTTCCGGTTTGCCATTGGGCTGTTTTTAGCACTCCAGAGAGTTCAGGGAAGCTTCCTGAAGCCACGGAGTGCAAAAAATACCCCAACGGACAAACAGGAAGTGCGTTTTCTGAACTTCCGGTTTGCCCGTTTCGTCATTTTTTACCGTCCCAGGCTTCGGTAAGGCCTTTGCGGGTGGGTGGGTGAGTGTGCACATGCGCAGGGGGCAGCATGGGGGGGGGTTGTGCGCATGCTGGGGGGAGAGAATGGGTGTGGGCATGTGTGTGCACGCTAGCGCGCGCACCCCCCCCCTTTTGGCACGCGAACCAAAAAAGGTTCGCCATCACTGACCTAGGCCTTTTATAGTTCCTGGCCCTGCTATCAATGATCCGATTGGCTGGCTCCTTATGATGTAATCTATCCCCCCTCCCTTCTGGAGAACTGGGATAAACACCTCCCCCTTTCTACTTACCATACATTTAAAAGCTGTTTGGCTCCATACTTACTTGTGTATACAAATCCTTTTAACCACACTTTAACTTTATACAACTTAACTCTTTTATATTCAGTACCTGTATGTGGGCATCACAGCATATTACCCCCAACAATCTGGATCCTCATTTTACCAACTTCAGAAGGATGGAAGGCGGAGTCAACCTTGATTCGGTGAGGATCGAACCCCTGGCAGTCGGCATAATCAGACTGCAATACTGCTTTCTAGCCACTGTGACACCGTGACTTTTGGCACCTCATGTCTTGCTTTGGGGTTTAATTGCACTAGGGAGACGAGACAGAATGTTGAAAAAAAGGATTGCATAATGAAAGGTAGTACATTCACATATTCCTCACTCTCGTATAGCTGCTTTTAAGTAAAAACAACCCCCCCCCAAAAAAACCCCTTATTACTCACTTTTGAGAATTCTTAGGAAATTAGCAGCAATTTCTTTGCCATTAGATTAAAGGTGAAGTGATCAGAAAAAAAAGCAGAAGAAATATTCAGCATAGTGCTACTTACTGAATTCAAAATTGCAGGTATAGGCTGATTTCCCCCCTCCCCCGATATAGTTTGCACATATGTGTGCCGCAAACAAAACTGCAGATCTACTTTTGTGGTTGAATTAATTGCAGGATCCAAATAACATTATGAGATCCAGCTGCTTGTTACTAGAATCCTTAGATTATAATTCAGCATTTTATTGTTTGCTAAAAGTGTAGGGTTGTGTCACTTGAAAAATGATTTAGAAGCACCATGGAATGGATAAGTTAGAAACCTAATAATCTTTTTTTCTTTCCTTTTTTCCTCTATTTTCCAGGATTTTAATTTTTGCCAAATTTGCTTTTTTTTATCGTCTCTTCTTTTTCAACATGCACAGACAACATTAAATAACAATATTTGTTGTTGTTGCGAAGTCGTGTCCCCATGGCAGAGGTGGGTTCCTGTTGGTGCGGTTAATAGCTGTTGTTCGGCGCAGAGCCGAAGATGCTGCTGCCGCCGCCCGCATGGATGCCACCGTTTGCGTTCTTTTGCCCTCTGCGCATGCGCAAAGCATTCTGCATGCGCAGAGGGCAAAAGAACGCAAATGGCGGCGTCCATGTGGGCGGGGAAAGCGCCCGGGGAAAGTTCCCGTGCCGCGAACGGCAGCAGCGTCTTCGGTTCTGCGCCGAACAACAGCTATTAACCTCACCGGCAAAAACAGGCAGGAACCCATCTCTGCCCCATGGACAATGTTCCTCCAGGCCTTCCTGTTCTCTACCATCCTCTGGAGTCCATTTAAGCTCATGCCTACTGCTTCAGTAAACTCCATCCAGCCACCACATTCTCTGTCATCCCCTTCTTTTGCCCTCAGTTTTTCAAAATAACAATATAGTGACTACCATAATACTAATAAGACCAAAGCCTTTTTTGCACAATAAATATTTTGGCACAATATTCAGCAGTTTTGCAATGTTATGTTCAATTTTGAATGAAAAAGAAAAAAAATCCTACACTCAGAATATAACAGAATAAAAAAGTTGAAAGGGACATTGGAGGTCTTCTAGTCCAACCCCGTGCTTAACAGGGAACTATACCATTTCAAACAAATTATTGTCCAATCTCTTCTTAAATACTTCCAGTAATGGAGCACCCACAACTGGATGTAAGTCATTCCACTAGTTAATTGTTCTGTCAGGAAATTTCTCCTTAGTTCTAGGTTGCTTCTCTCCTTGATTACTTTCCATCCATTGTTTCTTGTCCTGTCTTCAGGTGCTTTAGAGAATAGGTTGACCCCTTCTTCTTTGTGGCAGTCCCTTAGATATTGGATACTCATTATACTAATATTTAAATCATAATTAATACTGACATATATATATATATATATATATATATATATATATATATATATATATATATATATATATATATATATATATATATATATATATATATATATATATATATATATATATATATATATATATATATATTTCTTTTTTGGTATTCTCAATGATCTAATATAGGGGTGTCAAACTCGAGGCATCACATTGTCGTGATGTATCGTGACTTTTTTCCCCTTTACTAAAACCGGGGTAGGCGTGGCCAGCGTATGACGCATCCGGCCTGTGGGCCGTGAGTTTGACACCCCTGGTCTAATATATAAACATTAGTGTGTTAATTTTAATCAACACTGTATAAATACAACTTTATTATAGTAAAATGCATTATATGTTTTATAACAGTGTAATAAAAAGATTGGGCTATTTTTTAAATATTTGTTTAAAGTACCTCTGACCTTTTGCAAACAGGGCACCCGCAGTGGGTTGCTCCCGGTTCGGCCCAATTCTGCGAACCGGTAGTGGTGACGGCGAGATTTAGAGCCTGCATGCGTATGCAAACCGGTAGCGACGGGATTTAGAACCCACTACTGCATGGCACCTTTCTGCTATTTATAAAAAAGGCAACTTTTTCAGAATTATGCAGAAGCCTGAAGAATAGAAGCTGCCTATTAAGTCTTAAATGTGAACTTAAAACAGCAGTATTCTTTGCTTTCAGGCTCAAACAGAAGCCTAAATCATGACAGGCAAGGCTGCTTTAGGAACAATTTTGCTTAAGCTTGCCTGTAGTGTGTGCATGTGTTTGTATTTTTACACACACAAATACACACACACACACACACACACACATATATATATGTGACAAGAGCAAAATAAGCTCGAAATAGATCTATAATAGTCTCCCTTTATTTTCATTTATCAGCAAAAAAAAATCCTACACATATAGATTAGTGTGTCGGCTATATTAAAATCAGCCTGGATGGTCCCTGTGACGGGGCTGAAAGGCAAAAAGGAAGCTGTGATGCTTTCTCTCCCATATTTGGGTACACCAGGATAACACGACAGAAAAACATATATAACCCTTTCCTGGTGAAAGAGCTGATTGGGAACAGAACCTATGGCCTAATGGATAAGTTGCTGCACTGCAAGGCAGCCGGCCCGGGTTCAAATCCCAGTAAGGGGTATGGCTATCTGACGAGAGCAAAATAAGCTCGAAATAGATCTATAATAGTCTCCCTTTATTTTCATTTATCAGCAAAAAAAAATCCTACACACACACACACACACACACACATATATATATATACATATACATATACATATACAAATTATACACACACACACACACACACACACACACACACACACACACACACACAGAGGCTCTACTTACCTGCCTATCTATATCATCTATTTTATTTATTTTTATTTATTTATTTATTTTTGTCAAGTACGTGTTGGTAATATACATAGATATAACACTGTTTATATACATAAAATGAGTACTGATAAGAGGGAACATTATGACAGGGACGGTAGGCACGCTGGTGCACTTATGCACGCCCCTTTATATCAAGGCTCTTCTTACCTGCATATCTATATCATTTAAATCTCTCTCTCTCTCTCTCTCTCTCTCTCTCTCTCTCTCTCTCTCTCTCTCTCTCTCTCTCTCTCTCTCTCTCTCTCTCTCTCTCTCTCTCTCTCTCTCTCTCTCCCTCTCCCTCTCCCTCTCCCTCTCCCTCCCTCCCTCCCTCTCTCTCTCTCTCTCACACACACACACACACCTCCGAAATGCCACCTGCATAAAGAAATATGCCAACCTTAACTGCCACAGGGGGTGATCCCCATCAAATCCATGGCCCACAATGATTTATTTTTTAAGAATTATTTTTTTTAAGTAGGAAGAAAATGAAATGAAAGTGTCTTTTTCTAAGTAAGCCTATCAGTCCATTTACACAATGTACAAATATATTTCACTAGTAAGTCTGGAATCTTGATGCATCCAAGAATAATGCAGACCTCAGGAACAAACTACAGATTTCAACTGCTAGTCAGACGTCATTTCTAACCCAGTGAATATTCTCTTAAAAATTGAAAGTCTTAACTGATGCAGAAATTCCTTACTACTCACACTTGAACCATCCATGGAGCTCATCCATAGATTTGCATTATTAGGTTATCAACTAATCATGGCCATTAGCTTCTCTACTGCTCTATAATCATCCTAATGTTTGCTTGCCTTGTAATAAAGATTAAGTGACAGCAAAATTAATGCTGAGCTGCAAAGTCAGCAGAGTTGCATTTTAAAAGGAGATAAACATTTGTATAATGCAAATGCCTATGATTACACTAGGTAGGTCTTGTTCTGGTAAGGAAATAAGAACTTACTGTGTTTAATTTAGAAAGGGCAATGCAGGGGTGGGATTCAGCCAGTTCCGACTGGTTCGGGCGAACCGGATGTTAAGATTTTGCGCAGTTCGGAGAACCGGCAAATGCCACCACTGGCTGGGCCCGCCCCATCACTCCTCATCTCACCTGGTCACCCGGCATTGCTACTACTGCTCTCTGTCTGGCTCCCTCGCTTGCCTCGACCACACGGTCTCTGCAGGCTAGCCAGCTTGTCTGCCTTCTGCTGTGGCCTACCACGCAGCAGCCGTGGCCCAGCTTTATTTTATTTATAATTTACTTTATTTTTTTAAAAAAATCTTATTTCACTACTACTTCCACTATGATAACAGTATTACAGAGAACACACATAATTTGAGTTTCCAACTTTCCACTGCAGAAAAAGAGGGAGAAGTAGTAAGATAAGGCATGATAAGAAAAAAAGAAATAGACATACAGCTAATGTTAGTTTACTTCAACAACATTCATTGAAGTTCTCCATTCCTTTCTGTCTTTGCAAACAGTCTTTATTGCTGTCATGTCGACATATTGCTTCAAACATTGTCTTTTGTTCTTTAAACCTCTGTTTTCTTCAATAATTTTATCAGTTCCATCAAACCACAATGTTCTTGCTTTTCTCTGTTATCTCAACTCCTTCATTCTTTTTCTCCATATAGTTTTTCAGTCCTACCTTTTAATCCTCTCCGAGAAAACAGCTGCAATGCATCTCTTCCATTTAGCTACTCAGTGCTAAATGAGCTAAATTTAGCTACTTAGCTAAATATCCATTTATTTTTGACCCCATCTCTTCCTGTTTTATACACCTTTAAGTCAGTGATTCGTCAACCTGTAGTCTGCAGACCCCTGGGGGGCTGCGATGTCATCACAGGGAGTCCGTGAAGTCTTGAAGAAATGTTATGATTTAAATCTTGAGTTAAGTCTTATGGGGCCATGGCAGAGGTGCCCAGTACGCAGCTCCGGTAGGGAGCGGCGGATTTCGCAACCGCTCCGGAGCTCTCTCTGCCGGTCCACCCGGCGCGTCGCCAATTTTTTTCGGTGATTTTCGGTGATTTTCAGGCGATTTTGCTTCTGCGCATGAGTGGAAGCAAAATCGCACCTAAATCTCACACACACGGGTGTCCCCTCACGAGATTTTGGCGCAATTTTGCTTCCGCGCATGCACAGAAGCAAAATCGCACGAGGAGGCGCATGTGCGTAGCGAGTGCCCCCCCCGAAGCATGGAGATGCGTGCGCATGGCTCCAGCAGCGAGGTAAGTAAGCAACCCGCCCCTGGGCCATGGCCATGGTCCATGGGCACAAAAAGTATTTAAAGGGGGACTGTGGTGAAGAAAAGATTGAGAACCACTGCTTTAAGAGCCATGGTTGTGCAGTGGTTAGAATGCAGTACTACTTCTGCTGACTGCTGGCTGACTGCAGTTCGGCAGTTTGAATCTCATCAGGCTCAAGGTTGACTCAGCCTTCCCTCCTTCCGAGGTGGGTAAAATGTGGACCCAGATTGTTGGGGGCAAGATGCTGACTCTTTAAACTGCTTAGAGAGGGCTGTAAAGCACTTTGAAGCAGTATATAAGTCTAAGTTCTACTGATAAGTGCTATTTAAGTAATCCATTTGCACTCTGTGCAGCTGTCCCAAAAGTGCTTTTTCAGGATTTCAGGATTTCTGGATTTTCTTGTTTTTTTTTCTTTGAAGACGTTTCGCTTCTCATCCAAGAAGCTTCTTCAGCTCTGACAGGATAGTGGGGAATGGAAGGATTTCTATTCCTTGCAGACAGCTGGTCATTTGCATCCTTTAGAAGATCATTGAAGCACTTGGAGGTTTATTTGTGTCCTCAGGGTCACCCGGGCAGTGCTCCTGGTTCCTGAGTCTACAGCCCAGGGGTGGGTTCCTCCCGGTTCGGACTGGATCGCCCAAACCAGTGGCGACCTGCTGATGATATCACTGTCATTGCCATTCCGTGCATGCCGCCATTTTTTCCCCCTTCCACAGCTTGAAAAAGGGCCCTCCCACCCGCCCGTGGTTGAATTCTGACCTTTATTTCTTCGCCCGAAGCACAGTTGATGAGCTCCTCAGCTGTGTTTCGGGATAATTCCTGCTTCTGATCATGCGCTGAACCCAAATTGCGCGATGTGAACCGGTGGCGAAGGTAAGTGGAACCCACCCCTGCTGCAGCCTCCTCTCTGGAAATACACTTCCACTCCCACATCACTCAAAGGGTGTTCATCCCATTATATAGCTAAAAGTCTTTGGGATGAACACCAACAATTTGAGATGAACACCCCCTGAATGATGTCGGAGCAGGAATGGACCTCCAGAGAAAAAACTGCAGACCACAGGAACCAGGAGCACTGCTCGGGTGACCCTGAGGACACAGATAAACCTCCAAGTACTTCAATAACCTTCTAAAGGATGCAAATGACCAGCTGTCTGCAAGGAATATAAATCCTTCCATTGCCCACTATCCTGTCAGAGCTGAAGAAGATTCTTAGATGAGAAGCGAAACGTCTTCAAAGAAAAAACAAGAAAGTCCAGTTGCCTCCTGAAAAAGCACCTTTGGGACAACCATGACCTGGATGACTGAGAATCTCTACAACTTGTATGCAACTGTATTCAAATAATTTTATGTTTCTTCTGACATAACCAACTCTCATTTACATAATACAAAATATACAGAAACATACTTTCCCCACACAACTATTGTTTTGACCAGAGGTGGGATTCTACCATTTCCAATAGGTTCTCTAGAACCAGTTGTTAACTTTCTAAGCAGTTCGGAGAACCGGTTGCTAGAAGAAATCTCCTTTTGTTTTTTCCACTTTACAGGGTTAATCCTGCAAGGAATTACAACATTCTGGTGTTGTTTCTATAGCCTAATCTTTATTGCCCTGCTTACAGAAACTGCCTCTCCATTAAACCTTATTACATTCTTGGCAATAACCTAGACTTATTGTTTCCAGAGGGGTTTTTTTTTGCTGGTACTTTTTTTTCTTTGCTTGACTTTCTTAGAGGGGAAGGGTTGTTTTAAGCTTTTTACACTGCTGTTGGGAGGAAATACTCCCCTGTTGGAGTTCTTCCAGCACAGAGCTGCCAGAAAGAAGCTTTTAATGACAAGGAACCAACATGAGTGACATTCAGCAAGGCTTCTTGGCTAGCTAGAAAGATTGACATTCAAACGTGAGTTTACATACCCTTTCTGACTTTTGGTCTAAAACTGGTTTTTGATTAGGTTTAATTCTGTGCTTGGTGATGTTTAATCCTGTGTTTATTGATGGGATAATTTTCCCTATTCAGCTTTGTTTGGAAGGAAAAAGGTTAATCTCTGTTCCTGAAAAGCAGCAGCTTCAGAAATCTGGCTAGTTCCTGTGTCTATTTGTTCTGATAATTGGTTTAACAAGCAGCAGCTACTGTTGCTTGTTAAACCAATTGTTAAACCAAAATCTGCTCCTTTGCTTCATTCTAGTTAGGCTTATCTCAAGTGCTTTTTCTATCTGGGGAGGGGGGTCTTCCTTCACTGCTTGGCACTGTTCTTTTGGGTGTACTTCCAAGAGGCAGACTGCAAGCTCGGCACTGATTTTTTTACTGCCTTTCTGGGGGGCATGTGATCTTTCCTTAAATCTGGATGATTTCCTTAGGATATCTTATGAGGTGAGTGAGACCAGCTGGTATCTTTAAGTGGTGCAAATGGATCTAAGGATTGCTTCTCCTGGGTTGTGCTCTTTCTGGAGAGCTTAAATGACCTCTCTGCTAAAGGGTTTCACTTTATGAGCAAGAGTTGGCTGCTGATAGTTATCATTGCATTTTAGCTATTTTAATTCCTCAAGGTGTTCTGGCACCCTGCCTGATTTGTAACTCCAGCTTGCAGGTATTTATAATCTAATGATTGGTATTTAGGGCAGCTTTTTTCAAGCAAAGAAGCTTTTTGTATTTTTGTACAGGTAATCCTTGACTTACAACAGTTCATTCAAAGTTACAATGGCACTGAAAAAAGTGACTTATGACCGTTTTTCACACTTACGACCATTGCAGCATCCCTACGGTCAAGAGAAGCCAGGCGAGGAGAAGCACCCCTCAATGTTAGTGATGTCGAGTTGGCCATGCCCACCCAGTCACATGACTACCTGGCCATGCCGGGTGCACATAGGGACCACTCAGAGGGCTGAAAAAGTGATTTTTGACCGGTCTTCACACTTACGACTGTCCTCACATTTTACATTTTGCACCCTATCTTGTCACAGTGGTGAGGAGAAGCACTGCAGTTGTGAAATGAGTGACATGGTTGTTAAGAATGCGGCAATGGGCATAAATGTGAGGATGGTCATAAGTGTGAGGATCGGTCATAAGTGTGAGGACAGGTCATAAAAATCACTTTTTTCAGCTCTCTGAGTAGTCCCTATGCACGTAGCCACACCCACCCAGTCACATGACCAGCTAGCCACACCCCCAAATAATCCACGCCCACAGAACTGGTTGTTTAAAAATTTGAATCCCACCACTGGTTTTAACAAACATTTATTCTTCATTACAGGCCAAAGACTACTCACTACCTTTCTACCAGCATTCAGAAATTGTACCGGTTTTGCATTATTTTCCGTTTTTTAGTAAAACATTTTATCAAGGTATAAAAATTTATCTGTTTTGCTCTATTTTTTTCACCATTTATAGTTTGTAATCATTTATTACCAACCATTTCCATCAGTGGTGAAATCCATTTTTTTTTACTACTGGTTCTGTGGGTGTGGCTTGGGTGTGGTGTGGCTTGGTGGGCATGGCAGGGGAAGGCTATTGCAAAATGTCCATTCCCACCCTAATCCAGGGGAAGGATACTGCAAAATCTCCATTCCCACCCCAATCCAGGGGAAGGATACTGCAAAATCTCCATTCCCACCCCAATCCAGGGGAAGGATACTGCAAAAGCTCCATTCCCACCCCATTCTGGGGCCAGCCAGAGGTGGTGTTTGCCCGTTCTCTGAACTACTCAAAATTTCCACTACCAGTTTTAAAGAGCCTGCTGGATTTCACCCCCCGATTTCCATATCAAAAAGGCCATAATTACAATAGCTCATTACTACTTCTACTGTTACTATTATGGTTGGTCACATAGTCAGATGTTTAGACTGAATTTGGCATTTTTATCCACCTATCTCATCCTTTCCAAGGATGAGGGATTGCCAGATGTTGTCGTTTGATGGTGCTAAAGGTATCGTCTCAGCAAGTCAGCTGTTCCAAGTAAAGCTGCCTTTTGCAATTAACCAGTGGTGATTTTGTTGATGCTCAAGTGGTATTCCAAATGTTTTGGGATTTAAAGCACAGTGCATGTTATTTCAGATTATTCAGAATGCCTGATGAAACTATCCACTTGATATTCCAAATGTTTATCTTCACACTTCTAAACTTGCATGCTAATATACTGGCATTTGAATGCAAGTGTGATGTATGAGTAAAACTTTGAGCCAAGTCTTACATTCAGTCTTACATCTCTATTCAGTTGTGATATAATTATTCTCAGAATGATCAAACGGATCAGCTCTTTGTTATTCTGGCTGACTCCCAAATATATTTTCAATATAATCTAAGGATAAATGTTTCTGCTTTCACTGATATATCCCTAACGTTCTGAAATATTAGGAATATTAAACTTCAATGGGATATTAATGTGAGAAATGAGTTACAAAGTTACCTGTAAAGAAAAATATTACCTCTCTTCTTGCCAATCAAATCCGGGAAACTTCTCAGAATATGCAACAGCTGTTAGAACAGATGACCATGAAATATGTCTCTGTAGGTAAAAGAATGCCAACAAACCAAATCTGTCCATGGTAAACTGAGTAAAAATTAAAATACTAAATTAAAATAACAGAAGGTAGAAGGAGAAAGCAGAGGTTCAGAAAGCCTGCTGGCTAGCAGCTTGTTTAATGAAAAATTAACCATTTAAATGGAAAAGATTTCACTTTTAGGATTAATATACTTTTATTACCGTATTTTTCGGAGTATAAGACGCACCGGAGTATAAGACACACCTAGATTTTAGAGGAGGAAAACAAGGAAAAAAGTATTCTGAACCAAATGGTGTAGTAATATATTATTTAATAAAATACCAGTGTAGCAGAATACTTTTTACAACCATGTACACTTTTTACAACCATGTATACTTTTTACAAACTTCAAACTTGACAGCTTTAAGACTAGTGGACTTCAACTCCCAGAATTCCTCCTCCAGTCATGCTAGCTCAGGAATGGGAGTTGAAGTCCACAAGTCTTAAACTTGCCAAGTTTGAAGACCCTTGCACCCCTAACCCAGGGGTCTTCAAACTTGACAGCTTTAAGACTAGTGGACTTCAACTCCCAGAATTCCTCCTCCAGTCATGCTAGATGGGGTAATTTAAAGGCAAAAACACTCCAGTTTTTGCAAAAAACGGCTCATTTTTCGCTCATTTTTTTGCAAAAACAGGGCATGCAGAGGGTTTGGGAAGCCTGCAGAGCATTCCTAGGAGGTGGGGGAAGGCAAAAACACCCCAATTTTCAAAAAAATGGCCTGTTTTTTGCTCATTTTTTGCAAAAACAGGGCATGCAGAGGGTTTGGGAAGCCTGCAAAGCACTCCTGGGGGAAGGCAAAAATGCCCCCATTTTTGCAAAAAACAGCCTGTTTTTCGCAAAAATGGGATGCGGGGGTGGGGCTTCAGGAGCCCAAAAATGGCTGTATTCGGTGTATAAGACGCACCGACATTTCGACCCTCTTTTGGGGGGCAAAAAGGTGCATCTTATACTCCGAAAAATATGGTATTTGTGTCAGTAATAGATCACTGAATAGGTTAATAGATGAAAATACTATGCATCTCACTAGAAATGCAAAAGATGAGTTTGTAATATTAGCATGCTTAAAACTGTTTTCAAGGGATTCATTTGCACCAATATTACTTCTAGTTTCTTCAAAGAAATAGAACGCACATGCCATTATTTAACTGGAAAAATACTAACATTTCGTAAAATACAACTATCTATAGAAGATTGTGGACCTTAATTATGTTTTGCCACAATCCTATGAACATCTACTTAGAAATAAATTGGATGAAATAGTTACATTATTCTCAGGAAACTGGATAGTAGATTGGAACTATGCCCACCATTGGTCACAAATCACTTTACCTGGCAGGAACCCTTTCTTTCAGTAGGACGAGCTTTCTGTTTTACCCCTTGACCTCAAAGATCTGCTGACAAACAGATCAGCTAGCAAAATTGCTATGCTGATAACAATACATTGGCAAAGGAGCTGTATAGGGAAACAACAGCCATATTATTCCAGGCTACAGACCTAGCCCAATTGTGGCACAGGATTACTCAAGGTTTAATGCAGTCTTGAAGTAATTTCATGTAATTTGAAGTCAACGGGACTTCAAATTTATTAGGTCTTTAAATAAATGATCTAATTTCTTCTCTTGAGCCAATTCCACTCTGAAATGATAGAGTTTAGGATGCAACACAGCTTCAGCAAACCAAATATTAACTTAGCTTCTGGCAATTGTAGCCATTTTGTCTTGCCTCAGTTAAACCCATAAAGTCTGACTTTTTATAAATCTGGTTTTATCTAATCATTATATGAATACCAAAATCTGTCCAATGATATACTATACATTAGGGGTGGGTTGCTTACTTACTGATACCGGTGCGCTGCACGCGCATCTCCACATTTTGTGTGTGCGTGCGCATGCTACGTGTGCGTGCCCCCTTGCGCAATTTTGCTTCTGTGCATGCGCGGAAGCAAAATCTCACCAAAATCTCACGAGGGGATGTGCACACATGCACAATTCTGGTGAGATTTTGCTTCTGCGCATGCGCGGAAGCAAAATCTCACTGAAATCACATGCGTGCGCGTCCCCTCACGAGATTTTGCCGAGATTTTGCTTCCGCGCATGCACAGAAGCAAAAAAGCCCAAAAATTCTTTTAAAAAGATGGCAATGCCCACGACGGACCGGCAAAGATGGCACCAAAGCGGTGCCGCGCAAATTGCGCAATCGAACGCTCCCTACCAGAGCTACGCACCGGACCGCACCGGTAGGAACCACCACTGTTGTACATATATTCTTTTGCTCACTTTTCTAAAGAAACAGTTCAAAAACCAGCCAAATTGTTGCATGGTATGAAGATATATAGTATTTTGTTTTATTTACCAGTACAGCAAAATCTTCTCTTAACAGGCACAACAAAAGTCAAACAGTAACATACAGATATCCTTAATTGTTTTTTCTGTGGATTTTGAAATATTAAAAACCTTCCCCTAAAGATATTGTGGAATAAGTACAGTATCAGAGCTGAGAGTCACGCGCCAGGGAAATCAGGAGATTCCAGCATTTTTAAATGCATATAAAGATTTATTGCAAATTTAAGCTCTCTACAAGAATCTGGGCTACTAACTGTTAAGGAAAATGAGCGGGAGATAAGAAAGGCATTCAAGGAGGGCTGGACTTAGATCTCTTGTGGGTACGCAAGCAGTCATGACTTATGACGCATTTGATTCCTCCTCAGGCTCAGCCAAGTCATCTCCTACACTGAGGAAGGTAATTTCTCAGTTTTAATTATGCCATGCCATTTTCCAAATTAAAGTTCCCTCTAGCATTCATTAGGCTCAATTGTATTTAAATTGCTTGCTAGTTGCAATGTCTTAACAAAAATATTTCACCATTTCATCAGTTTTACATTCAGCGCTCTCGAAACAACCATTATTTGTCTGATCTTGCCAGAGTTGTATCTATGATATCAGTGATGAAAATAAACATTTAACTGACCCTCATTCCCAGATTTATTTTATATGTCAGGATCTGTCTCGAAGAAGAAAACATCGACTTTTGTTTTCTGCTAGTCTTATGCCCAAATACATTTGAAAACCTGATGGATACTTTAAAAAGGACAGATCAAGTCATAAGCCAGCGCTACAGCATTTCAATTGCAGTCATCCTGCAGGTTAAATAAAAGTGGATTTTATGGGTATTCTGATTGTAAAGTTTGGATTTAAAATGTATCTGGATGTTGTCAACAATTTTTTGTTGCTGCACTGTCCCTCTGGAAGAAAGGACAATTGCACAATTGTCACTACAATAGCCTGCAGCTTCCTTGGGTTCTCATCCAAAAATACCTTCACTGTCATAGTGGTATTTCTGTCACCTGCTAAGAAATTATTGACAAATTTCTCCTTTCTCTGGACAAATTGAGGAATACAATTTGTCTGCCCTTAAATCTGATGGAGCATTTCAAAATGTGGTGTGTGTGCCCACTTTTAATGCCCACTGGACAATGTAGCATTGTGATGGTGAATTTCTTCATCTATTTAAAGAACTAAATTTATTTATTTATTATTTATTTATTAGTGAGACTTATATACCGCCCAGTGGTGGGTTGCTTGCTTACTGGTGCCAGTGCGCTGCGTGCACATCTCCACGTTTCAGGCGCCCACTCGCTCGCTATGTGCGAGCGCCCCCTCACAAGATTTTGCTTCCGCACATGCGTGGAAGCAAAATCGCGCTGAAATCTCACGAGGGGACGTGTGTGTGTGTGTGAGATTTCAGCGCAATTTTGCTTCCGCACATGCGCAGAAGCAAAATCTCGCCAAAATCTTTCTCGTGCGCGCATCACCTTGTGAGATTTCAGCGCAATTTTGTTTCCGCACATGCGCAGAAGCAAAATCACCCCAAAATTCACAGAAAAAGATGGCGACGCGCGGGCGACGGACCAGCAGAGAGGATGCCGGAGCAGTCACTCACAAATTGCACAATCGGCCGCTCCCTACCGGAGCTGCATACTGGACAGCTCTGTCAGGAACCCACCTCTGATACCTCCTCATAGTGCAAGCACTCTCTAAGCGGTTTACACCAGTAAGCAATGTAAATTTATATTGCCCCCAACAATCTGGGTCCTCATTTTACCTACCTCAGAAGGATGGAAGGCTGAGTCAACCCTGAGCTGGTGAGATTTGAACAGATGAACTGCTGATCAGAGTCAGCTAAAGTAGCCTGCAGTACTGCACTCTAACTGCTGCGCCACCTATATTGTTAAACTAATGTGGATCTTCTCTTTCATAGTTAGCTATTCCATTATGATGTGACTGAAAGGATTTCAGAGAAAGCATTAAGGGTAGGTTGAATTTGAGCGGTAGGTTCCAATTTGAATGAGATTAAAGCGTAATTTTCTTTTGGCATCACTCTGTTCTTTCTTGTGCAATGGATTATAACCTATATTGCTGATTCTAGGATATTACATGATTAGTAATCTTTATGAGTTTCTTTATCTACCTATGACATAAACCTTCTATTAAAAGATTATAAATGCAATCCCATTATCAGAGATGCAAAGGATTGGGGTTTTTTTTGTTGCATGTAGCAATTGATTAGAATAAAACTTCAAGATGGGAAAAGCTAAGAAAAAAAGAGAGAGTCAAGAAAGTTAAAATGTACTTTGCGAAAATAGAAGGGTGCTGCATTTTATAAGAAAGGATTCTTTGGCTGGTTGATTGTCATATTTCTTTGTCATAAGATATTATTTTTTACAAGTATTGACTTGCTAGTAGCTTGCATATAGCTGCTCAAATATATAGTTTCCTAAGAGGTCAGTAAGGGGCGTGCATAAGCGCACAATCGTGCCTACCGTTCCTGTCCTAATGTACCCATATATTCATACCTCTTTTACTCTTATTCATGCTTGTAATATTACATTTATATTCAATAATGTTTTACTGTTTGTACTTTGCTTATAATCATTTATGCTTGACAAATAAAACAAACAAACAAACAAACAATGGAAAGAGAGAGAGGATTTGAAGAGCATATGGCTTGAAAGGAAAAAGAGGTTTTCAGAAAGATGTGGTGTTCAAGAGGACTGCTATTCCAGAAAATCAACAAGCCACCTATTTCTAGTCTCATCCTCTTCAATCATTTATTTGTTTACTTCTGGTGATTTTTCATTCATATTTCTTCTTAAGTTTAAAATAACTGAAGTCATTTTTCCTTGATCCCTATCCAAATTTTATATTGTAACAGTCAGAAGCATCTTTTTTTTTCAAATGAACTTTGAACTTTTCAGATGAACTTTTTGCTAGTCAGCTAACTAAGGTATGTAGGAAGCACATCACAATAGTAATGGGGGATTTTAACTACCCTGACATCAACTGGGAGACAAACTCTGCACCAAGTGGAAGATCCAACAGGTTCCTAACAAACCTAGCAGGCAACTTTGTTTCCAAAAAAATAGAGAAGGGAACAAGGGGATCGGCCATATTGGACTTAATTCTCACTAACAGAATGAAATGATAGAAGGTGTTGAAGCTACAGGAACCTTGTGGGGGAGTGATCATACAATATTGGAATTCAACATTATGCAAGCACAAGCAATAGAACAAAGTCAAACTAGAGTCTTGGACTTTAAGAGAGCTAATTTCAATAAACTTAGAGAAAGCTTGGGAAGGATTCTGTGGATGAGAATCCTCAAGAGGAAAACAACTCAAGAAGCTTGGGAAAAGTGGGATTATAAAAGCCCAGTCTAGCACAATACCAATGAAGAAGAAAAATAACAGCTCTCAAAAGAATCCAGCATGGCTGCATAAAGAACTCTCTGACTGTTAGATTCGCGCTTAAATGATGAGACAAGTCATAGCAACAGTTCAGCACTTTATTTCTATCCAAGCTGTAGCGAATACTGAATGCCGGCAGGCTACAGGCAAGCCGCTTTTAAGGGCTTGCCTGAAGCCGGCCAGCCACTGACAGCCATTTAAAACTCCCACTGCTTGCTTAACCAATCAGTGGCCAATATGCAAATTATCCAACATATCTAAGTATGTAACACCCCTCCCCCCTAGGTGTCTCAGTTACCCAATCAGGAGTTAATAAAAGTTACGTAGTCCCGTAAGTAGAACGGTTGCCTGACAAGTCTACTGGGCCTGCACGGAACAGTTTCTCCGGAGTCTTTGAGCTGAGTGGACAGGCCTGCTTGTGCTCCTCCAGTTTCCAATGGAAAAATCTGGAACCGCCCTTCAGGCATGGCAGCTGAAGATGCAGCTCTGTCTTCCTCCTCAGCTGGGTGATCCCGCGGAACTCCAGGAACTGTGGGTAGGTGCCTGTGCTCTCTCTCCGGGCTTGAGTGTAGGGTCCCTTGTGGGTTTCTAGTTAGGGCTTGGTTCTCGCCGCTTGATTCTGCGCTCGTTGTTCTATATTGGTCATGGGGTGGAGACATGTTTGTTGTATTATTTTCCTCGGCATCGGTCTTCGGTTGTCGAAGCCAGGAGGTTTCCGTGCGGCTTTGCAGCTGGTCTATGTGTCGCCGCCATTCACTGCCATCCTTCAGTTGCAGTTTGTATGACTTGGGGCCATTGGTTCCAGTCACAGTAGCTTTTACCCATTTAGGCTCGCCTGCGTAATTTTGGGCAAATACCAAGTCCCCTATTCCCAGTGTTCTTATCGTCTTGGTTGGTTTCAGGGGTACTTCTTGGGTTTAACCTATCTAGGGTTGGGTTTAACCTATCTAAGGGGGACCTTAGCTTTCTCCCCATCAAGAGTTCTACTGGGCTCCGGTTTGTGGCTGCACAGGGTGTTATGTGTTGGGTTAGGAGGAACTGGTCTATCCGTTCCTGCCAATCCCTGGGGCCCATTCGGGAGAGAGTTTACTTGGTCATTTGAACCATTCGTTCTGCTTGGCCATTGCTAGCCGGACTGTAGAGCGAGATGAGAGCGTGCCATATTCCCAGTCCGGCCAGGAAGGTCTCCATGTGCCTGGCTGTCAGTTGTGGTCCATTGTCAGACACCAGGACGTCAGGTAGACTGTGTGTTGCAAACACCCACATCACATGATCATCAAGCCACACCCACAAAATAAGCCATGCCCACAGAACCAATAGTAGTAAAAAAAATTGGAACCCACCCCTGACAGCTCTGATCTCCTAGGAGCAATATATAGCATTTTGGCAATGGTGACATGCTGATTCATCATGTCTGACCTATGATACTACAGCCCCATCTGCATGGAACCATTCAAGTTAAGCAGCTTTGAGAAAAATAAAGGCTGTAAGAATCCACTTATCACTGTGACATATTTTTACACCAGTGTATGTCAATATAAAAGAGGTAGAAATTAGGACAAAGCCTGTGTCAGATGAATCTAATTTTCAGCAGGGAGATTAAATCAGGTTCAGGTGGATGGTTTGATCTTCTCTGTTATCTTATATGGGTCAATTAAACATCCGGTAGTTCTTGGCTGCTTTACAAGGCAGCTTAATTTTCTAGTAGCCTTGGGATGCCATAACAGTTATAATTTTGATTCCTCCCTTCAGCAGTTCCATGTAGCGTATGGGAATTTCATAAATTAGATCATCTTTGTGGTCTCAGATGCTATTCAGAAAAAGCAATGATCTGTTATTATTTATAGTGTGTCTAACCAGGATACTCTATGCATAGCTTACAGATTGTCCTCATTTTTCCTCTCTACTTGCTGTATTTTCATATATCAACAGCAAATCTTGTTACTTTTATATTATTTATTTATTTATTTATTATTAGGTTCTTCTATGCCGCCCTACTCCCTAAGGACTCAGGGCGGCATACAACATTTTAAGAAAACACTAAACAATAAACTTAATTTAAAAACAATTTTAAAAAATTAAAAAATTAAAAAACGTTCAACAACATACATACAGGGGGGAGATCTCGGATATAAACTTGTCTCAGACCCCTGCCTGCAGGGGTCTGAGACAAGTTGATGGCTTTCCGGAAGGCCAGCAGGGTGGGGATAATTCGGATCTCTGGGGGAAGTTGGTTCCAGAGCATGGGGCGCCCCACAGAGAAGGCCCTCCCCCTAGGGCCCGCCAGTCAGCATTGTTTGGCTGATGGGACCTGGAGGAGACCCACTCTGTGGGACCTAACCCACATGTTTATAGACATGTTTATATCACTTTCTCACTTATATCTTCCTCTTCTCTCACTGTCTGAACATGAAGCCCACACACTCTTATGTAATGAGTGGTCCATGGCGTTTAATTTTATTTTTAAAATCAAATTTGCTTCACAAAATGCTTGATAGTACTTGGAAATTTGTATAGTTTTTTTAAACCATGCAATTTGCCATTAGCTGAGTCCTATTCTGTGGCAGCAGAGTTTATTCTTAAAAATATGAAGTCTGTATTTTGTTACCATCCCTTGTAAAACACTTGGTCACATTTAGAATACTGTATGCAGAACACCACTGTTTAATAAAACCATCAGAAATAACAGAGCTTAAGTTTTTTTTCCCCCAGTTAGCAAAACTTACAGAGAAATGTAACACAATTTACAAGAAAAGTTTTGCAGTCTTCTGTCCTTCCTGCTATGGAGGAAGAAGTGGCTTCTACATGATATTTTATAATGAATGAAATTACAACTGCCAAAACATCTTAGGGAGATATTTTATTTTATTTTATTTTATTTATTTATTCATTTACTTATTTACTTATTTACTTATTTACTTATTTACTTATTTACTTATTTACTTATTTACTTATTTACTTATTTGTCAAACATGTATAGGATAGTAGTGGTTTGTATAAACATAAGTAAAAAGTAACGATAAAAGAGGACAATAGGACAGTAGGACAGGGACGGTAGGCACGCTGGTGCGCTTATGCACGCCCCTTACAAACCTCTTAGAAACGGGGAGAGGTCGACTGTAGACAGTCTAAGGTTAAAGTTTGGGGAGTTTGGGGAAGAAACCACAGAGTCAGGTAGTGCATTCCAGGCATTGATCACTCTGTTGCTGAAGTCGTATTTTCTGCAGTCGAGTTTGGAGCGCTTTACATTTAGTTTGAATCTATTATGTGCTCATGTATTGTTGCGGTTAAAGCTGATGTAGTCATTAACAGGAAGCGAGATTCGAACAGCTTGACACAATGGTCAGATATGGGAGATTCCATTCTCCATAGTGGGTGGAGCTAGCCACCAAGATTGGTATTGGCACAGCCTTCTAGCCAATTATGACTGAGTCTGGAAAAGTATAAAAGGTGGCTCTAAGCCTAGATTCCCCTTCTTTTGACTCAGTCACAGCCATTGACTAAGTGCCTTTTTCATCATCTATCTTCCATTAATAATTGTAAGTTTTTGGTTCTATTCAGAATTATTATTATTATTATTTTTTATCCTTTCCCTTTCGAGCTCCTCAGGCCCCCCTTTTCTATATGGCTATACCTGGGTGAAGCAGTTGGCCGCAAGTCTGACTGCTGCTCGCCCCTCCAGCCGAAGGCCCAGCAAGATTTTTGTTTTTTCTTTTTCTCCATACATTAATTTCCGGCTGTGGAGGGAGTGGGAAAGGGCCCCCTTATCACCACAGGGGCAGCGGTGACCTCACCGCACATCTGGGCGTGGAGCGAGGCTTGTATTTTTCTTTTTCTGTCTCCTTGCCAGACACCAAGGGCCAACCTGACAGGTGAAGGCCTGTAACGTTGGTTTTCACAGCTGCTAGCCTGCCTGGGAGAGCCGAGGGGCCGAGGGGCAGAGCATGCTGCCAGATTAAATTTTTGGGTGCCTTGGCATCTGGCCGGTCCAGCGCAAGCGGTCCGAGCCACTAACGAGCCTTCCGATCCCCAGCTGACTCTCAAAGATAAAGGGATCGGAAGTGCCGAAGACCTCGCTCGCAGCCAGGCCGGATTCGCGCAAGCCATCCGGACAGTTTTTGATGCTGTCTATAAACAGCTGTTTCGGCCTTGGCTGGGTTCGCACAAGCCGCCCACGCCACATTTAACTCGCTTGCAGATCGGCCGGATTCGCGCAAGCCATCCGGACCGTTTTTGATGCTACCTATAAACAGCTGATTGTAACCTTGGCCAGACTTGCGCAAGCGGTCAATGCCTCAAATAGCCTCTGAACACCAGCTGCCATGCCTGAGAAGCTGACAGACAATTTGGCCAGACTTGCGCAAGCGGTCAGCGCCCAGCCAAGCCTCCAAACGTCAGCTGGAGACCTTCAAAGAGCTGAAAGCAATATTTTTGCTGGTTCCTTTTTTGCTCCCTGTCTTGTGCCTGCTTGCAGAGGAAGCTGGCAATCTGGGTGCTGATTGCTGAGGGCTTGTTCCCCCCTTTTTTTGTTTGAAACTTCAGAAATCAGTCAGTCTGCTCCAGGGGACTCAGAAACTGACAGTTAGTGGCTAGGCCTTAGCAGACTCCTTTCTCCTCAGCTGGAACTAATTGCCTCAGGAGACAGTCAGCCATTTTAGGAGTGCCTCGTGGGTGGCTGCCATTTTGAATTACACAGGACCGCCCACTTCAAAAATTTTTCTCTTTTCTTTTGAGGCCTCCTTTATTTAACTTGCCTTCTGTGCAATGGCTGACAAGAGCCAGCAATCTGGCAAGACTCCTTTGATCCAAGGCCCTGTCGGTACCTGTCTCTAGTGCCTGGGCCGTCTGCTTCCATTTGAGCTCCTCTGCATTGCTCAGCTTGTCTTCAGCCTGGTAAGTGTGCAGGCACTCCTTGAGAGTGCCGGTGGCCATCTTGAAGTCTCCCACAGGGTGGCAGCCATTTTGATTGCCCTCAGAATTGAAGGCACTAAGGGCATGGCCTTTTTGTTTCAAATACCAAAAGTGGTATTCCCTGGGGTGTAAGGTGTACCTGTCCCAGGATCGGAGAGACAGTCTATTGGCTTTAACCCAGCAAGTTTTAAGGCAAAACTCAGCTCCACTGAATTTGCTGTCCTCCCTCCTGGGCAAGATGATTTCGGCCATTCATATTGTCCCATGGGCTCACTTACACTCCAGAGACCTCCAATGGCTACTTCCCTATCAGCATCAGGGAAGGGCCCATTCCCCAGTCAAAGTGAGACTCCAGCCCTCAGTCAGAAAGTCTCTGATTTGGTGGACCACCTCTGCTGTCCACAGGGGCACTGCTTCCTTCCCCCAAGACAAATCTTAGTCACCACCGATGACAGCCTATCGGGTTGGGGGGCACACGTGGAAGCACAGGTGGCACAGGGCACATGGTCGTTAACTGAGACAACTCTAAGCATAAACGTTTTGGAGCTACGGGCTGTGTACCTTGCTCTGCAGCACTTCAGACCTCTTGTGGAGAACTCTCATGTCATGATACTTACTGACAATGTGGCCACCAAGGTCCACATAAACAGACAGGGTGGGACCATGTCAGGACAGCTCATGTCAGAGGCCATGTGGTTGGGGCTATGGGCAGAACAATACCTATTGTCTCTTTCTGCTGAACACATCTCTGGGGTAAGCAACGTCAGGGCAGACTGGCTCAGCCGGAACCAGATAGACCACTCAGAGTGGAGCTTACACCCAGACCTTTTCCACCAACTTGTGGGTCAATTCGGTCAACCTATGATGGACCTTTTTGCCACCCCGGGGAATGCCCAGCTGCCCAGGTTTCTGTCCCAGTATCAAACTCAGGGGGCGGAAGGGGTGGACGCCCTCTGCTGCACCTGGCCTCAGGGGTTGCTTTACGCTTTTCCCCCCATCCCTGTTGTGCCTTGGCCGCGTCATTCCGCAGGTCATCCGGAAACTCCTGGAAGAAAGAGCCGAGGTGGTACTTCTGGCACCCGACTGGCCAAGGAGAACCTGGTATGCCGACCTGGTCTCCTTGTCGGTCTCACCCCCTTGGAGGATCCCTCCGACAGAGTGGTCGCTGCTCCAGGGGTCAGTGCAGCATCCAGAGCCGCACTGGTTGCAACTGACCGCCTGGCACTTGAGCGGCTCACTCTGAGGAGCCGCCAAATCCCTGAGGACGTTATAGAGGTCTTGCTTGACTCTCGCAGACCGTCCACGCATCGTATTTATGCAGCCTCTTGGAAGGCTTTCTGCTCATGGTGTGCTAGGGAGGGTTATTCCCCACTGGATCTTTCGGTCATAAATGTCCTTTAATTCCTACGCCAGGGGCTAGCTAAGGGTCTTTCCCCGAGTACCCTCAACCGCCAGATTGCTGCCCTGTCCATGGTGCTGTCTTGTCCCTCTCTGGGGAAACTCTGCTCACCCCTTAGTCTCCAGGTTCCTAAAGGGCGCAATGAATAGATGCCCTCCTGTAGTGCATAGGTATCCCACCTGGGACTTGTCCAAAGTGTTATTAGCACTCATGGGGGGCGCCTTTGAGCCTTTGCACTCCGTCTCTCTGGCCCACCTAACATACAAGGTGGTTTTCCTGGTGGCTGTCACCTCTGCCCGTCGCATTTCCGAACTGGAAGCCCTTTCCATCAGGAGTGACCTCTGTGTGTTCCACCAGGACAGGGTGGTTTTGCGGTTGGATCCCACCTTTCTGCCAAAGGTAAACTCTTACTTTCATTGGGCTCAGGAGGTGGTATTACCTCCTTTTACCCTTCTCCATCCTCAGACATTGAAAGACAGTGGCACCTCCTGGACGTGAGGTGCGCACTGGACACTTACATACAAAGGACCTCTGCCTTTCGCAAGACTGAGGCCTTGTTTGTCTCTTTCCACCACACTTCCTTGGGGAGGAAAGCATCCTCTGTCATGGTGGGTCGGTGGATTCGTAATGTCATTAACACTGCATATGAACAAATGTCCTTACCACCACCCACCAGGATTACGGCCCATTCCACATGCAGTGCAGCCACCACTGCGGTTTGGAACACGAGGGCTTCCATCGAGGAGATCTGCTGGACTGCCACTTGGGCATCTCCAACACCATTTGTCCGGCACTACAGACTGGACACTTACGCCTCTCAGGAGGCTGACCTTGGGCGCAGAGTGCTGGAACAGGTAACATTGGAGGGCGGTGGTCCCAGCCAGAATCAGGAGGCCCTCCCTGGGGACTAAATTACTTTGGTATGTCCCAATCTTGGCGGCTAGCTCCACCCACTATGGAGAATGAGACGTTGTACTTACCTGAGACGTCCATTCTCGTAGGGTGGAGCTAGCCGCCAAGTCCCTCCCTTCTAACGTGTTCTGGCTGGACGAGGAGCCTATTACTCGTATAGTCATTAGGTATCTAGGTGTATTAGTGTACATAGTTATCTTCTCTCTGTAGGTAGTTAGGTTAGGTAGTTAGGTCTCTCACATATCAACTCATGTGTAATTTTCTGTGATTGGACAGTTAATAAACTTGTTAGATTGATGGCACTTGAGTCTGGCATTTATCCCTCGTCAAAAGAGGGGGAATCTAGGCCTAGAGCCACCTTTTATACTTTTCCAGACTCAGTCATAATTGGCTAGAAGGCTGTGCCAATACCAATCTTGGCGGCTAGCTCCACCCTACGAGAATGGACGTCTCAGGTAAGTACAACGTCTCATTCTATACCCTACAATGAGCGTCTCTGCATTTGCGGAGCGGCAGAGGTAGAAGACCTGGCTCACATCCTATTTGATTGTTGCTTGTATAAGGGGCTGAGAGACAGGTACCTTGGTCTATATACCAAACGAATGACCCATTGGGATCCCCATATCAAAACAACTTAACCTTGTGTGCAGCCAGAATCTGAAAATAACATTTAACACAGCACAGTACTTAAGCAAAATGGTTCGGTTGAGATTGGCATATGTGGGACTGATTGGAGTAGATTGTAGGGGTGACACTGAAATATAATTTTATCATATTTTATTTATCTATATATTAAATTATTGTATTTTATTCCAATTTTATTTAAAACTGTATTTTATTCCAGTTCCATTTTAAAATGTATTTTACCCAATTCCATTTTAAATTGCATTTTACCCAATTCCATTTTAAATTGCATTTTACCCAATTCCATTTTAAATTGTATTTTACCCAATTCCATTTTAAATTGTATTTACCCAATTCCATTTAAAATTGTATTTTACCCAATTCCATTTAAAATTGTATTTACCTAATTCCATTTCAAATTGTATTTTACCCAATTCCATTTTAAATTGTATTTTACCCACTTCCATTTTAAATTGTTTTTGTCAGATTTTAGTAATAATTTGTGTCTGGAACGCTGCACTTTGATATGGCCCAAGGGCTAATCAATAAAGTAAACTCAATATAATGACTAAAGTAGGCAGAAAAAAGATTTCAGAATGATTCACATGCTCTGAAACAAGAGATTTTACTATTTTTTAAAAAAGTTATTTATTTGTTTTATTTATTGGAATTTGTCAAACAAAAACAAGAACAAGAATAAGAGAATAAAAGTACAATGACAGGAATGCTAGGCATGTTAGTGCACTTATGCACACACCCTCTACTGACCACTTATGTATGAAGTAAGGTCCACGGAAGTCAATTTGGGACTGAAACTGTGAAAATTTGTAGCTGAGACAATTTTGAATCAGGTAGGGCATTCCAGACTTTGACAACTCTGCTACAGAAATCATATTTTTTCCCAGTCAAGTTTAGAATGATTTACACTGAGTTTAAAACGGTTGTTCACGTGCGTATTATTGCAATTATAGGGGTGTATAGGGTGTTCAGGGAGGGGTAGCACCTCTGTTATAGGGGCATGTCATGTCCTTTTATGGCAGCTCATTTTAGGGCAGCTTTTAGGGCAGCTCGTTCACCTTTGGTCCCCACCTGTCACTCAGCTCTCACCTGTGGCTCCTAACAGCTGCAGCATGCGCAGCGGCCACACCCTGGGCAACAGCTTTGACAGGCTGGCCAAACCAGGTTGAGAGTAGCCATTGAGTCATCGACCTTCGGTGAGATAGGGACTTGTCTATTCTGAGCATGTGAAGTCAGATTCCGGTGGACTGAGCAGATGAAACCTACTAGAATAGGTCAACGGTCATGAAGGCGGTCTCTGCAAGCGATGTGGTACGCTAAGAGCACGGCAAGACATGAAAGACGCTCTGGTCAACTACTGCGCCCAGCCCATCTCCAACTGTCTCGACTCTTGTCCTGCTTTTTGGAGCAAGATGGAATCTGGGAAGAGAGAGTGAGGCTGACTATGCACACCTCTCCCTCACTTTAATCCAATTCATGCGCAAGTCTTGACATGCCCCCCCCCCAAGTCCTGTGAAAAATCCTGTGGCGATGGGCAAGCGACAAAGCAGCAGGTGTGGATACACTGGGAGCTGTAGCTGCGGAACTGCACACAGGCGACCCAGGTCTATGATAGATGTTAAGGTATCTTCGAATACGATGGATGAACATCATTGCGATTAAAACAGAAAAAGTCATTGTGGTGATTTTCTTGTGGGGTATTAAATGTTGATTCCACATGAATAAGAGACATATTATAGATTATTGCAGTTGAGCTACATGAAATCACAGTGCCCCTCCACTGAAAGGGTTACATGATTTGGTGCTAATCATCCAATTCAATGCAATATTCATTTCCCCAAAAGTCTGTATGACCCAAAATTTTATGATAGAAGTAGTCTGTAAATAATTGCATGCTTAAGGCCTAAAGAATGATACACTGGGGAAGCTCTGAATCCTCTGAAAATTGCTTGTCAGAAGGTCGCAAAAGGGGATCACGTGATTTTGGAACACAGCAACGGTCATAAGTATGAATCAGTTGCCAAGCATCTGTGTTTTGACCATATGATCAATGTTGTAAATGTGAAAAATGGTTTTCACATTTTTTTCAGGGCTGTTGTAACTGTGAACGGTCACTAAATGAACTGTAAGTCGAAGACTACCTTTATCCTCTTTAAATGAGCTGAGGTTGGATCCCCACGAAGACTGCCAGCTTTAGGAAAAGTTCCCACATTGTTTTGTACTCAAATGTGTTTTTTTTTTCTGGATTGCAAAGCAAATTCTTTGCTTCAGGGGTGAAATCCGGCAGGTTCTGACAGGTTCTGGAGAACCGGTAGTGGAAATTTTGAGTAGTTTGGAGAACCGGCAAATACCACCTCTGGCTGGTGCCAGAGTGGGGTGGGAATGGAGATTTTGCAGTATCCTTCCCCTGCCACGCCCACCAAGCCAACCACGCCCACCACGCCCACACCACGCCCACAGAACCGGTAGTAAAAAAAAATTGGATTTCACCACTGCTTTGCTCCCTTGTTTAGAATCTACAAGGGGATCTGCTACTGCCACACCAAGTAAAATGGGACCTTGGGTGAGCTGAGTATGGATTGCTATTTTATAGTCACAGGGCTTCAAGGAAAGTTTTGCATTTGGATGCACTCCAATTCACCCATTTATTAAACTGCCATGTTCAAGGAAAAGGTTCAGCTCACACTCTGCATTGCAGTATATAGAATAACTTGTCCTATCTTCCTTGTCTGCATGCATGTGCAGATTTATGAACAGAACATTATGTTCCTTAGGAGATCCTTGACCCCTTGGAGGCTGCAAATTTATTTTCCTTGGCAAAGAAACATTGAAGGATTAGTAACGGGTAGTTGCAAAGATTGATTATATCCATATATTATAAATTAGCACAAATCTTTTGAACCGGTGTGTCTTGGCAAATATGCTTATTATATATATATATATATATATATATATATATATATATATATATATATATATATATATATATATATATATATATATATATATATATATATATATATATATATATATATATATATATATATATATATTCATTCCATTAGTAAGCTCTGTGTGTGTGTGTGTGTGTGTGTGTGTGTGTGTGAGAGAGAGGAGAGAGAGAGAGAGAGAGAGAGAGAGAGAGAGAGAGAGAGAGACCCTCTCTTGGGCTTTGAATTTGAACTTCCTGTTCCCGTGGCAAGGACATGTATTCTGATTGGTTGTCAGACTCCCAGGGGGCTATGCAGGGGTAACTTTGTAGGTTGAGAGTAGAGAGAGATATGTCCATGGGAAATATGCAGAACTATAATATTTTGTTCCCTTGTTTTCTTTCTTTGCTGCTTCCTCTGTTATTCCAAATGTGGAAAGTTGGAGCCACATATATGAGATAGTTTTTTTAAAAAAAAAAACATATATTGCATTTCCAAATTCAATGTCATTGCATAATGCTAATCTAACTCAACAGTCTTCAGGCTGTAGTTGTCTCTTAGTACAGTAAGCCACCTAATTTGATTGCAAACTTTAGAAGCAGATTTGCTGCAAATTGCTTAGCCAGTGATATATAAATGCAAGTACAGTATACTTAGGTATCAATACCAATTCAAAAGTAGTAATTGGAATATGTGCATATACTGTACATGGCTATAAATCTGCTCAATATACTTTAATGATGCTTGTAATTATTGTGCCTCTGTTCTTTAATGCACATAATATACAGCCTACATGCAATGAATTTGTAGTTTAGGAATTTGGAAATTTGGCACAACCCAGCAAGCAGGGAAAGAAATATATATATATATACAGTGCAACACTAAGTAATAGTAACTCCCTTGAGACTTGTCATCTACAATTAGTGGAGACCTGGATTTCTGAGGGTTTCAAAGGAAGAGAAGCAGCGGTGGATTGCTCCCGGTTTGGCCCGGTTCTAAGAACTGGTAGCGCCGGCAGTAGGAGGCTCCGCCCACTCACCTGGGACGCTTCTGCTCATGTGTAGAAGCATCGTGTGCGCGAGCGCATACGCAAACTGGTAGTAAAGGGTTTTAGAGTCCACTACAGAAGAGAAGGGGTGGAGAAACAACTAAGCAAATGGGAAGTGCAATTTTGTTATGGCTCTTAAACACAAAAGACTTCAACCATTCAGTAAAATAAAGTGGGTTGCGGGGCGGTTAGTCATAATTTTTTCTAGCCTTGAAAACATCCTAGGACAGTTATGGCGAACCTCAGGCACATGTGCCACAGGTGGCACGCGGAGCCATATCTGCATGCACGGAAGCAAAATCACGCGAGGTGTGTGTGTGCATAGCACGCGCACGCGCACACAAAACATGGAGATACGCGCGCAGCGCACCAGTAGCAACTTTGAAAGCAACCCATCCCTGTTTCTAATGTTAGTTTAGTTTTATGAAATATGTTATGACTTTCAGCCTCAGTTACCCATGCTCATGAGAATAAATACAATTACCAAAAGCTATAGGGGTGCTTAATCATAAATTCTGCAGAAACCAAAGCAACAATAATAACTGTATTATTTATTTGTCTATTGTCTTTTCTCTTAACTGTGTCCTTTAGCAGGATATTCTTGAATAACATTCAGGAATTCTTGTTCTATTATTCATGCTTTATTTTGTTTTACTTTCTTGAGTAAATATTGAAGCTTCAGGAGGGCCTGAGGGAACTCCTGGAGTTTTGAATCTCTGGTTAATCTAAGCAAATGTGGTTGTATTGTAGAACTTGGCTGCAGATAATGAATTAAATGCTATGTTCTTCACAGAAACTTCATGCGATCTGGAAAAAGAGAAGCAAATGTCAGAAAGAAAAATGACAAGTCTGTACTGTTCATAAACTAAAGCGAAGGCTTTCAAAAAAATCAATCACTAAAACTTATCTTATAAATTCTCCTTGTCAGATCTCTCCTCCAAAAGCGAGAGGGGGATGTCAAATGCTGCAAGGAAGGAGATTAAATAGCTGAAAGACAGAGATTGTGAAACAAATATAATCAGGCTAGAGGAATTTTCAAGATTCATGACTCACAGAATCATTTGCTGTGGTAGAATGATTATAATGTATAATTTTTTTCAACATGTTACAGTACTTCTCACCTTCTTGTTGTGCCATATCCAGGGGTGGACTGCTGAGGGTTCTCAGGGGTTCGGGAGAACCTTTAGCTAAGATTCTGTGCAGTTTGGAGAACCCCCAAATCTCACTCCTGGCTGGCCCCGCCCACCCCGCCCCTCCCCTCCCAGGAGTCGCCATGCGGCCCGTTTTGGATACAGGTAAGTGCAGTGTGTGCGCGGAGGCTCAGTGAGGGCAAAAAACTGGCCTACTGGAAGTTTCTGGCCTCCAGAGGGCCTCCAGAGCCTGGGGAGGCCATTTTTGCCCGCCCGGAGGCTCGAGGAAAGCCTCTGAAGCCCAGGGAGGGCAAAAATACCCCCGCCATGGTTTAGGAGGCCTACTAGGCCACACCAACCATGGCCATGCCCATCCAGCAACCGGGCAAAGAACCCCTTGCTAAAAATTTTGAAGCCCACCCCTGGCCATATCCGTCATCGGACATTGGCGATCATGTGTTGGCAATCCTATTTTTATCAACAACCGCACAAAATAGTGCTGTTGAGTTTTGTCCAAACCAGTCAGTGGTGGGTTCCTACTGGTGCGGTCCACTCTATAGCACCGGTAGCAGCCTGCTGGTGATGTCACAGTACCGGTGCGGTCAGTTGCTGGTGCCTGGGTGCTGCCATTTTTCTAAAAAAAAAATTTAAATTTTTTAAAAAATTTTATTCTACGCATGCCCAGAAGCCGAGCTTCCGGCACTGCACATGCACTGCCTTCCTACCCCGCAGGGGAGGATGGCTGAGGGAGCGTGTGAGACGCTGAAAGAATGGGCGGCAGGAGCTATCTCCATTCCCCTCCCTTCAGCAGTCCTAGAAGCCACGAACGCGCAGTGATGATCCCAGGCATTTTTGCACATTTGAGGCTTCTCGAGCTGCTGAGGGGAGGAGGAACGGGCGGCAGGAGCCTAGCATCATCGAATGGGGAGAAGCACTCAGGCCGGACAGAGCCTCCTAGAAGAACCGCTGCCGCGGTCTTCCTGCTCCCGCTGCGGAGGCTGCATTGTGGGTGGGCAATGCCCCCCACTTCTCCGGCCGCTGCCAAGCTACCGAGGCCCACACCCACCCGGTCACATGGCTGGCAAGCCACACCCACAAAATAAGCCACGCCCACAGAGTGGTAGTAAAAAAATTAGGAACCCGTGCCTGAAACCAGTCCCTTAGATTTTGAAGCCATGATGTTCTTCTTCTGCCTGCACCTCATTTGCCTTCAATCTTTCCTTGGAGCATTAAGTGAAGTATGCCATATTTTTCTGGGTGTTGCATCACATGTCCAAAATATTCTAATTTTAACTTTTTAATGGTTTTGATGATTTCCCTTGGCTTTCCCAGGAGGCTTATTACCTCCTCATTTCTGATTTTGTCAGCCCAACTTATACGTAACAGCTGCCTGTAAATCCACATTTCAAATGCTTCTAGTCTCTTCAAGTGGCTTTCTGTCAGAGACCAATTCTCCACTCTGTGGAGCAGGATAGAAAAGATGTAGCATCTGACAAGCCTCTGACAAGTACTTCACATGCCTACTTATTAATCCATCTGTAGTCCTTTTAGACTGTACTATATTTTTATTCACGTTGTGGAAATGCAAATGAAACTTTTATTATGGTCAAAGGCTATCATAAAGAGAGCGAGTACAAAAAAAATTAAAAAGCATAAAAGATACATCAAAATTAAAAAAACATATAAAAAGCTAAAAAATGAAAAACAAAAATCTGAAAGGAATTTTAAAAAGATCTAAAAGGAGGAAGCATGGGAAACTATCACAATACAAATCATTTTTTGAATAATGAGCTCTGTACTCATTAAAAATAGTTTATGGCACAGATCATGTTTTGGAGGATTTTAAGTGCTGCTGTGGAGAACTTGGCAACATTGTGTGTTATAACAGAGCCAGGGTCTGAATGCAGCAGAGAGGTATAAAATTGTCCTGTACACCGTGGATATTTATGCAATAATGGTGGGATGATGCCTTTTTTTTTTCTCAAGAAGTACCTGTAGATAAGCCATACTGAGAGATTGTAACCAACTCAAAGTCATTCAGTGGGGTTTAATGATTAAAAGTGGTTTTGAACTGAGTCTCCCTGATCCTAAGTCTAACCCCAGAATCATAATAGCACAGCAGCTCTTAATACGTGTTGATCAGCAAAATCTGCACTTGAATTCCTTTTCAGCTTAAAATATAGTTTATGTTTTTAACCATATAAACACAATTACATTCTTTTTCCGGAAAGGGACAACTCGCCGCGGTCAACTCGCCACAGCCAACAAATACAAGCTGAACAGACAAGACCTTGCAGACGACCCTCACTCTGTCAAAGACCTTGGAATACTCATATCAAATGACCTAAGTGCCAATGCCCACTGCAACAACATCGCCAAAAAGGCTTCAAGAGTTGTTAGCCTAATCTTACGTAGCTTCTTCTCCGGTAATATCACACTACTAACCAGAGCATACAAAACATTCGCCAGACCAAACCTTGAATACAGCTCATCTGTCTGGAACCCACACCGCATATCGGACATAAATACATTAGAAAGTGTCCAGAGATACTTTACGAGAAGAGCCCTCCACTCCTCTACTCGCAACAGAATACCTTACGCAACCAGACTTGAAATCCTAGGCTTAGAAAGCTTAGAACTACGTCGCCTTCGGCACGACCTAAGCATAGCTCATAAAATTATCTGCTACAACATCCTTCCTGTCAACGACTACTTCAGCTTCAACCACAACAATACACGAGCACACAACAGCTACAAACTCAAAGTGAACCGCTCCAAATTTGACTGTAGAAAATATAACTTTAGCAACAGAATGGTTAATGCCTGGAACTCACTACCTGACTCTGTGGTTTCATCACCAAACCCCCAAAACTTTATCTTTAGACTGTCCAGTATTGACCTCACCTGATTCCTAAGAGGTCAGTAAGGGGCATGCATAAGTGCACCAGCGTGCCTACCGTCCCTGTCCTAATGTTCCCTCTTATCAGTACCCATCTTATGTATATAAACAATGTTATATCTATGTATATTACCAACACATACTTGACAAAAATAAAAAAAATGAAATAAATGAAATAAATAAACTTGCCACAGGACATTTCAATAATTCAATTTAATTATTTAAAATAATTAAAAAATATTTTAATTTTTGTCATTCACAATTGATTTTGTCCCTTCTTTGGCATCCTTTCTTCAATTATTCTATTACACCATTTCTTTGATATTTGTGTAACTCTTGTCCTCTGGTGACTTATCCTATGGTGAGTTGGCTGTGGCAAATTGGCCATGGCAAGTTGGCCACGGGGAGTTGGCCATGGCAAGTTGGCCACGGTGACTTGTCCTACACCCCTCTTTTTCTCTGGTATATTCTTTAAAGATCTCTTCAAACATATTTATAACAACTTTCAAGTTTATCATGTTTATTTTTGTCATTCTGTGCCTGATTGGTAGTACAAACAAATATACCACAATTGGGCATTACTAGATGTTGGCATTCCCTTCTTTTTTCTGGCACGTTGAATTATTAAAATAACTGCCACACATTCATTTGCCATTCATTTGTCATGAAAGGTGTTATTACAATGCTGTTTGTGCATTAAAGATGACTGTGATCTATTAAAGGTTCTATGTATTACTCACTGTTTATGTTTGGGTATCTTTAACTTTACCAGGGTTTTGACTCCTATCTCATTCATTCATACACCCTTGAATGTATTATTTAAGCTTTAACCTACATTTTTCTCGCCTATGAAACATATACAATTCCATCTTTTGCCTCTTCAGCAAAGGATGTAAAGAGGCTCACAAAGTAATATTGCACAACTTTTTGCTTATTAAAATTGTGCTACTAGTGCTGATCCTCTGGAGAAACTGGTTATATACACCATAGCTAATGAAAAAAAAATGTGAATTGTACAATGCCTTAAAACTTGTTTCTCTGCGACTAAGCTTATTTCATGGGAAAGCTATCTGCTCACAACTGATTTGGCTGAGTTACCAAACCCTAGCAAAAACAGGAATTTGTCACAGTATTTTTTTTGTATTTTACTTTGTTAGTGCTATCATTTTTCCATTATAATCCAGCATAACGCCGTAACAAATATTGATAGAGACCTGACATGCTTGTGAAATTTTTGGTCAGATATAAAATCGCCTTGGGTTTTGGCAAAGACAAAAATAAGTTATCGCACTTTTTATTCATCAGGGTTTTTTTTATCCAAAAAAGACATGCAGCATCTCACTCAAAAGGCATTGTATAGAATCTTTATAAGTTTGAATCTAAATGTTGGCATGAATATTACCTTTGGACAGTAGTGGGTTTATTTATTTATTTATTTATTTCTTGGTTCTTATATGCCGCCCTACTCCCGAGGGACTCAGGGCGGCGGATTTCACTTACCTTCCCTACCAGTTCGGAACTGTGAACGCGCATACGCACGCGGGGCACTTCTGCATATGCACATAACCTTCTGCACACGCACAGATCGTCCGTGATGGTGTCCGGGAGAGTGGGCGGAGCCTCCCGACGCTGCCTCTCCCAGTTCGCCCGAACCAGGGTGAACCGGTAGCAACCCACCACTGCCTTTGGACTACCATATTATGGTTGCAAAAGCCAGAGCAGTCTTGGATGGCAACAGATTCACATGTTTATTCATCTTTTTGCTGGTATATGATCATTATCAAAGCTCTACTGTTGAGAAATGGTCTCATCTCATGTCAGAAATGCAGGAACTACTAGAAAGGGGAAATTATTAATTTAAATTTAAAAAGATGTGAAGCTTTACTAAAAACAGATTTGTACAGTTCTAGCCCATTGCTGGGGCACATTGATGGCAGGGATATTTCCCAACAGCAACTCATTCTATGTGCATGACAGTCCCAGGGCGCGCTGTAAAAGATTGGTAGTTTTTTGACTAGTGCCACATTCACACTAAATATCCCTAGCCTCATTTTAACATATGGTTAAACCATCCAAACCAGTGCACAATCTATTGAAACATTTCCAACTCCTCCTGCAAACCTTCAGGCAACTTCACAAGTGGTTCTATCCAATTATGAAGGTGTTTAACTTGAAATTTCCATCTTTTTAATTATTCTTTTTGATAAATGTCCATCTTTTTGTAATAACAATCTCCTCAGAGCAATCTAAAAAGCTCCTTCTTCATTTCAGTCTTTTAATACGGGGTACTTGGCGAAATAATGGATGTGTCAGAAATGGTAGCCCTAATTTTATCACAGACGTAAGTAAAATTCTGATATTTCAGATGTAGACTAACTTCATATGCTTGAAGTGTTCACCTTCACTGAGTATTTCCAAGTTATTTTTCAACTTTGATTTTGTCCCATTGCTGCTGAGAAGAGAAATTCTTTGTCGTTGTCGTCGTTGTCGTTGTCCTGCTCCTCCTCCTCCTCCTCCTCCTCCTCCTCCTCCTTCTCCTTCTCTCTCTCTCTCTCTCTCTCTCTCTCTCTCTCTCTTTCTCTCTCTCTCTCTCCCTCCCTCCCTCCCTCCCTCTCTCTCTCTCTCTCCCTCCCTCCCTCCCTCCCTCTCTCCCCCTCCCTCCCTCCCTCCCTCCCCCTCCCTCCCTCCCTCCCTCCCTCCCTCCCTCTCTCTCTCTCTCTCTCTCTCTCTCTCTCTCTCTCTCTCTCTCTCTCCACAGATTCTAACAGGCTACTGAGACAACTGTTAATCAGCTGGTGAGCCCTAAGTAGAACATATCCCACCACAGACAGGTATTCTGATACACCGGTGGAAAATGCAGCCCTGAACTACAACTCCCAACAGCTTCAACATAACCAATATATATATCCTGCGTATGATATATAACAGAATGAGAGGAAAACAGAGGTAGAATGGACCTTGGAGGTCTTCTAGTCCAACCCCTGGTCAAGCAGGAAACCCTTTTCCATTCCAAACAAGTGACAATCCAGGCTCTTCTTAAAAGAGTAAGGTGAGAGAGCACCCACAACTTCTGGAGCCAAGCCATCCCATTGATTTAATTTTTATCTCTATTAGGAAATGTATCCTTAGTTCCAGGTTGCTTCTCTCCTTGATTAGTTTCCATCCATTGTTTCTCATCTTGCCTTCTGGTGCTTTGGAAAATAGGTTGACCCCCTCTTCTTTGTGACAGCCCCTCAAATATTGGAACACTGCTCTCATGTCTCCCCTAGTCCTTCTTTTCACGAGACTAGCCATACCCAATTCCTGCAACCATTCATATATTTCCTGCTTCCAGCCATCTTTGTTGCTCTTTTCTGCATTCTTTCCATAATCTCAACATCTTTTTATAATATGATGATCAAAACTAGATGCAGTATTTCAAGTGTGGTCTTCCTAAGGCTTTATAAAGCAGTACTAATATTTCACGTGATATTGATTCTATACCTTTGTTAATGCAGCCTAGGATTGCATTGGCTTTTTCTTTTTCTTTTTTGTTGCAGGCACAAACTACTGGCTCATATTTAAGTGGTTGTCCACTAGGACTCTAAGATCCCTCTTTACCATATACTGTATATACCAGTGATGGCGAACCTATGGCACGGGTGCCACAGGTGGCATGTGGAGCCATATCTGAGGGCACGTGAGGTACTGCCCTATGTCAGCTCCAACATGCATGCATGCGCTGGCCAGCTGATTTTCGGCCTTTTTTTCGGCTGTTTTTGCTCTCCCCAGGGTTTAGGAAAGCCTCCTGAACCCTGGAGAGAGCAAAAAACAGCCCAACAGGCCTACCGGAGGTCCGGAGGCTTCAATGAGGCCTGTGTGCATGCGCGTGGGGGCAGCGCATGGGGTTGTGCACATGCATGGGAGCAGCGCATGGGGTTGTGCACATGCATGGGAGCAGCGCGGGGGTTGTGCGCATGCACGGGGGAGGGCATTGCATTATGGGTGTGGCCACATGCATGCACGCACTCTTTTGGCACCCAAGCTAAAAAAAGTTCACCATCACTGGTATATACCATAAATATACCACAGGGAGTTATATTCAGTAACATCTGGATCACATGTTCCTCAGTTCTACTTTATATGAACCGGTCGTGTGAATTCTGCCTGCTTTACTGAGTTTTGGCCTGATATCCATTGCTTGCCATATTTGAAATCAAAATGCATACCCATTCTATTGACACTCACAGTAGCGCAGTAAAAAAATAACTTTTGGTAGGTGTTTTTTTTTAAATCTCAAATCCATTATTTAATGTTCTGATATCTATATCGCAAAGATCCTGAAAGGGTAGGAGCCAAATACAAAATGGTATGTATAATCCTTCTAGATTACTTATATTGCAATATGAGAGTAAATCATTCTACAGGGCTTTCCACAATGTGGAGATCATATTTTGAGAAAGGAAAAAATCAATACACATTTCACAAGAAAGAAATTACACTTTGCAGGAAACTGGCAGGTTGTTTTTCTTTTAACAAGAAAATAGCATCAGGATCATGAATATTAGATCATGGTATAAGGATTTTAGCTTTGCTGGCCAGGTCCCACAAAATGACACCTAAGATAAATTAAAAATGATATAATCCAGTAGGGTAACTAGCTAAAATGGGAAGCTGTCAACTCATATATTACTTCAGAGTGCAGGATCAATAAAACAAACAAGATCATTATTTCCTACATGTCCAGTCTGGCAATTGATACAACCCCATACCAAAAACCAACAATACTGAATTAGCCCTATAACATGGTGGCTATGAGCACCTGTGTGGATCAGAACCATGTTTAATATCTGCAAGATTCCCTTCCCTTCTTAAAAAGTATTTATTTAAATAAGACAAATCTCTTCTTTTAAATAGAATAGAATAGAACAGAACAGAACAGAACAGAACAGAACAGAACAGAACAGAACAGAATAGAATAGAATAGAATAGAATAGAATAGAATAGAATAATAGAATAGAATAGAATTCTTTATAAATGTGCCTATGTTCATAATCTTGCTTAGATTATCTGGTGTTTACCAATTTACTTTCTTGTTAATACTGTAGATGTTCTGTGAGAAGCTCTACCATGTTGTCCCATTCCACTATCAACATATCAATCATTCTGAAAATGGCAGCTGTTTTGAGACAGAACTCACAACATGTTCTAACAATCCAAATGAATCTACTAGACTAAAAGAGTTGGAGACCGTTATACAATCCTGTTCAGGTCTAACATTTTGTCTTGCCTTTTAAAATCTTCGGGAAAGGCCTCAAAGTTTGAATCACTTCTATCCAAATAAAATAAGAAATATCCTAATATCCACAGTTGTTATACATATTTTACCTTACACAAATATTTTATATGTTTGTGTAGTCAGTTATTCCTTATAATGTTTTGAATCTAATAGTCTTAGTATGCAAATTTGATCTACAGTCAGTTTGGTCAAGTGGTGAAGGCACGACATTAGAAAGGAGATGGTAAGTTCAACTCCAGCCTTCGCCAAGAAAGCCAGCTGGGTGGTTTGGGGCCCGTCACCCTCTCTCCGCCCAACTCACCTCATAGGGTTGTAGTTGTGGGGCAAATAGAAGGAGGAAAGTGTGTTCAGTGCCTTGAGTTATTTATAAAAATAATAAAGATGGGATACAATAAAACAAAACAAACCTTTCTCTTAATGGATGTTCAAAAGTTGGGGGGAACAGATTTTGAGCATCGGAAATATATTATTTTCAACAGCAATTGCAAAAGATTGTTGATTTAGATTTAGATTTAGATTTATTATTAGAGTTGGAAGGGACCTTGTAGGTCATCGAGTCCAACCCCCTGCTCAAGCAGGAGTTCCTACACCATTTGAGACAGATGGCAGTCCAGTCTCCCCTTGAAGGTCGCAAGTGTTGGGGCTCTCACAACCTCCGCTGGCAAGTTGTTCCACTGGTTGATCGCTCTCACCGTCAGAAAGTTTCTCCTCACTTCTAGGTTGAATCTCTCCTTGGTCAGCTTCCATCCATTATTCCTTGTTTGGCTTTCTGGTGCCGTAGAGAACAGCCTGACCCCCTCCTCTCTGTGGCATCCCTTCAAGTATTGGAACGCTGCTATCATGTCACCCCTGGTCCTTCTCTTTGCTAGACTGGCCAAGCTCAGTTCCTGCAACCGCTCTTCGTATGTTTTATTTTCCAGACCCTTTATCATCCTGGTTGCTCTCTTCTGCACTTTCTCTAGGGTTTCAATGTCTTTTTTGTAGTGTGGTAACCAAAACTGGATGCAGTACTCTAGGTGTGGTCTGACCAAGGCTTTATAGGGTGGTACTAGTACCTCTCTGGTCCTTGATTGTATCCCTCTATTTATGCAGCTCAGGACTGCATTGGCCTTTTTGGCTGCTGCTGCACCCTGCTGGCTCCTATTTAGTTGGCTGTCTACCAGGACTCCGAGATCCCTTTCGCAATTGCTGCTATTGAGTGTGGTTTCACCCAGTTTGTATGTGTATTTTTGATTCTTCTTACCTAGGTGTAGAATTTTACTTTTCTCCGTGTTAAATTTCATTTTATTGGTTTGGGCCCAGTGTTCGAGTCTGTCAAGGTCCCTCTGGATTTTGAGTCTGTCCTCTGGGGTGTTTGCTACTCCCGCCAGCTTGGTATCATCTGCAAATTTGGTTAGTTCTCCTGCTGTTCCCTCATCTTGGTCATTTATGAATTATGAATTTGAGAAGGACCTTAAAGTTATGTAATACTTTTGATATTCAGAGACTAAGTTATGATACCTCTTTCAAATGAACGATTTAGTCTAATTGTTCTAGTTTATTTGTTAGAGATTCAACAATTGCATGCCTAAACAAATCATTTTCATGAGAATTTTACTGTAAAGTTGCTTTGCCACATCTTGAACTGTCACCAGAGAAAAGTTCAACCCTAAAATATATCAGTAGCTAATCTTTTCTGTAACATTATTGTGAGAATACAAAGAGAAAAAAGTCATGCTTTCAGCTCCTCAAAGAATTGTAGGTGAAATTAAAGATGAATGGTACATAGACAGTCAGTTCTGGCTTAACCACTTTGGCCAGCCCAGGAGCGGTAATCTGGGCCTTTTGCATCTGTTGAACAAGTTGGTCTAAATCGCCATTTTTTTTTTTACCTTAACAAGGTGTCAAAAACCTCTATTTTCCAGGTTCTAAAATGGGTTTGGTTTGGTTTTGTTATTTCCTGCAAAAGCTGTGTTTTCCTATGCCATTCTCAAAGAGGTCTAGGAAAAAATGGTAGTATATTTAAACGTGTTTTATTGTTGTCAAGTTATAGAACAGTGATGGCAAACCTTTTTGGGACCGAGTGCCCAAACCAGAAAATGCATGCATGTGCATGCAGGTGCATGCATGTGCATGAATTTGCACATGCCGGAGCACCAGAAACCTGAAGACCAGCTGGCCTGCGCATGCATGCCTGTTTTTGGGGTGGTTTTGGCCATTTTCTGGACCGTTTTCCAGGCTGTTTTCAGGCTGTTTTTGGACCGTTTTTGGCCCAACAAATGGTTCATAAACAGCCTGAAAATGCCCCCAAAATGGCCTGAAAATGGCCCAAAAATGGCCTGAAAGTGGCCCAGAAAACGGCCTGAAAACGGCCCAAAAAGGCCCAGAAATGGCCCCAAAATGGCCTGGTTTTTGGCCATTTTCAGGCTGTTTTCCAGTGCTCAAGAGCCCGCGAAGCAGCGGTAAAATCTACTTACCTTCCCTTCCAGTTTGGAAGCTGTGCGATTTGCATGCACAGAAGGCTTTGTGCATGCGCAGAGCGTTAAAAAATTAAAATGGCGGCATCTGGGCGGGTAGGCGGAGCCTTGCGCTGCCGTCGCTACTGGTTCTCCGAACCACCGGCTACTGCCGCTACCAGTACACCCGAACCGGGCTGAACCGGTAGCATTTCACCTCTGCTGCGAAGACCAGCTGGCTGGCGCATCGCAAACCAGAAGAGCAGCTGGTGACGGCATGCATGCCCACAGAGTGGCCTCTGCATGCGACCCCTGGCATACGTGCCATAGGTTTGCCATCACGGTTATAGAACATGTTGACATTAATACAAGTGCTAGCTTTTCTATTATTTGTCATTTCACAAGTATCCATCATTATGTAGCATCTTTTGTGGAGCCGAGGTGGCGCAGTGGTTAAATGCAGCTACTGCAGGCTACTCCGGCTGACTGCTAGTTCAGCAGTTCAGCTGTTCAAATCTCACCAGGCTCAAGGTTGACTCAGCCTTCCATCCTTCCGAGGTCGGTAAAATGAGGACCCAGATTGTTGGGGGCAATATGCTGAACTCTGTAAACCGCTTAGAGAGGGCTGTAAAGCACTATGAAGCGGTATATAAGTCTAAGTGCTATTGCTATTGCTATCGTTGCTGCCCTCATTTCCTAATCTGAAAAAGGTCCATGGGAGGAGTTCCTTCCTTTTATTTTCCGTTGGGATGTTATTGAAATATACAAACCATACAGCTTTTCAGAATAAAGATAATAGTATTCAGTGAAAAACAGGACATTTGTATACAATATTCAATCATTTTAAAGTCAAGGTGGATGCAAGAATTGCATTAATCTGTGAAAAATATTGCATTTTCTACTTTAAAAAACTGAGAAATGTTTTTTCTGATTGCTATTCTTATTTTTTTTTAAAAAAAAAAGCAGACTTGATCGGAACCTCACTAGTTAAAATGAAAAGTCATAATTTATTTTGTGGTTGCTTAGCAACTATACAATGCTCAGATTCCTTTACAGCTGGATAAGCCAGAATGGATTATGCTTCCATTTTGAGTTATACTATACATGTACTTCCTCTTTTCAATGTCTTTCAATGTCTATCAACCCAAAAACTTTAAATTTTACTTTACTGTATTTGTACAACGCATCAAAGACACTTAATTTTAGGTTTGACACTTAATAATAGATTTGAGAACAATAGATTTAGAACAATAGATTTAGATTTGTTAATAGAACAATCTAATAATAGACTTGGAAGAGCCGAGGTGGTGCAGCGGTTAGAGGCAGTACTGCAGGCCACTTTAGCTGACTGTGATACGCAGGTCAGTGGTTCAAATGTCACTGGCTCAGGATTGACTCCATCCTTCCGAGGTAGGTAAAATGAGGGCCCAGATTGTTGGGGGCAATATAAATATATACATTGCTTACTGGTGTAAACCGCTTAGAGAATGCTTGCGCTGTGAGGCGGTATATATAAGTCTCACTAATAAATAAAATAAATAAATAAACAATACCGATAGGAAAATAGGTATTGTTCTCAAACCTATTTTCCAAAATAAATTCTTTTTCCTGCAGCACAGTCATTTTTCTGCAACAAAGTATTTTACTATATTATAATTTTTATCTCGAAAAGACTTATAATTGATGCTTGAATTAAGCGCTAATCAACAATTGTATCTAAACTGGGTTTTTCAGTCATTCATGTAAAAGCTGCATGCAAATACCTGGTGCATTGAATTATTCATAATTTTCCTTGAAAAATACAATATAGCATGTACGCACATGTGTTCCCAATACAGACTGCTTTGAAGAAAAAAGGTCCTAAGTTGCTTCTTTGGCGAAAATAACAAGAGAAAAATGGTTTTAGGAGCTGAGATAGCGCAGTGGTTAAAAGCAGCATTGCGACCTTCAGCTGATTGCTAGTTCAGCAGTCCAGCTGTTCGAATCTCACTAGGCTCAAGGTTGACTCAGCCTTCCATCCTTCCGAGGTGGGTAAAATGAGGACCCAGATTGTTGGGGGCAATATGCTGAACTCTGTAAACCGCTTAGAGAGGGCTGGAAAGCACTATGAAGCGGTATATAAGTCTAAGTGCTATTGCTATTTAATATTACTTAAAATAATCAATAATATCATCATGATTAGTTTGAGATTATTATTAAGTGTATGCATTATGAATCAGTGCAGATGTCAATACCTATCAATTTGGACTGATTTTGAAGAAAAATCAAGGGGAGGAGAGGAGAGGAGAAGAGAGGAGAGGAGAGGAGAGGAAGGAAGGAAGGAAGGAAGGAAGGAAGGAAGGAAGGAAGGAAGGAAGGAAGGAAGGAAGGAAGGAAGGAAGGAAGGAAGGAAGGAAATAGGCTGGGAAGCCATTTCTGTATTGCTACAAGGCTACATTCACATACTCACTACGAATCTTTGAATCTTTAAAACGTTTAAAGGAAGCTTAATTTAATTGAATGAAGCTTATTCCACAGAAAATAGATAACAGACTGCCAGCCAAGTTTGTGAACTTGAAATATATAACTATTAGTATATTAGCGTTAGTATTTCTGTATTATTAAAATCGTTGCAAATAAATAACTTGATTACAGTGTTCTAATATAGATCAGAGATAATAAATATTACAATTTTGCCTGCATACAACTTTGTTAATGATACACACACAATAAAAAGCAGGTCTGGTGTCACATGGCTATTAAGTGTCTTTCATTTGCTACTGAACATGATCCCATGCAATGTACATACTTGGAGATCACTTTCCATTTTCTTCTCATACAGTATTTCTATATTTTATAATGAGGATCTCTAGTGAAAGCAGGATGAGAGCAATCATCTTTTTGGGCTGGCTGTGGGGGCTGGACTGGGTTATCTGCTGGACTCTAATGATACTAAACTCTATATTTCCATCCCTGGTGATCCATGTAATGCAGTCACTGCCATTTTGCTGTGGGGGACCGGATGTGGGACACAGGCATCGACTGAAGCCTGCTGAGACCAAATGACTTTGGGTGTATGGAGCTCCAAGATCTGGAACTTTGACATTTTTAGTTCTGGATAGGGTGGCACTATCCCAGACAGATCCTATCCGCAACTTGGAGGTTCTCCTGAACTTGTGACTTGCCCGAAGAGCAGGTGGCAGTCATAGAGGTCAAAGAGAGCCTTTGCACACATTCAGGTTGTATGCCAGTTGTAGCCTTTCCTGGATCAAGAGTCCCTGTGCTCAGTCATTCAAGCCCTGGTCATCTTGCAATTTGACTATTACAACGTTGGGCTACTTTTGAAAAGCAGTCAGAAGCTACAGCTGATGCAGGCATGTGGGCAGCTTTGGCGGCACTTGCGTTGAGCCATGTTTATACCCCTGTTTCACGAGCTGCACTAACTCCTGGTTTGCTTCCAATTCAAGGTGTTGGTTATCACCTTTAAGGCCCTTCATGGCACGGGCCCATGATCATTAAATTACTTGTGTTTGGTGCACTGGTTTGGTGCACTGGTAATACCGCATTGATATTAATAGAGATGGAAATTTTATCTAATGTTCCATGAGCCGAGGTGGCGCAGCAGTTAGAGTGCAGTACTGCAGGCTACTGTAGCTGACTGTGATCAGCAGTTCAGCTGTTCAAATCTCACCGGCTCAGCCTTCCATCCTTCCGAGGTAGGTAAAATGAGGACCCAGATTGTTGGGGGCAATATAAATATACATTGCTTACTGGTGTAAACCGCTTAGAGACTGCTTGCACTATGTGGCGGTATATAAGTCTCACAAATAAATAAATAAATAAATAGATGGATGGATGGATGGATGGATGGATGGATGGATGGATGGATGGATGGATGGATGGATGGATAGATAGATAGATAGATAGATAGATAGATAGATAGATAGATAGATAGATAGATAGATAGATAGATAGATAGATAGATAGATAGATAGATAGATAGATAGATAGATAGATAGATAGATAGATAGATAGATAGATAGATAGATAAATAAGAGTTTAGGGCAGATTCAAACTGATATAACTGCATTAATCCTGTTTTATCTTGGGAATATCCATAATCAATGAGAAAATGGGTGATGATTCATCTAGTCATCACCAACTTGGCTATTATTTTACAATATCCATTCCCGCCCACACACACACACACAAAGGTTCAGGGGCCACATATGAATTGGTCAGATGCAGTGCAAGGCCCGGATAAGGATTATTCAATTAATATTAAAATAATACAATTCTGGAATTGCAGAGTTGCTTTTGTTGCATGATCGCTGAAGCCCAATCTGTGGAAACAATTATGAAAATAAATGTAGCATATTCTACTTTAATTGCAATAACCCATTTGAACTTACTGGAAACTTTCTTTTTCAAGGGCAAGGCTTGTTCAACGATGAGCAAAAATTTAATGAAGGACATATGCCACATATCAGTTCAGATTGGGAAAAGTAACACTGAAATATCAGTTCGCGGTGGCTGCTGCAGAAATAATTACAATCTCTCAGCATATTTATAGTAGCCATTCCCAAGGGAAAGAAGACAAAAATACAGTGAAAGCTATCAAACATCCATTTCCCCTAAATGGGCAACACAAAAATATGAGTAACCTTAAGCAAATTTGTAGATCTATCAAGTGTCTTAATGTTTTTGTAAAAAGAAGTCCAGTTTGGGTTGTTTTTATTTAAAAGACTTGTTTTCTTAGGGATGGATATAAAATCATTTATTATTAGTTGTATGCATATTACTAAACAGATAGCATGATCAAGCTTGAGACTGTGCAAAGGGTTTAGATAAGAATATGCAGAGCCAAATCCCAGCTTTGAGAAGGAATATATCTTGAAGACATCTACCAATTCAGTGGGTTACCATTAACATAGATGGATATTTCTGTAATCCAGGTATGTTCATTCTCTAAAAATTATTCAGAATATCCTTCTTATACAAACCTTCAAGTTAAAAGGGGGAACTGGATTCTAGAAGTTCATAGATAATGAATGATTCTAGCATTGTGAATGAAACAGCCTGGTCAAGCAAAATCCATACAAAAAAATTATAACAGTATAATATAAATATATCAAATATAACAAAATGTTATGTTTTGGAAGACTGTGGTAGAAGAGGATTATTTAAAAAGCCAGGAAAATTATGAAAATAATGGATATCCCAGATATATATTTAATATATATTGCTACCGCAGTACTTAGCATTAATTGATTCCAGGAAGCATGATGAGTATTTATTTATTTATTTATTTATTTATTTATTTATTTATTTATTTATTTATTTATTTATTTATTTATTTATTTATTTATTTATTTATTTATTTATTTATTTATTTATTTATTTATTTATTATGGTGTTCTTATATTCCGAGTACCAAAAATGCTGAGTATCAAACAATTTTTTTCCCATGAGGAGTAATGAAGTGAGTCACAAGGCAACCGACACTGACAAGTTCTAGCTTGGGCATTGAGTACCAAACAAACAATGAGTACTGGGGACAAAATTTCACATCAAAATGCATTGAGTACCAAATTCGATGAATTTCAAAGCAGTTGAGTGCCAAGGTACCACTGTATATGTACTTGTTCCAGGAGTGGGTTCCTCCCGGTTCAGACCAGATCGCCCGAACCGGTAGCGAGCCTCTGGTGACGTCACTGTCGGTGCCGTTCCATGCGTGATGCCATTTTTTTGTATTTTTCCCTTCCGCGGCTTGAAAAAGGGCCCTCCTGCCTGCCCGCGGGTGAATTCTGATTTATTTCTTCAACCGAAGCACAGCTGATGAGCTCCTCAGCTGTGTTTCGGGCTAATGCCTACTTCTGAGCATGGGCGGAAGCGAAATCGCACGAGGGGATGTGCACGCATGCGCGAGCGGAGCGAGCGAACTGGTGGCGAAGGTAAGTGGAACCCACCCCTGACTTGTTCCCACAGTCAAAACTTTTCATGCAATCCTTCTTTTGGTGGAGAGTTCAACCTGTAGAAAATGGATTTGAAAAAGACATACTATACTTCTCAATCATGGGAGTAATGTAGGAAGATTACGGTACTTTTCTTATTATGAAGCACAGCAGTTTGGATGAGTTCCAGTACAGCCAAAAAGTTGCTTATAAAAATGTTGATTTAAAAAAAAACTTTTATCCAACTGTATCTAAAATAGTGCCCTTTTTTTCCCAGAATGCTTAACAAATCCTGCCGAATGCTATTTGTACAAATTTGCAAAACTGTTTTGGGTTCATTAATAATAATTGTGTATTGAAAAACATTGTCCTTCTCCTTTTCAGTTGCAGATGAATTCTCAAATAAAACATGACAAATATTCAGATAGAAGGACATTAGAATATGGGTAGAATGGAATACAGTATGTAGCTGTCAAAAATAAAAATGTGTGGGTATATGGAATAAAACGTCTAAAGCTAGCAGTTCCTTCAATAAAAGAATAATCTGCTCCTTGCTGAATTTGGAGGGAATGGAAAATCAAATTAGACTCAATAACATCAGTAGCCTTAGAAAGTGCAGAAGGACATAATCAGTTTTTCAGCTGCTAGAACTGAAGAATACTTCATCATAATGTCATAAAGTATCTGTGAAAGATGTGTCACTTTGAAAAAATGGAAAAAAAAACAAAGAAAAGCAGAAAAAATGGGTGCAACAATATTTTATGCAGAGATATAAACACTAGGCAAGATGCTTATTTAGTTATACAAATACAGTGCATTTGTGTAGAACCATTATACGTAAATTATTTATGCTTGTAGGCTTCAGCAAGATTATTCATCAACAATAGAAAGACTTTCATCCAGAGACAATGGATTAACGTTTTGGTGTCTAAATTTAAACAGTCACTTCTAAAATATTTCTTTAAAAATGATTTCAGTTCTAGTCAGTGAAGAATCCACCAACTATAATTCTGACACATGTTACAATGGTAAAGTGGCATGGAATAGCAAGTCATTTTTAGCAGTACCCATGCTACCTTGGTAACGTAGGCATTGACCTAAGACAGTGATGGCGAACCTTTTTTCCCTCGGGTGCCGAAAGCACGTCCGTGCGCGCAATCGCGCATGCGTGAGTACCCACACCGTAATTAAATCCCTGGAGAAGGGCAAAAATGGGCTTTCCTGGAGCCTGGGGAGGGCGAAAACAGCCTCACCCGCCCCCCGGAGGCCCTCCAGAAGCCGAAAACACCCTCCCAAAGCCTCCATGAGAGCCGAAAATCAGCTGGCCGGCGTGCACATGCACGCTGGAGCTGAGCTAGGGCAACGGCTCGTGTGCCAGCAGATATGGCTCCGCGTGCCACCTGTGGCACGCGTGCCATAGGTTCGCCATCACTGACCTAAGATATCAGATACTACATGCACTTTACTATGAGTTTAAATCAAATCAATATTTAACTCAATACATTTGGGCTATATTTTAGGCCAATACAATTCTATTTCAAAGAAGTGTAATGTATTACAGTTTCTAATTTTAGCACTTCATTGTGATCGTTGCCTCTCTGAATGAGTTACTGCTCTGCCTTTTTTGCCCCCTGCAGTCTACAGGCATATCCTGATCAATAATTTATATGGAGCTATAGAAGTGTAACATTGTCTTAGAGGAAAATTCAAAGTAATAATTTGAAGTATAAGAGTGAATGGTTTCTCCAACATTAATTGAGAAAAATATGATTCAGATTTTTTAGTTCCATAGTCTAGTTCACAATTATGAGATTTCCCGGCAATATTCTCAGAATACTTATATCTATATTTAGCATAAAGATAGCTTTGGAAAAGTCAGTATCCATGGGGCTGTTCAAAACAGGTGAGAAGATAGAAGTAGCATTGAGAACCAAGCTCAGCCTATTACATGTACATACAAAGAGGTGAAGTGAACTCACAACATTGACTGGAGAAATGTAGAAATGTCACTCAGGAAGCATTTATTAAAAAACATTTCATATCCACATTGGCCCTACTTTACAGAACAAATAGCAAGCAAAACTGTACAAATGCAGGATAAATATGGTTTTGCATGCAGTTTAATCTCAAGAAAATATTGCAATCACTCATTATATTGTTGTAAGGAATATCCTTCTGGGTTCATTTCCAAGTTGGGAAAAAGACACTGGATTCATGGAAGTTGCTTGGAAAGAAGGTTTTAATATTGTGGACAGGAGCACATGGCATGAGCCCCTGTACAGAAAAGGTAGATTACATGTTTCCAGATGTGGGTGAAGAGAAAAGGGCAGAAGAGATGCTGAGTTCCTTGTTTTATACTCTCTGTTGGGTCCCACCTCTTAGTTTCCTGTTCCTTGTTTTATATAATGCAACTGATTGGTGGTCAGGCTCCCAGAAGGCCATGCAGTGGCAACTCTATATGCTTTTGTTTGTCCCAGCTTTGACTGAATGAAAGGGCCTTGGGCAAATCCTATTGTGGTTCTGTTATGCAGAAGACTTCCAGGCCAGGTGAGAGGAATATGTGGGCTGGGCCCATTGGCCCATTGGCAAAGGGTGGGGGTTTCTAAGAGGAGTCTTTTGTCTGCTTAAAAGCATGTTTCCAGGGATATTCTATAGAATATATTCTGCCTTTTAATATTTCCTAGGATATTTCATTTTTTCTAGGAGAGGGGTGGGTGCTAACTTCCTACAATATTATATACAGTAAGATGTTCATTTGCTACTAAAAATAAGTGTTTTTAAATGTATTCTTGCTAATAGAAACCAGCCAAAAGTAACATGCAGGTTTGATGCTTCAAAATCATAAGATTTTGCTCTTATAATTCTCTTCTTTTGATATCTAAAATCCAAAGCATGAATAAGTGAAAGGCAGCGGATTACTTATCAATTATTGTACTATTTTTCCTCAAATATACTAATACAATCATGTGGTGAAAAAAGATATACCTTCTTTGAGTTCTATGGTTTTATGTATCAGGACATAGTAAAAAAATCATCTGGTCCTTTTTGTTGTTGTTAGTTGCGAAGTCGTGTCCGACCCATCGCGACCCCATGGACAACGTTCCTCCATTTAAGCTCACACCTACTGCTTCAGTGACTCCATCCAGCCACCACATTCTCTGCTGTTCCCTTCTTCTTTTGCCCTCAATCTTTCCCAGCATTAGGCTCTTCTCCAGTGAGTCCTTCCTTCTCATTAGGTGGCCAAAGTATTTGAGTTTCAATTTCAGGATCTGGCCTTCTAAAGAGCAGTCAGGGTTGATCTCCTCTAGAACTGACCGGTTTGATCGCTTTGCAGTCCAAGGGACTCGCAGGAGTCTTCTCCAGCACCATAGTTCAAAGACCTCAATTCTTTGGCATTCAGCCTTTCTTATGGTCCAACTTTCACAGCCATACATTGCAACTGGGAAAACCATAGCCTTGACTATACGCACTTTTGTTGGTAAAAAGTTAAAAGTTAAAAAAATGTAAAAAGTTGGTAAAAAGTTGGTAAAAACAGGTAAATACAAACTCAGATAAACAACAACACATGACATATTACATCATGCCATCATTTATTTTAACACCCCCCCAAAAAATGCTTGTGTTGCTACACTTCGTACCAGTTGAAGCTTCAATTTATATTTCCTCATTTTTGTTATTCAGCTTTTCAACACTGAGTTTAATAAGTAACAGTTTCTTTGAATGTTGTATTCACCATGAGAGAGATATACTGATACATTAAATCAATTATATTATTTGATAGGAATAACATGGGGTCAATGAATCACTACATTCATGAACTATATTGAATCAGATTATAAGGAGCATATGCCTTAACCTTATAGATAGATGTGTAAAATATTTGTATATCAGATAATTATGATTTATTGTCTGACAAATAGCAACTTCAAGAATCAGGCATTCTAATTTGTAATCAGATTTCCTCCATGCTAAGTTAATTTTAAAAGGGGGAAAGATATTTTTAAAATTGGGTCATTTCCAATTTTAACAGCACCCATGTGAAATTGATCAGAAGAAAACTTATTTTATTATTATTTATTGGAAGTCAGGGAGAATATATTTCTGATCTGGCATCAAATGTGTATTGCAATCTTAGTAATTAGTACAAAACAAAGTACTAATTAATCTTAGTACTACAAAGAAATTGGCCTTGGCATTGCTTTCCGATTAAGATTTAATATTGACCAGCCATGTGAAAATAAGTCAGAGAAGAAATCTCTGAAGCAGAATATTTGGAATTAAGCGTGAAATTGAAATATTTTATTTCATATGGATTGTGTACTAGGCTGTGATGGATAAAAGAATGATAGCATTTGATAAGAATGCAAAATTGTATTCCAGGTTTCTACAGACTTATAGAATAGTTGAAATAGGATTAGGGCCAAGGTTTTAAATCTTGGTGCCATGTGAAATCACTTTACCAATGGAGTATGTGCCCCACAAACATCTATTGGCATTTTCATTTCAGATGGTGAACCTACCTGAATAAATACAATTACTGAAGTGCTGGAGTGGAAATAAGACTTTCAAAGAAAAACACAGAATTCATGGTATTACATCTTTCAAAGTCATGATTATATTTTGCCCTGATGTAAATGTGTTTTTGAATTCTTGAAGCATTGCAGATCACATTTTCCAGTGCTCAAAAACAAGCATTTCACTGGAAATTTGTTTTCTTATTATGGTATGTTGTTCTTACATTACAATAAGTGATTTGACCCATTCATTAGCCTAGCTTAGGTCACGCCTGCTTGCACATTGCTAAAAATTATTTCTCCATATTTTCCATATTGCTCTGATCCACAATCCAAATATACTACGCTAATCTTCCCATATCTCTGTTAAAGGTTTGATGTATTGTTTGGCCTAACTATGCTGTTCATTAGGAGGTGACCTTTTGTTTAGATTGGTCGGCTGACTTCAGTACTAATAAGCTGACGGATGAGGTGGTTAATGAATCCTGTGTATAGACATAATGATAAATTGCTGATTTGAAATTCTACAAACACAGCATTGCAAAGCTACCTGGGGGAGACTCTGGAACTGGACCAATTTTATAGCAGGAAGTTTTATTGATTACATTGAGAGAGAACATTTTAATCATTTTTACAGCACTGTATAGCCAAAAGTAGTAAAATCCATTAAACAAGGATTATAAACTTTCTTTTAAACTGGATCCTAAATTATTTCTTGATGTGCAGTCAACAGCACTCTATACGATCAATCCCTGTTACTAGGGTGTATTAAAATCAAGGAGTTTGATTTTAATTGCTTCTATCTCTGCCCTTCTATAGGATGCCCAAGAAGCTAAATTGCTATCCTACAGACAGGATTTACACTGGGCTTTTTTTCCCCTTCCTGCATCCCACTAACACTTATCTTACTTTGTCATCCTCCCTTTCCCCTACTGTTGACCATAGCTCCAAACATCTAGAGACCCTTCCCCCTGTACCTTCAATCTTCATGGTTTTGTGGCACTAAAACTACTTCAATAAAATAGTGGATGTTTCAAAACTAGTGATTTAAAGTTATGGACTTTATATCTTAGGTGGTGTGACTTGGAGAAGCTAAAACACGCAGAGAGGTCTGCGAATAAGTCTTTCAGGATGAATTAGGCATCCCATTCCATGAACATTCAGTTGCAGAAAATGGGAATTATCTATCTCAGTAGAGTATGTAATATCTTCAGGCCAGGAGAGAAATTGTTCCTCTAAAAATGCAATGGAAATGCCTAGTGATTTTGATCAGTGGTGGGTTCCTACCAGTGCGGTCCATTCTATAGCACCGGTAGCGGCCTGCTGGTGATGTCACAGTACCGGTGCGGTCAGTTGCCGGTGCCTGGGTCTGCCATTTTTTTTTAAAAAAAATATTTATTTATTTTTAAATTTTCTTCTGCGTATGCCCAGAAGCCGAGTTTCCGGCACTGCTCATGCGCTGCCTTCATACCCCACAGTGAGTACAAGCAGGGGAGGATGGCTGAGGGAGCACGTGAGACACTGAAAGAACGGGCCACAGGAGCTATCTCCATTCCCCTCCCTTCAGCAGTCTGAGAAGCCACGAATGTGCGGTGATGATCCCAGGCATTTTCGCACGTTAGAGGCTTCTCGAGCTGCTGAGGGGAGGGGGAATGGGCGGCAGGACCTATCTCAGTTCCCCTCCCTTCAGCAGTCCGGGAAGCCACGCCCACCCAGTCACATGGCTGGAAAGCCACACCCACAAAATAAGCCACGCCCACAGAGTGGTAGTAAAAAAATTAGGAACCCGCCCCTGATTTTGATACTGTGATAAGCATGCATATACTCAGAATAATTAGAAAGAAGGATGAAGGAAAAAGTTTATTTGTACACGAGACACAAAGCCACATTCATATTCCTGATATCCAGTGGTATTTTTTTTCATCTGGACATGCAATTGAAAATTGTAATTTGTCTCTTGGGAAAATAGGTTAGATATATACTTTTTAAGGCAGGAAAAAAAATGGGCCCACAGATCACACTAACTTAAAAAGAAGTTTTGTGACTTTCTTGGTTTTAACTTAGCATTGAATGTGACAATTTTCTTGGCAAAATTGGCCATTGCCTACATCCTCAGACTGAGAAAAAGTGACTAGCTTAAGGTTGTTAGGGGGAGGAATGAATCCTCCAGAGGCCGATGGATCTTTGCTTCCCTTTTGAAATCATACTTACTTAGAAAATAAAACCGAGATTCAAATCTAATTAACAAAATATTTATTTCAGTAGAAAATGATAAAAAGAATCCTTAGTAAGCTACATTGTATCGGCTAATGAATAAATCACTTCTACCTTCGACAGAAATGGCGGAGAGAAGGGAAGGAGTTAACTTCAGGAATGCAGACATGCGTAATAGAATATATCATACGTCTGCTTGACCATAAATACAAGAAAACAGTAGAAAACATAGAGATGCACAAACTGACAATAATTCACATTGTGACAAAGGTCACCCAGCTGACCTTGAAACCAGAGTTTACTGTTTCCCAATTTCTAGCCTGATGCCTTAACCTCAGACTGGGTCTTGTATGTGTATTTGTGTATGTGTATGTAAAGGAACACAAATCCAATATTCACTACTACATTAAAATTGCTTCCACGTGTTAATATATTCAACAGGTAGAAAAGACTGCCATAATTCCCCTGGTTGGCCTTATATAATTCAGGCCAAATATTGAAAAATGCATTGGCTTTAAATTGACATGAAGAAAGCTGAAGAATATTGCTTCCCCTCTCTGTTATGTCAACACAGGGGTCATTCTCAAACCTATTCGCTAAAGCCATCATTTTGTTTTTCTGTTGTTTAACTATGTGCAGCCCAGCAATGAGATTCGACTTTAGAGAATACTTCTGCATTGATCCACAGGAATGTATTGAGCAGTGCAAGATGTGAGCGCAAGTTATTTGATTTATGATTTTGGCAATTTGGGGGGGGAGGGAAACTAGACCATTTACTTATCACTTTTCTTTGTTTCCTTTTTTCTTTAAATTTGTATCGTTTTTATTTACAAGAAACTTCTTTAATAGAAATTATTTTGTTAAAAAAGTTTTTTTTAAAAAAGTTTAAAAAGGCTGTCTACAGTCTTTAACTTTTTTAAAAAAAGTTTTTAAACTTTTTTTAAAAAAAGTTTTTTGTTAAAAAAAGTTTAAAAAAGACTGTCTACAGTCGACCTCTCCTCATTTCTAAGAGGTCTGTAAGGGGCGTGCATAAGCGCACCACTGTGCCTACCATCCCTGTCCTACTGTCCTATTGCCCTCTTTTATTGTTACTTTTTACTTATGTTTATATAAATTACTACTATCCTATACATGTTTGACAAATAAATAAATAAATAAATAAATAAATAAATAAATAAATAAATAAATAAATAAATAAATAAATAAATAAATAAATAAATAAATAAATAAATAAATAAATAAATAAATAAAATAAAAAAAGTTAAAGCTAGTATAATGATTATTCTGGTGTCACTGGCATCTAATCAAATGTCTGTTTCTTTTTTATTTGTAACCTATTTCCCATGCTTTTCTTTTTATGTCCATAAAATTTGTGTCTAACATAAACCCATCAGCTATCTTATGATCGTTAAGGACTTCTAATTGCGTTATTATTATTTTTAACATGGACTTTGGCCCATATTCTTTGTGTTATAGTATTAATTATTGTATTTATCAGGAAAAGGTTTTTTTTTTTGAAACTAAGGAATATTATTTAATGCATTGTCATTTCAAAGTGGCTTTTATGGTACTTCAAATAATTGTCTTGGATCTATATACACTGTCATTAAAATGATAATAGTGTAATAAATTATTAAATTATTTTACTTGTGCCAGATTTATATAAATGGGTGACTTCAGACACCACATTTGACAGTTTAGTCAGTTAAAATCTAGATGATGCTGATAATTGAGCATGGATTGTACTGTAATGGAGACTAAGTTGGTTTTGAATTTAATAACAGCTGCCAGGTTACTGGTGGCACAGTATTGGAAGAAGGAAGATCCACCTACCATTGAAGAATGGACAATGAAAGTCGTGCATTTGGCAGAGATGGCAAAAATTTCATCATATCTTAAAGACCATTCAAACGAAAGATATATATTGGAATGGAGAAGATGGATTGACTATATTCAAAACAAGTACCAGATTAAGAAGATTCAGATAGTTTATGAATGAAACATTTTTAATTTTTAGTCCATGTTTAAAGGGTTTCGAGCTATAAGGAGTTAAAGACCTAGAGAGATTTTGAAGTCAATAATTTGTTAGCATATTTTCGTTCTATGTTTGTGAATACTATACCCTGTGCTTGTTCTGGGAAGTCTAGGGAAGGGGGTGGGGGAGATGGGGGTGGGAGGGCAAGGGAGGAGGGACTACTTAAAAACTTTTTTTAATAAATATTTTAAAATAAAATAAAAAAACAGATATCTAAAATAAAGATTTAATAGTATAGATATGAGGATAAGAAATAAAAAGCGTAAAAATAAAGTCGACAAACTTAGAGAAGTATGGAAGATTGGGACTTAAAATAGATTATTGACTTTTTGAGAAAATGTATTTTATTGATGTATTTGAGGTATATGTGCAGATGTAAATGTGATAATTGTGGAGAAAAAATAAATAAAAATTATTTTCAAAAAAAAGAAAGAATAAAAAAATAATAAGAAAAAAGATAATTGAGCATGGTCAGAGAGACTGATAAACCAAGCAGAGCCTTTCCTGCCATGATACCCACTCTTTGGAACTTCATCCCCCGAAAAATCAGATTTGCCTGATCCTGCTGGATTTGTTATCAAACATGGCCCCTTGATAGTATGAGTAAGCACCTTTTAGTGTATTTATAAAAGTTCTCAGTGGCTACTTTTTATGCTACTTATTGATTTCAATTTTGGTTGCTTTTATTTCATTTTATTTATTTGTTTGTGTCCCACCTTTATTGTTTTTACAAATAACTCGAGGCAGTGAACGTATCCAACACACCTCCCCGCTCCTATTTTCCCCACAACAAGACCCTTGTGAGGTGAGTTGGGCTGAGAGTGAGCGAATGGCCTAAGGCAGTGATGGCGAACCTTTTTTGGTTCGCGTGCCAAAAGGGGGGGGGAATGCGGGGGATCACGTGTGTGCGTGCCCACACTCATAATTCCATGCACCCCCGCACATGCACACATGACCCCCCTGCTCCCAGCATGCAATGGCACGCCCATTTTTCGTTCTCCCCAGGCTCCAGAGCCTTTCTAGGAGCCTGGGGAGGGCGAAAATGGCCTTCCCCACCCCCTCTGGAGGCTGGAAACAGCCTGTTTCCTGACTCCCAGTGGGCCCAGAAGGCCCGAAAATCAGCCGGCTGGTGCACACATGCACGCCGGACCTGAGCTCGCATGCCCACCGATATGGCTCCGCGTGCCACTTGTGGCACCCATGCCATAGGTTCACCATCATGGGCCTAAGGTCACACAGCTGGATTTCATGGCTAAGTGTGGGGACTAGAACTCACAATTTCCCACTTTCTAGCTTTCTTGGCCAAAATTATAGATGATTGTAGAAAGTCAGTAATTGTTAATAAGATTATTTAGAAGAATTTCTCAACTGTTTCACACCTTTGAAGTAGTACTTGTAATTTCTAATTGTTGGATTAGAATAGATTCCTGCTAGGTATCAATGGAAGAGAAATGGATAAAAAGCTTTCTTAACTTTATCCACAAAATGCACTTATAGTTGAGGTTTTAATCTAACCTGGCATCTGCAGTCCCTTTGAAATCCCACCTTATGTTAATAAAATGATTCTAGTTGGATGATCTACTTTAGACCAATAGAGTTGTCTCATAAATCTGTAATGCGGAGATCTTATGGAGGGCTAGGGCATGTGAATTATTTATAACATCACTTAATTCTAAATGATGACCCTGTAGTAGTACACAATTACTCCTCTTATCCACTAATTCAATACAGGAAATTGTACAATAATATCTTGATCCCCGAATTCACCATTTCTTCCATTTCTGCATAACTGTGACAAATGGGATGGGATGGGATTCCTGCTCCTGTCAACAGTGGTGTCCCTCAAGGCAGTGTTCTAGGACCAACACTCTTCATACTCTACATAAACGATCTTTGTGATCATATTATAAGCAACTGAGCTCTCTTTGCTGATGATGTTAAACTATTTAATACCACCGACAATGCTATTACCCTTCAAAAAGACCTTGACCATGTAGCAGAATGGTCAAACAACTGGCAACTTCAAATCTCAACCAACAAATGCTCTGTCCTACACATTGGCAAAAAGAATCAGAATTAAAAAAATACAAACTTGGAGGAAACGAACTTGTAGACGACCCTCACTCTGTCAAAGACCTTGGAGTACTCATATCCAATGAGCTAAGTGCTAGACCCCCTGTAACAACATTGCCAAAAAGGCTCTGAGAGTTGTTAATCTAATCTTCCGTAGCTTCTTCTCTGGCAATATTACACTGCTAACCAGAGCATACAAAACATTTAATTCTGGAATACAGTTCACCTGTCTGGAACCTGCACTGCATATCAGACATTAATACAATCGAGAGAGTCCAGAAATATTTCACAAGAAGAGTCCTCCACTTCTCTGCTTGCAATAGAATACCTTATTCCACCAGACTTGAAATATTGGGATTAGACAATTTACAACTACGCCACCTCCGATCTAATCTAAATGTAGTTCATAAAATCATATATCAAAAAGTCCTTCCTGTCAATGATTACTTCAGCTTCAACCGCAACAATACATGAGCACATAATAGATTCAAACTTAATGTAAACCGCTCTAAACTTGACTGCAGAAAATATGACTTCAGCAACAGAGATCAATGCCTGGAATGCACTACCTGACTCTGTGGCTTCTTCCCCAAACCCCCAAAGCTTTAACCTTAGACTGTCTACAGTAGACTTCTCTCCATTTCTAAGAGGTCTGTAAGGGGTGTGCATAAGCGCACCACTGTGCCTACCGTCCCTGTCCTACTGTCCTATTGTCCTCTTTTATCAGTACTTTTTACTTATGTTATATTTATACAAACAACTACTATCCTGAACATGTTTGACAAATAAAATAAATAAATAAAATAAAGTAAATCAAAAGTATAATCATCAGAAAGTTCTTACTTATCATTGTTAAAGCAGGTCAGGTAGTTCAGAGAGAGTCACTATGACTTTCTGGGGAAGAAAATAAAGTGAGGATTTTGTAACAAGACTACAGGAACTGATTTCGTAACAAGAACTGAAAAATCAGTTCTCAGATAATGAATCAGCAAATGTGTGGAGAAGCCTGCAGAACATCATTGGCTACAGCAGACCTCCCTGAGAATCGTCAACTGGCAAATGATCTGAATGCATTCTACTGTAAGTTTGAGAGATGGTCACTGTCATCTCTCACTACATTCCCCACCTCAAATACCAACAGTAGCCAAATTTCCTAGGCCTACCTCCATCCCTCTTCTGCTCCCCTCTGGTGATCTTAGAAAAAATATGCCCAAGGTCTATTTAATAGACAAAAGATCATAAAGCACCAGGCCCAGGTGGAGTGACTCCTTCTTACTTGAAAGCCTGCACTGAAGAACTGACCCCCATCTTCACCCCCATCTTTAATAAGTCACTAGAGATGTGTTATGCACCTTCTTGTTCAAATAGTTTACTATCAGAGGTGGCATTCAGCCGGTTCGGACTGGTTCGGGCGAACTGGTAGTGCCAACTGAGGGTGGGCCCGCTCACATTTGCAAACCGATAGGGAAGGTAAGTGAATACCACCTCTGTCTACTATTATCCTGTTTCCCAAGAAACCCTCCATCGAGTAACCAAATGACTACAGACTGGTTGCTCTGATATCTGTAGTTATGAAGACCTTTAAGAGGTTAGTGCTGACCCACCTGAAAATCATCACAGATCTTCTGTTAGACCCCTTGCAGTTTGCCTACTGAGCAAACAGATCAGAAGATGATGCTGTCAACATGGCGGGCACTACATCTTGCAACATCTTGAATCCCCAAGGGACCTATGCATGGGTTATTTTTGTACACTTCAGCTTGGCATTCAGTACCACAATTCCAGACATTTTTCACTCTAAACTGTTTCAGCTAGCTGTGCTGTCCATAGTTGTATTAGCTTTTTGACAGATAGGAAGCAACAGGTGAAGCTAGAGAAAATCACATTGAGTACCCAGCCAATTAAGAATAGGAGTCCCTCAGGGCTGTGTGCTCTCTCCATTGCTCTTCTCTATATATACCAATGACTTCATCTTTAAGGATCCCTCTGTTAAAGTACTGAAGTTTACAGATGATACAACAGTCATTGGTCTCATTCGAGATAGTGATGAGTCTGCATATAGACAGGAGGTTGTACCACTGGTCCTGTTGTGCAACCAGAATAATCTGGAAATATATGGAATTTTTCACTCTTGTTGAGCTTGATTGATTTGAGCAAACTGTTTTAATGATTATACAGTAAGTATTATTATACATATGTACTTCCAAAAGACCTCATATTCAAGCAAACAAATGAGCAATTCTACCATTGTTGAATGGCAATACACCAAGGGATGGTGTTCAGTTCAATATGTACAATCTGATCTTCTTATTCAAGTCAACTCTTCTAATGTTAATTGGTTTAAAATTTAATATAGTTATTTTGTCCTGGTCCTGCCTATGTCTTGTCCTGCATCCTTGGCATACCACTAAATAGTGAAATGCTATGCTTATCCTGAAAAAGTATGTACCTCAATAATTAAATAGCATTCCTCTCAGCATATAGGATAAAGCGAGGCAGATTTGATGACTTTAATTTAGTTCTTCTCTTTTCAGATGTGAATTCATTACCTAATTTTTATGACAGACAAATTATTACTCTACAACACTTTATTCAACATGATGCTTGATTTCTACAGGTTCCCTATGAGTCTCGGTGGCGCAGTGGTTAGAGTGCAGTACTGCAGGCTTCTTCTGCTGACTGCCGGCTGCCTGCAATTTGGCAGTTCGAATCTCACCAGGCTCAAGGTTGACTCAGCCTTCCATCCTTCCGAGGTGGGTAAAATGAGGACCCAAATTGTTGGGGGCAATATGCTGAACTCTGTAAACCGCTTAGAGAGGGCTGTAAAGCACAGTAAAGTGGTATAAGTGCTATTGCTATTGCTATTCCTATTAGAGTTTAGCATTGTTTCATAAATTTTCATTTGTGTTCCATCTTTAATAAAGATGTCCTATAAATAAGGTTCAGGGTCATTATGGATTGAGGATGGCTTCATATTTCTATACTCTAACCATCCCCAAGTATAGAAGAGTCTTTTCCCTAGCCCGTTTTAATGTTTTGCCCTCAGCACTACTCGACGGGTGATTCAAGAGGCTCCTGATTAGCGAGCGACTATGCCCCTGTGATAGGGCTGAGGTTGAAACTGTGGAGCATGTCTTATCATATGTATAACACAGCCAGAATTAAATTATTGTCTCTTCTTGGAAATGATGCCTCTGGTTCTGACGCTAGTAATTTGGCCTTATATTGTCTAGGGGATGACTCCTCCTATATTACTTCTCAGGTTTCAAAAATAATTTTAAGAGCTGTAACTATTAGAGGAGAATGTTGTAATTACCTTTAGCCAAGGCTTCTGGTGTTAATTGTTTGTGATTGTATTTTTCTCTTTTGTTTTTCTTTGTTGTATTTGTTTTTTGGTCTGTGACTGTAAAATAATTTATAATAAGGTTCAGGATCATAGAAACTGTTTTCCACGGTCTTTTTTAAGGGGAAGGGTGACACTGACACTTAGCTCTAGCCCAGTGATGGTGAACCTTTTTTGGTTCGCGTGCCAAAAGGGGGGGAATGTGGGGGATCACGTGTGTGCGTGCCCACACTCATAATTCCATGCACCCCTGCACATGCACGCATGACCCCCCTGCTCCCAGCATGCAATGGCACGCCCATTTTTCGCTCTCCCCAGGCTCCAGAGCCTTCCTAGGAGCCTGGGGAGGGCGAAAACGGCCTTCCCCACCCCCTCTCGAGGCTGGAAACAGGCTGTTTCCCGACTCCCAGTGGGCCCAGAAGGCCCAAAAATCAGCCGGCCGGTGCACACATGCACGCCGGACCTGAGCTCGCGTGCCCACCGATATGGCTCCGCGTGCCACTTGTGGCACCCGTGCCATAGGTTTGCCATCACGGCTCTAGCCTATTTTTCCTCAAAGAATCTGAAACCGCAAAGTCCAAAAACTACAAATGCTGTGAGGCATTATAAACACATAAGAGATGGGAAAAAGTCTGACTCTTCATCTCTAGTGCTGTATTTATTTCTGTGAAGAAAGCAGTAGCGTAAGTAGCAGAAGATAAACAGAAACGTCATGTTAATTTCATGCTACATTAGAATCAGAGAGAAAAGTCAGTGTTTACTAAATGAAAAATGTGAGATGGGTAAAAAAAAAAAGACTTTTTTAAAAAAGAAGAAACCGGTTTCTAACAGTGTGCATTGTGCCTCCCAATCAATCAGTCTATTTCTGGATTTTCTTTAATGTTGCTCAAGAACCATTGTATCGTTTATAAGGTTTAATGTAAATAGATTGCTTGGACTATACCTCAGGAAAGGAGCTAGGAAACACCACAAAACTGATATGAATGGTGGTGCTAGCAGAATTACAGTTCTTTTATTTTTTGCTTACTTTAAAGTTGATTAATAATTTGCTGTATTAAAATCATTTATTAACATTGAAAAAGGCATTCTTTTTCTCTCAGATTTAATCCAGACATTGTTCCTCAATATTTTTGAAGTTCAGCTCATGACAAATTCAAAATACAGCATTTTCCAAAGGAGTACATTTCATGATGCATCAACATACAGTTATCACTACAGTTGCAGGTGTAGGAAGTTAGTACCCACCCCCTCCTAGAAAAAATGAAATATCCTAGGAAATATTGAAAAAGGAAAGAATATGTTTCCCTGAATGAGGAAAGGAGAAACATGTGTTAAATACAAAGCAGCTTCCTGCAGCTCCCTGCCCCCACCCTTTGCCAATGGGCCATTAAGGACTGGGCCCAGCTCACACATTCCTTTCACCTAGCCTGGAGCATCTTCTGCATAACACAGAAGCATAATAGAAATCCCAAAGCCTTTTCATTATACCACATGGGACCTGGGAAAATTACATCAGTCAAGCCTAGGACTTGGGACAGCCCACAAGAGCTGCCCTAGCATGCCCCTGGGGGTCTGACAGCCAATGGAATACATTTCTATATAGGAACAGGAAACAGTTAGGGAGGGGCCCAAGAGAGAGTATAAAGCAAGGAACTCAGCATCTCTTCTTCCCTTTTTTCTCTTCACCCACATCTGGAAGCATGTAATCTACCTTTTCTGTAAGGGGCTCATGCCATGTGCTCCTGTCCACTATATTAAACCTTCTTTCCAAGAAACTTTCATGAATTCAGTGTCTTTTTCCCCACTTGGAACTGAACCCAGAAGGATATTCCTTACAACACAGGCAAGGCAGGAAAAGTATTATTCCTCATCCTTTCAATTAATATTTTAAGGATAAATGAAAACTCCATTCTGAGTTACTTCATTAAGACAAAAATGTACACAACTTTTTTCAGGTTGATTATGTGCTGAGTTATTGGACTTGAGCTAAACTGTAAAGAACAACAACAATTATTAGATTTACATAGTCTAATACAAATCAGAGCTCAAGTAAAATAATTTCTTAATAGCAACCAAGGTTCAAGGACAAAGACATTTCCATTGCCAGTTCAAAACAATTATCAAACTTCCACAGAACACCACAACTTGAAGTAACTGAGCCTGCAAGATTGGCCTTCATAAAGAAATATTTCATGCCATGCTGAACTTAGATGGAGTTTAATTGCATTGGTCATCTCTGCTCACAAGAGCTAGTCACTCAGAAGCAAAAGTTGATCTACAGTTTGATCATTCTATCAAGGTACCTTTCACCGAACCAAGCACACCCCTGGCTTTGACATGACAACTGTTGTGGGGAAAAATGGTCACTGAAATAAGAAACCAGAGCATTTGGGGAATGATACAACAAAGAAACTTTTTATTGGCATGCACAACTATAATGATCACTGGCTCCCAGAATGCAAATGAGATTTAAACTCAGCAGTGTTAATGGTTACATGCAGGGATGGGCTGCTGGGGATTCTCAGGTGTTCGGGAGAACCTCTAGCTAAGATTCTGTGCAGTTCGGAGAACCTCCAAATCCACTCTTGGCTGGCCCCGCCCACCCCACCCCTCCCCTCCCAGGAGTCCCCACGCGGCCTGTTTTGGATGCAGGTAAGTGCAGGGCGCATCTGGAGGCTCGGGGAGGGTGAAAAACGGGCCTACCATAAGTTGGGGAAGCCTCCAGAGGGCCTCCGGAGCCTGGGGAGACCGTTTTCACCCTCCCGGAGGCTCGAGGAAAGGCTCCGGAGCCAGGGGAGGTCAAAAGCGCTCCCCCCACTGTGGTGCAGGAGGCTGACTAGGCCACGCCCACCATGGCCACACCCACCCAGCAACCGGGCAGAGAACCCCTTGCTAAAAAATTTTGAAGCCCACCCCTGGTTACATGCCTCCAGAAAGGTTACGTATGAATGACAAAAAGGCATTATAAATCATACTTGTCCTTTTCAGGTGGAATGAGACATCTAATAACACTATGGCTGACCTTCCTATGACTATCCCAGCACATCTACCTTCACAATCTCCCCGCTTCTAGTCTGGTGCCTTAACCACTATACCAACGGGTTTTTGTTTTAAATTTAGGCCTGTTTTAAGAAGCAGTATGAGCATTCCTGAACTTTCTCTGCCTGATCATAGTAAAAGCGTTCATTGCAACTAGAATTCAGTTTCATTTCTTTCAGCCTGGATTATTGGTTTATCTGTATTTCGTCATGAGGTAAAAATGCTTTCTTGGATTTAAGAAGATTACAAGAATATTCTGGGAGGGGGGGAAGCCTTGTCCTTTTCATAGATACAATAAATATAATTTTGTACTACCATCCATTTATACTAAGATATGTCAACTATACAGGTATAGCCAATATTCTGTATTTATTCGTTTATTTTTGGTGCCTTGAGTCAGTTTTGACTTTGGTGACAGTCTGGAAAAGTCTCTATCATTTTCTTGGCAAGACTTTGAAAATTGTTTGCTATTGCCTCTTTCCTAGGGCTGAGAGATAGTGACTGGCCCAAAGTAGCTGTGTGCCTAAGGTGGGACTACAATTCATGATCTACTAGCTTTTAGCCTGATGCCTTAACCTCTACACCAAACTGATATTCATTCACAGTATATAGAAGTCAAAATATATGACACAGAGCAGGGGTGGGTTCTAAATTTTTTACTATTGGTTCTGTGGGCGTGGCTTATTTTGTGGGTGTGACTTGGAGGTCAAGTGGGCGTGGCTTCAGGTGGGCGTGGCTTAGTGGTCATGTGACTGGGTGGGCGTGGCCAACTTGTGAAATGTGGTGAAACTCACTTAACAATGCTCTTGCTTAGCAACCAAAATTTTGGGCTCAATTGTATTCATAAGTTTTTCTTTCTTACTTTCTTACTTTCTTTCTTTCTTTTTCTTTCTTTCTTTCCTTTCTTCCTTTTCTTCCTTTCTTCCTTTCTTCCTTTCTTCCATTCCTTTTTCCTTTCCTTTCCTTTCCTTCTTTCCTTTCCTTCCCTTCTTTCCTTTCCTTCTTTCCTTTCCTTTCCTTTCCTTGGAAGGGCGGGTGGCCCGGCCCGGCAGCAGTGCTCCCCCTGTCATGTGCCATCCTGGAGCACCATTGCCGCCACCACTACCCCTCTCGCCTTCCTGGCTTCGGCTCTGGGACCAGCAAAAAAGCATGGTTGAGTAGAGCCAGGGCGTTAGTGCGGGAGCGGCGAGGAGTTCAGGGCAGGCAGCAGTTCATCTTCATGTGTGGAGGGTAGGCGAGGGAGGGCAGGGAGTCTCCCGCTCCCAGCGCCCCTCCTCCACACAACCTGCTGCTGCTGAGTGGTCCCCTTCATGCTGTCTGCTTGACTCGTGGGGCAGATGGGCTGGAACTTCCATGCTTCTTTGCTGGCATGGTTGAGTGGGGCCGGGGCCATTCCCCCCCCTCACCCTGCCTGAACATACAGCCGCCGCGCCTGCCTCTCACCTGCCTCTCTCCCTCGCACCTGGGGGCAGCAGGGACAAGCTGCAGGCTCAGCTGCAGGGGAGCAGTTCCAGACGAACCTGCATCTCCCGAAGCTGCTGCCTTTGGAGCTGTGACGGGCGAGAGGCGGGCACGGCGGCTGTATGTTCAGGCAGGATGAGGGGAGGAATGACTCGTCTGGAGCTGTTCCCCTGCAGCTTTGCCCACGGCTTGTCCTTGCTGCCCCCAGGTGCGAGGGAGTGGGGCAGGTGAGAGGCGGGCATGGCGGCAGTATGTTCGGGCAGGACAAGGGAGGGAATGGCTCATCGAGAGCAGCTCCCTCGCATCCACGCCCGCAGCAATCAAAAAATAACTTCTGCGCGTTTGCAAAAACAAAAATTAGTAAAAAAAGCAAAAAAATCCAAGATGGTGGTGCTCACAGAGACACCGACAGAACCGGTTCCGTGACATCACCACTGAGTTACTAACGGTTCTAAAGAACTGGTTAGAACCGGTAGGAACCCACCTCTGACACATAGTATATGGTAGAGTCCCCTAGTGTACTAAGTTGCAGGAGCAGACTCTTATTGCCATAGCACAGACTTATAAATCATTGATTGTAAAGTAAGTAGTTTGCTGGTTGTAAAAAATGAAGATAAAGTAAAGTTATGAATTATAAAAGACATGGAATGATTTATAAAGAACTGACTTACCAAAAATCATTTTTGTTTTCATTCCCTATTCAAGGGATATAAAATGCAAAAATTTGCTGGAAGCTGAGTAATTTATTAACTCATATATAAATTATATGGTGCTTTTTTATATAAGATTTGAAAAATGCTTGTGTTTCTTTTGTTTTCTGCTAGTTATTCTATAATATACATGTTTACAGAAGTCAAGTTTCTAAAATCACATTACTGGGCTTTTTCTCCCTCAAGTGAGATTAAAATGGGAAAAGAGTCAGGGGTGAAATGCTACCTGTTCGGGCCAGTTCGCCCAAACCATTAGTAACAAATACTTCCGGTTCTCTGAACCAGTAGTAAAAATGCTTTTAAAAAATAAAATAAAAAGTTTTCCACGATCGCGAGGCACATCTGATTGTCACAGCTGATGAACCTTTTTAAAAACTTTTTAAAAAGCATTTTTGCTACCTATTCCCCAGAGCTGGTAGTAAAAAAATGCTTTAAAAAGTAAAAAAAAAAAAACAAACTCCCGACTCTCAGCTGTCTGATAATCAACTGAGAGGGGGGATCATTGGAACCTTTTTTGTTTACTTTTTTAAAAGCATTTTTTAAAAACTACCTATTAGCTGTAACTGTGACTCTGTGAGGTTCCTGCTTTGTTGCAGGGGCCATTTTGTGTGAAGTCCAGCTGCTTCTGCATTGTGTGTGAGTCAGTTGTATAGGAATCAGTTGTGTAGCTTTTGTGTTATTTTTGTGTAAAGTGTAAAAGTTGGTTTTTGAGCTCTTTGTGGCTCTGTGAGGTTCCTGCTTGTTGTTGCAGGGGCCATTTTGTGTGCTTTTGCATTGTGTGTGAGACAGTTGTGTAGCTTTTGTGTTATTTTTGTGCAAAGTGTGATAGTTCATTTTTGAACTCTCTGTGACTCTGTGAGCTTCCTGCTTGTTGCAGGGGCCATTTTGTGTGAAGTCAGCTGCTTTTGCATTGTGTGTGTGTCAGTTGTGTGGCTTTTGTGTTGTTTGTGTGTGAAGTGTGAAAGTTGGTTTTGGAGCTCACCTGGTCACATGACCATGCCCACCAAGCCACGCCCACCAAGTCACATGACCACCAAGCCATGACCACCAAGCCACGCCCACAGAACCGGTAAGGAAATTTTTTAGATTTTACCCCTTGGCAAGATATGAAAACTTTTCAAACTAAAATGTTTATATGTAACCAAGAAATAAGCCTTCTGAAATGGATATTTATTATGAAATGTTAAATGCCATTTCAGCTATAATGTCACAAGCTGTGCTTTTTAAATATGAGATTATCAGCCAATAACAATATGATTCAGCATCCCAATAAACCAATTAATGTGGATGCATATTAAACTTCATTATTTGCAGAAAATTGAAGCCTTCCCCTTGAAGTCCTTCTGCTCATTTGTTTATGGATCTGGCAGCCAGTTGTCTAGTCTAATATGACAGTATTATGTGTAACCGATTGGAAACTGCAAAATTTTATTGCGTGGGAACAAAAAATAAACCTTAAGTGTGGAATACACTATTTATTTCCTAAGTATCACATAGGAAATAAGGTAATACTACATAAGCAACTGGCAGTTGGGAGAGATGGAATATAATTCTATTGTGTTCTGCCTGACCTCTATCTGAACCCTCAAACTGTCATGACTACTTGAACTCTGGATGACCTGTAAGTTGTTATAACTGTATGTTGCCACTCAGGCAATGTGTTGCAATGCTCAAATGCTATTGGTTGTTGTGTCTCACAGCTCTCTATAAAAGGGCTAGCTGTCAGACCATGTTTTGCTGGTTGCTTGAGTGAGCTAATAAAAGTCTGTCTCCTGCGACCTTTGCCCACAATTTAACAAATTCCTTATTTTTATTTCAGTAAAACATAAGTACATTTATTTTCTAGGAAAGTTCAATGCTTAATAAACAGAATCTTAATCGGACAGTTTTAATTTCTCTTTCATTTCTCATGAGCTCTATTAATAGAGTAACTTACAACTTATTATGTCTCCTCTATGTTTAACCTTTGACTATACGTATTGATTTGTACAGCACTGTGTCCAAGGGCAACAGCATCATTAATTGCTAAGTAATCTGGAAAACAATTACAGACCTCTTGGATTTTATACAAAGAGATGAATGGAACTGTCAACATAATCAGATGCTGTGGTAGTTGTTGATGAATTCAATTGTGCTGCTCATCTCACACTTTCCCATCTCATACTTTACACCAGGATACCCTCTAGATCAGGGGTCTCCAACCTTGGCAACTTTAAGACTTATGGACTTCAGCTCCCAGAATTCCTCAGCCAGCAAAGCTAGATGTTTTAATTTGGACTCCCATCAATATAACTTCCAGGGCCAATAATACAGTTTTGTATGTGTTGTTTTGCAGAAAATCCAGAAAATTGGAGGTGATCTCAATAGATTACTAATACCAGAAAATCTTAATTACCATATTTTTGGAGTATAAGACGCACCTTTTTCCTCCCTAAAAGTGGCTGAAAATTTGGGTGCGTCTTATACTCTGAATATAGCTTTTCGGAGCTTTTTCCCCAGCCCTAACTAGGTGCTAATGATCTTCCCAGCTCTTATTGGCTTGCAGGCTTTTTCATTGTTACTCTCTCCGAAGAATGTTTTTCCAGCCCTAAGTCTTTGCAGGGTTTTTTCCATTGCTCTACTTGCTCCAAATAAGTTTTTTTCTAGCCCTAACCAGCTGCTAATGATTTTCCCAGCTCTTACTGGCTTGCAGGCTCTTTCATTGTTACTATCTCCGAAGAAGGTTTTTTTAAGTCCTAACCAGGGGATAAAATAATGTGCTGAAGCTGACCAGAATAAGGACCAGGCTAGCCAGATGAATACCTGGTAGGCAGATTTTTTCCCCCTATTTTCCTCCCCAAAATCTAAGGTGCGTCTTATATTCTGGTGCGTCTTATACTCCGAAAAATACGGTATGTAAGGATGACAATGATGTCTGTAGAAGAGGACCAGGGTTGCAAAAGATAAATTACATCTGTGAGACAACATGTGGCCACTGAAAGCAGAATCATCTTCAAAGGTATTGATTTTTAGAATGGGACACATTCTGTTTAGGAAGACAATCATATTGTCAGAAAGACAAGAACATCTGCTTGTTTCTGCACTGACATATCAGTTGATAATAACTCAATTCAGTGTTTTAAAAAGTAATCACGTGAAGTTTACATATACTGTACGTTTATGAATAATATGACTTTGTAAGGTGATAGGGAATGTCTAAAAGAAATTGCTGCCATCCAGAATGAAATGTTTGTAACTGCTGGTTATTCTTATTTCAATTTTTTTGCTGACCAGTTCCTTAGGTGAGGCAAAGAGCCAATCAGGTGACAATTCAATAAAGGTCTGTCCATTTGACCCATCTACAATTAACTGACCATTATTTGCATTTCAACAGTTTACCGTTGAATTATTGTTAAAATAATTTACAAGAGTTTTGAGTTTGTTTTAGAGGTGTTAGGAAAGGAACAAGAATAAAAAAAGGTTCAAATTAAATTGTAGCCATGTTCATCTGGATATAATGTGCAACATAACCAAGAACCAAGGCCTTTATAAAATTATAAACACATTTGGGAGTACAGAAGGTATCAGAAGATCTTACAAGCTTTCTTGCAAGGTTGTGATTTATTAATGTCTGAATAGTGCTAAAACCCCATATATTGCGGTACATGGACTTGTTCTGGGACACAGAACCATGGTAACACTTAACTTTGAGTGGTGTGTTGGGATGTACCATCTAAAAAGTAGGTCATAATAAAGAATGGTGAAGCCACAGTAAATACTAAGTTGAATTTCATTCAAAATGAATCACGGTTAAATAAACCATTACTCCTTCCATTTTTAATACTTTTCTCCTTCTTTAACATTAAAATTTGCAATTCACTGGCAATGCAGTAGTTGGGAGGCCTTTTTTAATCGTAATCATTACTTTCAGGTCTATATCAGGGGCGGGTTCCTAATTTTTTTACTACCACTCCATGGGCGTGGCTTATTTTGTGGGTGTGGCTTGCCAGCCATGTGACTGGGTGGGCGTGGCTTCTTGGACTGCTGAAGGGAGGGGAATGGAGATAGCTCCTGCCGCCCGTTCTTTCAGCATCTCACACGCTCCCTCAGCCATCCTCCCCTGCTTGGACTCTCTGTGGGGTAGGAAGACAGTGCATGAGCAGTGCCAGAAACTCGGCTTCTGGGCATGCGCAGAAGAAATTTTTTTAAAAAATTAATTTTTTTTAAAAATGGCAGCGCCCAGACACCGGCAACCGGCTGCACCGGTACTGTGACGTCACCAGCAGGCTGCTACCGGTGCTATAGAGTGGACTGCACTGGTAGGAACCCACCACTGGTCTATATGCAACCCAGGGGACTCAGGTTGTGTAACTCTGGTTAGGTTTACTTCACTGATGATATTCATCACAAGCAAACCTGCCACTGTTATACAGTATACAGCAAAACCACATTTGAGGGGGTTATATTAAATAGTATTAAATAGCTCTTCTTATTTGCAGCTGGCTGAATGAGGATACTCCTGGTATGTCAAAACATGCATTACACACATGTATAGATGAGGACATATAGTGCAGGTTACTTGAAGAACCGTCTCACCCCACTGCCATTGGCCCATCCGGGGTAGGTTCCAACTTACCTCGCTGCCGGTTCGCTCCCTCCGGCACCATGTGGGCACGCCTCATGGGCGCACATGTGCTTTGCATGCTTGCGCATGTGCAGTAACAAAAAAATCTGGAAAAAACAAAGCTAAAAAAAGATGGCTACTGCTCATGCTCAGAAGGAAAAATAAAATATTTTTTTTTAAAAAATCAAAAAAACATTCGTAAAAAATTTTTTTAAAAAAAGATGGCAGCGTCCACGGACCGGTACCGACCGATCCAGTTCGGTGATGTCATCGTGACATCACCAGCAGGCCACTACCAGTTCGGATGAACCGATCCAAACCGGGAGGAACCCACCCCTGGGCCCGTCCCATTTGTGCTGGCAGAGTAGGCATGCTTTTGGCCCCATCAGCACAATTATTCCAGCTGGCAGAATCCAGGAAGAGGGCCTTCTCTGCAATTGTGGTCATAAGATAAGGACTGCCTATATTTCATTCCAGAAAAAAGTAAAACATTCTTATATCCCACCATCTTCCTCTGGTGGCTTAAAACTGGAGCGAAGAGAAACCAAATATTGCTACCCAAGATTTTTTGCTAACAACTCTCTTATATTGGAATAAACCATTTGCAGCATTTCCACATGCCACCAATTCCACAGCTCATTCCTTCCAATGAAATTGGCCATACTATTGTCTTAATTTTTAATCCAGGGACCCTGGAATAGACTGTTAACGCCCTAAGACAATAATTGTTGTCTCTGGCCAACCAACCTTTTTCTTTCTTTCAACGTTTGACTTGGCCCCTGACTCAAAAAAGCTTCAGAATAATAAAATTATTCTCTCCTAGCACTTCATACAGACACACAAAAGTGGGGGATAATGTTTATCAATGTGCATATGGCACAGAGACCCTAAGTTGGGTTTCTGTTTTGTTTTTTTGCCTAATTAAAGTACCCCAGGGCAGGAACATCTGCCGGTTGGTGAAAATATATAAAGGGCAGCTCTGTTGGTAATGTGAAAGGTTATTGGTTGCTGCGGGTGTTTTGTGCGGATTGGAAGAGATGTATAAATCCAGACACAGCTATATCTGCAGATGAGAACCAGCAGGAACCAGCAGGATCAGAGATATGCACAGCAGACTGACTGGTAGCAAAGGGCCGACAAGCCATCAGAGAAACTTTTAAAAGGTGCTAGAATTCTAGGGGGCACATACAGGTACTGAATGTAAAAGAGTTAAGTTGCTGTATAAAGTTAACGTGTGGTTAAAAGGAATTGTATACACAAGTAAGTATGGAGCCAAACAGCTTTTAAATGTATGGTAAGTAGAAAGGGGGAGGTGTTTATCCCAGTTCTCCAGAAGGGAGGGGGAATAGATTGCATCATAAGGAGCCAGCCAATCGGATCATAGATAGCAGGGCCAGGAACTATAAAAGGCCTAGGTGGAAGAGCTGAGGAGAGCTCTCTTTGTGGTAACTTCCAAGAGGGAAGGTTTATAGTGATTCTCTGCCTGAGTTTAACTGTCCAAGAGGGAAGTTAACAGGAGAGAAGATAGGCTCTAGGCAGTTCTGTGGGAAGCAGGTGCCAGGATCAGGGGACTTTATAGATTGATATATTGTGTTATTTGTAGATAGAGATAAACGGCGAAATGTGCTCTAATCTATAGGCCTTAATCTAAAGAAGAACTGGGTTTTCTTAGATTTAGTCAGGAAAGCTAGTAAAGTCTCTGAGGAGAAGAAAAGGTGCAAAAGAATTGAATAGCTGGTTGTGGCTGAAAGAAATTTACTTGACATTTACTGAGAAGTTTGTATTTAAATAAACTGTTTTCTTGTTTGTTCAAGAAACGACTCAAAGTATTTCTATTTCTCACATAAAGCATATCTTAAGCAATTCTGCAGAGCATAGAGATATTAAATCAAGCCTCTAAGGAGAGAGAGAAGTGAAACAGAGGGCGTCACCCTTGGTCAGGAAGACATAAAAGAAAATTAAACATAAATCTATTCTGAGCACTATTGTTACGCTACCAAGACATATAAAACAATAAACCTGACTGGAGGGAGAGGAGACTGCCCTCGCAGTGGGGAAGAGTTACTTTTACATTTAGGGGTTTGGCGCAGTAGTGGGTTCTAAATTACTTTGCTACCGGTTCTTGCGCATGCTCACGCTCGTGCACAACGCTTCTGCGCATGCGCAGAAACATCCCAGGTGGGTGGGCGGAGCTTCCCGCCACCACCACTACCAGTTCACAGAACTGGGAGCAACCCACCGCTGGATTGGAGGCTAAAACATATAAAGAATGGTTGCTGGAATTGGGTATGTCTTGTTTAATAAAAGAAGTGACATAATAGCAGTGTTCCAATATCTAAGGGGATACCACAAAGAAGAGGGAGTCATGCTATTCTCCAAAGCACCTGAGAGCAGGATAAGAAGAAATGGATGGAAACTAATCAAGGAGAGAAGCAACCTAGAAATAAAGAGAAATTTCCTGAGAGAACAATTAATCAGTGGAGCAACTTGCCTCCCGAAGCTGTGGATGCTCCAACACTAGAAGTTTTTAAGAAGAGATTGGACAACCATTTGTCTGAAATGGTATAGGGCCGTGATGGCAAACCTATGGCACGGGTGCCACAAGTGGCACGCGGAGCCATATCGGTGGGCACGCGAGCTCAGGTCCGGCGTGCATGTGTGCACCACCCGGCTGATTTTCGGGCCTTCTGGGCCCACTGGGAGTCGGGAAACAGGCTGTTTCCAGCCTCGAGAGGGGGTGGGGAAGGCCGTTTTCGCCCTCCCCAGGCTCCTAGAAAGGCTCTGGAGCCTGGGGAGAGCGAAAAATGGGCATGCCATTGCATGCTGGGAGCAGGGGGGGTCATGCGTGCATGTGCGGGGGTGCATGGAATTATGAGTGTGGGCACGCACACACGTGATCCCCCGCATTCCCCCCTTTTGGCACGTGAACCAAAAAAGGTTTGCCATCACTGGTATAGGGTTTCCTGCCAGAGCAGGGGGTTGGACTAGAAGACCTTCAAGGTTCCTTCCAACTGTGTTATTCTGTTATACATTTCTCTGTCTAACTGAAAGCAAGTCTGAGAAGTAAAAGTACTGAAAATGTCTAAGGAAATGAGCGTATCAAAGCTGAAATAAGGAACATCTGTGAAAATCAGTGATGGAGGGAGCAACACAATTAAGCAATACTCTTTAAATACATAATTGTATAGACACACATATATAGTTTAAATTAAAACCACTTTATATAAGAAATCCAGACAAAGTAATTATTTAAAAAGCTTTATTTAAAGAGCTGAAGTGGTGCAGTGGTTAAATGCTGCGATGCAGGCTGACTGCTAGTTCAGCAGTTCGGCTGTTCAAATCTCACTAGGCTCAAGGTTGACTCAGCCTTCCATCCTTCCGAGGTGGGTAAATGAGGACCCAGATTGTTGGGGGCAATATGCTGAACTCTGTAAACCGCTTAGAGAGGGCTGTAAAGCACTATGAAGCGGTATATAAGTAGAGTGCTATTGCTATTGCTATTTACATCTCTGTACAGGTAGTCCTCAACTTACAACAGTTCATTTAGTGACCATTTGAAGTTACAACGACACTGGAAAAAGTGACTTATGACCATTTTTCACACTTACAACCATTGCAGCATCCCTGTGGACCAGAGGTGGATTCCTACCAGTTCGGACCAGTTCTATAGAACCGTTAGTAACTTGGCAGCCTGAGTTGATGGAACCGGCAGCGACCCAGGCCTGCCACGCCCCCGAGCTGGTTCTCTCAGCGGCGCCATAGGCACCGCCATCTTGTTTTTTGCTTCTACGCATGCGCAGAAGCTTTTTTTTAGTACTGCGCATGCGTGCGTGTCCCTGAGCAAACCGGCAGAATCCGGAACCCACCCCTACTGTGGACACATGATAAAAATTCAGACGCTTGGCACTTGACTCATGTTTGTGACGGTTGCAGAGTGCTGGGGTCATGTGATCCCCTTTCGCGACCTTCTGACAAGATAAATCAGTGGGGAAGCCAGATTCACTTAACAACTGTGCTGCTAACTTAACTACTGCAGTGATGCATTTAACAAATTTGGAAAGAAAGGTCATAACATGGGACAAAATTCATTTAACAAATGTCTCGTTTAGCCACAGAAATTTTGGGCTCAGTTGTGGTCCTAGATCAAGGACTACCTGAAAAGCTCCTGAAGTTTTCCCCACTTTTTAACAGGGTGAAGCAAGACATTCTACCAATGAGGAATATAAATGAGAAAATACCACAAGCATCAACACTGCAAATCACACGGGAAACTAGAATTTGAACTGCACTGCAGCTGGGCCAGAAGAAAATCAACCGAGCTGCCAAAGGAGAAGAATGGTATATAATCACATGGCTCAGTGCCAGTAGGAGACCAAGACAAAGCTCCAAGCCCCTTTGAGTGTCCTTTCTCATTCGGTGTCAAACTTCCAGATCCATCAGCAGGTTTGTCTTCTTGCTGTACCTACTGTATTTTTCGGAGTATAAGACACACCTTCCCCCCCTTAAAAGAGGCTTAAAATTTGGGTGAGTCTTATACTCCAAATGTAGCTTTTTCGAAGCTTTTTTCCCCAGCCCTAATGAGGTGCTAATGATCTTCCCAGCTTGCAGGATTTTTTCATTGCTACTCACTCCGAAGAAGGTTTTTTTCCAGCCCTAAATCTTTGCAGGCTTGTTTTCATTCCTACTCCCTCTGAAAAAAGGTTTTTTCAGCCCTAATGAGGTGCTAACGATCTTCCCAGCTTGCAGGATTTTTTCATTGCTACTCCCTCCGCAGAAGTTTTTTTCCAGCCCTAAGTCTTTGCAGGCTTGTTTTCATTGCTACTCCCTCCAAAGAAGAGTTTTTTCAGCCCTAACCAGGGGATAAAATAATGTGCTGAAGCTGACCAGACTAAGGACGAATACCTGGTAGGTAGATTTTTTTCCTTATTTTCCTCCCCCAAAACTAACTTATACTCCGGTGCGTCTTATACTCCAAAAATATGGTGTGCCTTTTTTTATTGTTGTGCATTATTCCTAGCATAAATACCTACCAATTGCCTGGCTGCTGAGAAGGCTCCTAGTTTACTTTAAATTAATGAAACTTTGGAAAGATGCTTCTCTGTATCACTGAATTAAGAACGAAATTCAGCCTCCCAATTTTTATCTATGCTGTCATTCTTGAGCAATTCATTCTGTGCAAAATTCCACTTTAGACTCCTGCCACAATTGCCTCTGAATTTAAGGTTGTTGCACTAGGCATCCATTAGAAGAAGATCACATTTGCAGCTTAATTGGAAACTCGGGATATTTTTGGTACCACCTCGTAACTTCCTACAGCAATATGGACTTTTACATAAAAAGCAAACAAGGCCCCAGTTGTCTCAATGTTACATAAACTTCAACTCAAGCACAAGGGAAAGGATATTAAAAATGATCAAATGCAGAAGAAATCCTTGTCACTCTCCCAATTTTCATGGCTAACCATCCTTTTATTGAGGTCCAGAAGAAAAGCTATTATGCCCATGAAGCATAGGAGTTTATTACATATATAGCCTTGTGCATTTTAAAATATAAACATATCAAATATGTTTTCATACATTTAGTTTTCCCTAAATATGTTTCCCCACAATACTCTGTTTTTTTTTAAACTTTGGTGCTTATTCTCTTTCTTGCCTTAAAAATCATGCTTCCTTACAGCAAGGGTTAAACCAAAGGAATCCAAAATCAAGTAGTATTAGAGGGAAAAAAAAGAATATTGGCTGATGTGACTTTCTCATTTGCATTTTATACTATTGTGGTGAGATAACATTGGCCAGTTAAATGACTATTGGAAAAGTCATTGACGCATAGGTAGCTTTAAAACAGGGTCCGAACTATCTTGGGGTGAGAGGAAAGCTGTCAGGAATTGAGATTTAAAGAGTGGTACCATGGCAATGGCTGGTAAGGAAAAGGATTAAAAAGGAAAGACAATGCAGTAAAAGCAAGAGAAGAAAGAAAAGGGCAAAGAACAAAGAAGAAATCTACCATATTTTTGGAGTATAAGACGCACCCTTTTCCCCCCTAAAAGAGGCTGAAAATTTGGGTGCGTCTTATACTCCAAATGTAGCATTTTCGAAGCTTTTTTTTTCAGCCTTAACGAGGTGCTAATTATCTTCCCGGCTCTTCCCGGCTTGCAGGATTTTTTCATTCCTACTCCCTCCAAAAAAGGTTTTTTCAGCCCTAATGAGGTGCTAATGATCTTCCCGGCTTGCAGGCTTGTTTTCATTGCTACTCCCTCCGAAGTAGTTTTTTCCAGCCCTAAGTCTTTGCAGGCTTGTTTTCATTCCTACTCCCTCCGAAGAAGATTTTTTTCAGCCCTAACCAGGGGATAAAATAATGTGCTGAAGCTGACCAGACTAAGGACACTAGCCAGATGAATACCTGATAGGCAGATTGTTTTCCCCTATTTTCCTCCCCCAAAACTAAGGTGTGTCTTATATTCCGGTGCGTCTTATACTCCGAAAAATACAGTAAATAAATTAGGTAACAGTGAGGAAAAAGCTGTTTGTAACCTTGTTAATACCCACGCACTGAACTGAGAACTGTCAAAGATACCCATGAAGGGAAGCTATGGGGTACCATAAAACGTTCCCTTCCCCCATCTAATTATGGGGGAAATGTGCAATTTCTTGATCTGGGTCTCTTTCTGGGAAAGCTCTGCCCCTCTGCTGCACACTATTCCATCACAATTTCTTCCATGTGATTCATTCACTGGGAAGTTAGAGAAAATGATAAAGAGAGTGATACTGGATCAAACGAAAAACATATCTAGTCTGGCAAATGTATCCCTCAATGGTCCACAACAGTGGTGGGTTCTTACCAGTGCGGTCCATTCTATAGCACTGGTAGCGGCCCGTTGGTAAGATCACAGTACCGGTGCGGTCGGTTGCCGGTGCCTGGGTGCCGCCATTTTAAAAAAAAAAATTTTTTTTTTTAAAAAAATTTTTCTGCGCATGCCCAGAAGCTGAGTTTCCGGCACTGCTCATGCGCTGCCTTCCTACCCCACAGTGAGTCCAAGCAGGGGAGGATGGCTGAGGGAATGCATGAGATGCTGAAAGAACAGGCAGCAGGAGCTATCTCCATTCCCCTCCCTTCAGCAGTCCGAGAAGCCACGAACGCGCAGTGATGATCCTAGGCATTTTCGCACGTTAGAGGCTTCTCGAGCTGCTGAGGGGAGGGGGAATGGGCGGCAGGACCTATCTCAGTTCCCCTCCCTTCAGCAGTCTGAGAAGCCACGCCCACCCAGTCACATGGCTGGCAAGCCACACCCACAAAATAAGCCACACCCACAGAGTGGTAGTGAAAAAATTAGGAACCTGCCCCTGGTCCACAAATATCTGTGAGAAGAACCAAAGAGAGTACCAAAACAGCAGCAGTCATCAACGGTCTGTCTCCAGTACTGGACTCAGTTTAGAGTTGTTATGACAAGCAGCCATTGTCAACCTTCTATTATATCAATTTGTCTTTCTATAAAGTCCATCCCATTCATAGTTGTCATTAGAGAACTCACCTACACTCTAAAAGATTGTCAGAAAAGATTTAGGGAGCAAAAAAAGAGAAGAGCAGGAGAAAGTCTTCTTGAGTGAATAAAACTCAACCGTGGACAAGAAAAGAAAAGAAAACTCTAGAATGCTTTCAAGTTGAAATATTAATTAAATATCAAAATAATTGTTTGAGAAGGCATGTAATTTCTGTACCTATAATCATTCTTCTGGCAAATACTAAGACTTTCTCAGTTCAAATGCAGTCTGTCAGGAATCCCTTGCTCTAAATAATGACTTTGCAGTTTCCACAAACAAATTGTCACACCAGAGAAGTTCTTAATTTGGAGAAATTATTGCTTAGCTGTAAGGATTGGCAGTAGGAATGACTGAAATTGTTGTTTCTCTGCAACATCTTTGTTTCCATCATTTATCAAGATTTAAGCAGCTCAGTGCAAAGGCATTAACTATTTTTGAACAAAGGAAAAACACCATTATTGGAAGGTTCAGCACAGTAGGAGAATTTGTGCTTTCAACTCACCTCAACAACACAGCTGATGTCACGGCAAAATGAGAAATTGCAGTCAATAGAGTACAAAAACAATTTCTCATATTAAAATAAAATTGATCTGGAAGTGCTTTTAAGGAATGTCTGTCATACTATACCCCAAAATTCCAGTTACCATCACATTGAACTAAATATTGAGCATAGACACAAGGAATAGATGAACTATTGTAGGAATTGGATATACCTAGTCTAGTGAAAAGGACCAGGGGTGACATGATAGCAGTCTTCCAATACATGAAGGGTTGCCACAAGGAAACCTATTTACCAAAGCACCTGTAGGCAGGACAAGAAACAATGGATGGAAACTAACCAAGGAGAGAAGCAACCTACAGTTGCTGACAGTTAAACCAATTAACCACTGAAACTGCCTTCGGAAGTTGTGGGTGCTCCACAGGGGTGGGTTCTAACTTACCTCACTGCCGGTTTGCTTCCTCGAATGCTGTGTGGGCACGTGTGCATTGCGCATGCGCATGCATGCATGCGCAGTGCCAAAAAACCAGCTTCTGTGCATGTGCAGAAGTGAAAAACAAGATGGCACCCCCTATGGCACCGCTGAGAGAGCAAGTTCGGGGGCGTGGCCAGTCAGCCATCGCTGCCAGTTCAGCGAGCGGGGGAAAATTCCCGCTACTGGTTCTAGAGAACCGGTCCGAACCGGTAGGAACACACCTCTGGTGCTCCGTCACTAGAAACTTTTAAGAAGAAACTGGATAGCCATTTATCAGAAATAGAACAGGTCTCCTGAGAGAGCAGAGGGTTGGACTAGATGACCTCAAAGGTCCCTTTTAATTCTCTTACTGTTAGTTTATTTTTAATCCTGTCTTGAAATATGATCGGCTGGTACACATTTTTTTTTTAAATTAAGTTCCCCAAAAATCTTTGGACACATTGGAGTAATTTGGTTTTGTTTACCTGCAACCAATGTACTAACATTAGTTTCAGCATCTGCTCAGTCAAAGTCTATAAATATTAGGAGGTTGACGCATCCCAATTACCCCCATTACAATGGAGTATGAACTGAATATGTGATAGCAGAATCTGATGATCTTTCATTAGAATTTGCCAGTGAGTTCATAAAATGAAGTGCAAAAAAATAAAACATTTCTCCTCTCAAAAATGCACATCTACAGCTTAGCAATCTATCTGAGGCAGCAGTTCCAGTACTGGATATACATCCATATTATAAATATGACTGGTATATTTGTAAGGTGACCAACTTTTTTACAATGAAAAGGAGGACAAATAAATTGGAAAAAAATATCGTAAATAAAAGAAACATTTTATTCATTGCAACAATAATACACTATAATATGATATATTGTATGCATAATAAAACATTTGTAACATTTTATATTATAATTATGCTTACATGCCTGTTAAGTATTATTTAAATGAGTACTTTTCCATTGAATTAATGTTTTTGTCAATTTATCATCTTTTAACAATATATTGGAAATATCTGAACAAGAAATATCCTTCATATTGAATTTTACGGCAAGTGCTGCAGCTAGAGTATTAACATAACATAAGAAGTAAACATAGCACATAACATAAGAAGTAAACAAAGCCACTTGCAAGCGGTGGTTTCTCTCAAGGTCTCCCGTGTGGAGTTCATGCGTCTCATAATCGCGTCTTATACCGCACTGTACCGAGCCTTGACGAATCGTCATGTCAAATACAAATACGTCACATAACGCGCAACAGATTAGTCTTCAAGGAGGACATGTAGGAGGACACTTTTCGAGGGAGGACAGAACTTATAAAAGAAGGACTGTCCTCCCTAAAGGAGGACGATTGGTCACCTTAATATTTGTGACTCAGTTGCATTGCACTAGGCCTGGAAAATATACCAATTTGAGGGACCTAGAAATGCAAATAAGTGATTACAGAGAAGAAAATTTGTTGGTAAGCACAGTATTTCCCCCTCTTTTTATTTAAAGGACTCCTGAAAAATAGCAGTGGAAGCCATCTGTCACTTCTCCAAGCTGCTCTTTCGTCATACTTACCCAAATGTACAAAAGGAGCAACACAAAGTTTTGACAGATTAAAAGCATCACAAAAACACTGCAGAAGGTTTCTCAATTTCAAACACTTCCTGATCCTTTTTTTTCTGATTCCTGACTCTTTGATCACCTTCCCATAATGGCAGCTACACAAACAAGTCCATGCAGGGTTTTTCTGCAAACGTTTTCCAAACATGATTTGCCATTGCTTTCCCTCTATTTGCAAATCATCTAGCTGGCATGATGCCTGGGAACAAATTCACAATCCCCCTATTTCTAAGTCAGTGTGTTTAAGCATTACACCAAAACACTTCAAGTTGTATATTTATGTCTATTTCTAACTATTTTGTGTTGACAATAAGTAAAGCTAATGTTGATGCAAAGCAGCTAGACAAACAGAAGAAAATTCAGACTATTTAAGCACACAAAAATTCTGATACATTTGTGTATTCCAATGAATATAAACCATGCAAACCAAATAGGTTTTTTCAATGTGTCTTATAAAGTTTTGACTGTCTCGTACTTATCCCAATGTCTGCTCATTCAGTTAATAACAATGCAAATAAATATGCAGGCAGGCAAACACGCACATGAATTATCTTATTTTAATTCAAGAAACTGATAGCAATATTTATGGTTCTTCCATCTCTTCTCAGTTAGTTTTCTACAGGGAAAATATAAGGAAGAAGAATAGTGGTACGTTCACTGCTTTGAGTTTAATAGATTAACAGATTAACAGAGTTGGAAGGGACCTTGTAGGTCATCTAGTCCAACCCCCCCACCCAAGCAGGAGACCCTTCACCATTTCTGACAAATGGCAGTCCAGTCTCTTCTTGAAAGCCTCCAGTGATGAAGCTCCCACAACTTCGGAAGGCAACTTCTTTTCCATTGATTGATTGTTCTCACTGTCAGAAAATGTCTCCTTATTTTCAGGTTGAATCTCCTTGGTCAGTTTCCATCCATTATTCCTTGTCTGATCTTCGGATGCCTTGGTAAATAGGTTGACCCCCTCCTCTCTGGGGCAGCCCCTCAAATATTGGAACACTGCTATCATGTCTCTCCTGGTCCTTCTGTTCACTAGACTATCCATGCCCAGTTCCTGCAACTGTTCTTCATGTGTTTTAGCCTCCAGTCCCCTAATTATCTTGGTTGCTCTTCTCTGCACTCTTTCTAGAGTCTCAACATCTTTTGTATACTGTGGTGACCAAAACTGGATGCAGTATTCTAGGTGTGGTGTTACTAAGTTGTGTGTGTGTGTGTGTGTGATGTTTATGATTCAACAGAAAAAAACATATAATCCTTCCCTGGTTTTATTTATTTATTAATTTATTTCAGTGTTCTTATATGCCGCCCTACTCGCTGGGGACTCAGTTAGCTGATACAGGAGGAGAGGCTGTGGCTTAGAAGTTATAGGCAGGCTGCCCAGGTTCAAATCCCAGTAAAGGTATGGCTAGCTGATGAGAGCTAAATAGCTTGAAATAGATCTATACTAGTCTCCCTTCATTTTCATTATCAGTAAAAAAAATGTGTTACATATATATGTCTGTGTCTGTGTCTGTGTGTCTGTGTGTGTGTTTGTGTGTCTGTGTGTGTGTCTCTGTGTGTGTGTTTATAAACACATATGGTGGGATAAACATTGTTTAAAAAAACATGCTCAACTTTTCCCCCTCCCATTCTCTCTCAGATGAAAGAAAAATTTGCTAGAATTTTTTTCAAGGGAGAACAGAACTATGGATGAATTGTCATAGGCAGATGTGGTATTATTGCAGATCTTCTTTTAGGAGGGACCAAGAGATAAGTGTTTGACTGTCCTGTTCTTTAATATGTGATGGTGCTATCCATTCAGTCATGTCTTATTGAGACTGAGCATATCATATTGGAATTCAATATAACACAGACACAAACAAAAGAACAAAATCATACTAGTGCCTTAGACCAACCCCCGCGGGCGTGCCAGAAACCAAGCCATGCAAACAAGCTAAGCCCCATCTGTGGGATGCAGACTGCACATGAAACCACACCCCCTCCGGTCGGTAGAAAAACCTCTCTTCACAGAACCGGTCCCTCATGCCCAAAAGCTTGGGGCCCTCTGTCTAAGACTTCAAAAGAGCTGAGATAATTCACCCATCCAATCTCCACCCACAAATTTGGTGGAAATTTTGAAAGTACCGTATTTTTCAGAGTATAAGACGCACCGGAATATAAGACGCACCTTAGTTTTGGGGGAGGAAAACAAGGGAAAAAATGTTTTCTATGCAAAGCCCATTAAAAGTCTTCTACTTACAGTGGGCAGAAGTAAAACAAGCCCAAAAGTGATAAGCAAAAGGAATTTCAGCAGGTATATCCTGCTTATCATCTGGTCATCCCACATAAAAGTCATTCAAACAAGCAAAAGATTTATTTAGGATATCTTTTCAATTAATTATGCCTAGATATAGGGACCTTGACAGGGACCTTGACAGACAAGGAAAGGAGAATTTTCCTATGGTACTTTTTTTCACTAAAAAGAACTTCATTCTGATTAAAACTGCCATAAACATGCTGCTATTTAGATATTTAGTTGTCTAGATCAGTGATGGCGAACCTATGGCATGGGTGCCATAGGTGGCACGTGGAGCCATATCTGCCGGCACACGAACTGTTGCCCTAGCTCAGCTCCAGCGCGCATATGCGTGCACGCCAGCTGATTTTTGGCTCGCGCGGAGGCTCTGGGAGGACGATTTTGGCCTCCGGCAGTCCTCTGGGGTGGTGGGGGGAGCATTTTCGCCCTCCCCAAGTTCCAAGAAAGCCTCTGGAGCCTGGGGAGGGCAAAAAATGGGCCCACTGGAAGTCGGGAAATGGGGGAGTGGGGGGTCACACAAGAATGCACAAGGGGGTGGGGCAAGTGGGGGGCTTTGAATTATGGGTGTGGGCATGCATGAGCGTGCAATAGCACGTGCATGCACTATTTTGGCACCCGAGGAAAAAAAGGTTCGCCATCACTGGTCTAGATCTTAAAATTATCAGACACTGCAGTAGCTGCTAAAAGAAAATACTGTAAGTAGATTTGCAAATGTTGGAGAGAAGAGTTATAAACATCCATATTATGTTTTCTTCTTTTAAAAAGGGAAATACTTCTGAGGAATATTTCTGCTTCTTTCCAGTACACTAAAGCAGATATAGGAATAATAAGAATCAATAAATAAGATTGAGAAGTAGTACTCTGCTATTTAAAAGAAGATACAAAAGCACTGGGCCTCTTCAGATCAAGCATTTATTTTAAAAAGCTTCTTCATTTTGTTGTCTAGAACAATAATAAAGCAGTCTTTAAAAAATAAGTCTAATAATTTGAACATTCTACAGACATTTATAGTTATTCACTTACCCCTTTGCCTCCAGTTCAGCAGAAAATAAAAATCTGCGTGTCTCTCCCAGCTATTTGCCTCTTTGCAGCCTAGATTCAGTTTCACTTTAGCTAGCACGTGGCCATGCAGCCTCTCTCAGCTGTGTGTCGGGAGGCTGATAATGACCAGCTTATGCTAATCAGGCTCTGGCTGTTTGCTGCAAAGAGGTAAATTGATGGGAAGCAGAGACCAAAGGGTGGAGGTGGCTGTGTGGGGCTACATTTGATGTATAAGATGCACCCAAGTTTTCACCCTCTTTTGGGGGGTAAAAAGGTCCGTCTTATACTCCGAAAAATACGGTAATTTGTGACCAGTTGTGTTCACAATTACCTCATGACATATAGAAAGCTGAGGGAGAATAAGGCAATGTGTTTACCTTGCTAAGAAATAGTGTGATTTTGTCTGCTTTTGGCTTGGTTTGAAAAAAAAAAACCCTGGCTTAGTTTGATTTGTGACCCCAGTGATTAGGAAACAAATGGTCAGGATAGGAGCTGAATATTAGTCACCTCTGTTCCAGTACGATATTCTAAAAAATTTAGAGGTTTGACATTTTTGTTGTTGTCATTCTTCAATTCTTATATTTGCTTCTTGAAGTAGAAAGATTTAAATCAGGATATATGAACCAATTTTCAGCAAAGCAGATAAACAAAGCCTATGAATGCCAGCCAAATAGTAAGAAAGGAAATGCTGACACAGACCTCAGTATGATATTGTGCATAGCTATAATGATGCCTCCAACTGACGTTCTGGCAACTCTTTTGTGGAAGCACAACCCATTGAATTTATCTGGCATTCAGAAAAATTACTGCAAGTGGCCAAAATGTTTATCCCATCATTATCGTATTGACAATATTCCTTTTATCCCACGGGAGGCCAAATAATGAACAGAATTCAAGCAAATGTGTGAAGCGTGTGCAGGAGTAGCATCTGTTATGTACTTCCTTGGCAATATTGTTTCATGTGGGAAAACCCAGGCCAAGAGCAAAATCACTTTCTAGGAAACCATTGCTATGAATCAGTCATTATTGCCTTTTGTGTAGCTGCTAATGCTAAGTGGGTTTTTTTGGTTCATTGGTTGGCAGGGAAACAAAGCATTGGTTGGCAGCATGCTTGCATTTATGCATACATCCATTATTATACTCCAGTTTTTTCAAGCGGATGCAAATCCTTACGCTGTTCCTGAAGTTGTAAAGTGGCAAACAAAAGAAAGATATATTTAGTTGAACAGAAGGGGGGGAAAGGCAATATAGTTTGAATATAAAGAATCATAAGCAAAGTGGAAATAGTAATATTCTTTTGCTCATGCTAAAGAATTCTGTTTGTTATTACTTTGGCTGGGTTTTCATGTATCGTACAACCATTAGAACAATAATTTATAAACTCATAACCCATCTTGTCAGGTTTAATACTTCACTGATGGCATGTGAAAATCATTCACAATCCTGTAAAATTCTTCTATGATTACCTTTCTCCGTGCAACCACACTGGAAATCCAAGTCAAGTTTATGCCAATGGCTAGGAGGAAATAATAGGATTGGGCAACTCCGGAAATTTTGATTGGCTTAAATTTTCTGATTTGTTTCAGTTTGTTTCTACAACCTTTTAAATTTGGCAAACATCCATAGATATTTTTATTTGTAATTCTCTAATTACATATATTTTCATGCTTACTTTTTCTTAAGGTGCACACTATCCCTTAACCAATTTTGGCTGAATTTGTCTTCTTGATGAATATTTTTATATACTGCCATTTCACGGAAAGATTTTTGTGTTGTTTTTCTTTTGTAGCGGTGAAAGTACAACTGTATGCATACAAGTTCTTTTTTGTATGAACACAGTTTGAGAAAGTGTGGAATATACATATGTTTGTGTAAATACTGTGTTTGGACCAAATGATTTTTTCAACCAACCGTTTAGGTTTCAGTATTAGGAGAGGCTGCCACAAAGAAGAGGGGGTCAAATTATTCTCCAAAGCGCCAGAGGACAGGACAAGAAATAATGGTTGGAAATTAATCAAAGAGAGAAGCAACCTGGAATTAAGGAGAAACTTCCTAACCGTGGGGACAATTAACCAGTGGAACAGCTTGACTCCAGAAATTGTGGGCATCCATCACTGGAGGTTTTTAAGAGGAGACTGGACAGTCACTTGTCTGAGATTGTATAGGTTCTCCTGCTTGAGCAGAGGGCTGGACTAGAAGACCTCTAAGGTCCCTTCCAGCTCTATTCTAGAATTCTAAGTTAGGATGTCAATTTTAGTACATGAGCAGTGGTTCTATCAGGTTATAAATGCTGGTTGGTACCTTTTATATTTATTTTCTCTTGCCAAAGTCATTGTAGTCAGATATTTTTGTAGTGAATTACACTTGAACATTCACTATCAGGTAGTTTGAGGTTTAATAAAGCAAGCTGTGGAATGACTTGGAGTCATTCCCAATCAGGAGACAATCCCAATCAGCCTCCCCACTTTATTTTATTTTATTTTTATTTATTTAATTTATTTTGTCAACACGTGTACAAGATAACAGGTATGATATAAACATAAACAAAAGCAAAGTATGTATAGGTAAAAATTAGACAATAGGACAGAAGGACAGGGATGGTAGGCACATTGGTGTGCTTATGCACGCCCCTTACAGACCTCTTAGGAATGGGGTGAGGTCAACTGTAGACAGTCTAAGGTTAAAGTTTTTAGGGTTTGGGGAAGAAACCACAGAGTAAGGTAGTGCATTCCAGGCACTGATTACTCTGTTGCTGAAGTCGTACTTTCTGCAGTCGAGTTTCGAGCGGTTTACATTGAGTTTGAATCTATTGTATGCTCTTGTATTGTTGCGGTTGAAGCTGAAGTATTCATTGACAGGTAGGACATTGTGGCAGATGATTTTATGAACTACATTTAGATCAGATCGAAGGCGACGTAGCTCTAAGTTGTCTAAGCCTAAAATTTCAAGTCTGGTGGAATAAGGAATTCTGTTGTGAGTAGAAGAGTGGAGGACTCTTCTTGTGAAGTATTTCTGGACTCTCTCAATTGTATTTATGTCCGATATGTAGTGCGGGTTCCAGACAGGTGAGCTGTACTTACTGCTATATACAGTGTGTTCAGAAAGTATTCAGTTCTCCTTCACTTTTGTCAATTTTTTTATGCTGCAGCCTGATTCTACAGTTGTTGAAATTCATTTTTTTCTCATTAATCTACACTCAGTACCCCATAATGACAAAGTGAAATCAGAATTTTAGAAATGTCTGTACATTTATTTTAAAAAATGGAAGACCAGTGGCTATCAAATGTCTAGGGAGATTCTCAGTCATCCATGGTTGACCCAACAGTGCTTTTCAAAATGCATCTGGACTTTCTTTGTTTTTTTCTTGAAGATGTTTTGCTTCTCATCCAAGAAGCTTCTTCAGAACTTGGATGAGAAGCTAAACGTCGTCAACGAAGAAAGTCCAGTTGCCTTTTGAAGAGCACCTTTGGGAGTAGCTATCAAACTGCCAAGAGTTTTGGTGGCGAAGGGTTGAGGTCTTCAGTCTTAGGGCTTAGCTATACTGTTGTAAGTTCTGTACGATACTAGGTATTCATTCAATTCAACGATAAAGCTGGCAGTGACCAAACATGTACAATATCATTTACATAAATCTGAACATTGTTGGGTGAATTTCACCACTGTTACTTTCACCTAGTGAAAGTAGGTGGCTAGTCTAGTGAAGAGAAGGACCAGGGGAGACATGATAGCAGTGTTCCATTATTTGAGGGGCTGCCACAGAGAGGAAGGGGGCAAGCTATTTTCCAAGGCACCTGAAGACCAGAAAAGGAATAATGGATGGAAACTGATCAAGGAGAGATTCAACCTAGAAATAAGGAGAAATTTTCTGACAGTGAGAGCAATCAACCAATGAAACAGCTTGCCTTCAGAAGTTGTGGGAGCTTCATCACTGGAGGCTTTCAAGAAGAGATTGGGCTGCCATTTGTCAGAAATGGTGTAGGGTCTCCTGCTTGGGTGGGGGGTTGGACTAGATGACCTACAAGGTCCCTTCCAACTCTGTTAATCTGTAAACCTGCTCCTAGCAATCTGTGTGTGTCTGTTTGCCCTTCTGCAAAGGTATTGCTTTTAAGTTAAGAGAGATGACAAGCAAGCATCAGCAGCTACCATGCATAATCCTTACACATGGAGGTTTTTGGGTCTCCTGAGAATAGATACTAAGCAATGCTAAAAAAGAAAAATGGTTCCTAATCGCAATGCCTGGCATTGTTACAGCTGATTGCAAACTAAACCGATAGTGCCTCCATTGTCCATGAGAGATTTAATTTTCTTTCAGATAGCTGGATATGCCTGGTGTCAGTACATATAAAGTCATTTGTCAGCAATGACTGCACAGAGTGATAGGGAAGCACTGAAGTATCCCATGGGATGATATTAAAAGCAAGCCTTTTTAAAGCAGACCTTACAGTCTCTAAATTGAACACTATCGTACTGCAAGAAGCAACATTGCAAAAAAAAAAAAACCTTCATTTGTTGCTAGAAGTGAAATTAAAATCTGGAATTTTGAGCAACTTGATTCCTTCCATAATTATATGAATAGAATAGAATAGAATAGAATAGAATAGAATAGAATGGAATGGAATGGAATGGAATGGAATGGAATGGAATGGAATGGAATGGAATGGAATGGAATGGAATAGAATAGAATAGAATAGAATTCTTTATTGGCCAAGTGTGATTGGACTCACAAGAAATTTGTCTTTGGTGCATATGCTCTCAGTGTACATAAAAGAAAATATACATTTGTCAAGAATCATGAGGTATAACGCTTAATGATTGTTATAGGGTACAAATAAGCAATCAGGAAACAATCAATATTAATATAAATCGTAAGGATACAAGTTACAGTCATACAATCATAAGTGGGAGGAAATGGGTGATAGGAACAATGAGAAAAACTAATAGTAATAGTAATGCAGCCTTAGTGAATAGTTTGATAGTGGTGAGGGAATTATTTGTTTAGCAGAGTGATGGTGTTTGGAAAAAACTGTTCTTGTGTCTAGTTGTTTTGGTGTACAGTGCTCTATAGCCAAGTTTTGAGGGTAGGAGTTGAAATAATTTATGTCCAGGATGTGAGGGATCTGTAAATATTTTCACGGCCCTCTTTTTGACTCATGCAGTATACAGGTCCTCAATGGAAGGCTGGTTGGTTGTTTTTTCTGCAGTTCTGATTATCCTCTGAAGTCTGTGTCTGTCTTGTTGGGTTGCAGAGCCGAACCAGACAGTTATAGAGGTGCAGATGACAGACTCAATAGTTCCTCTGTACAACTGTATCAGCAGCTCCTTGGGCAGAATGTATTGGAAGTATATTATAACCTAAAAGGAAGTTTCTTTTTAAAAATTGGTTATGCTAAACAAATTTTTAAAAGGAATTCATGCACCAAATAATTGTTATATGAATAAAACAATTAACTTCAAAATTCATCATCATCATCCTAATAATGAGAAAAAAGAGAGGAAAGATACGGAAAGTTATATTAGAAACAGAACTCTATTGTTCATTATTGTCCAACGTCTTTTTTAAATTGCAGCAAGGACCGTTTATAAAAAGAATATAAAAATTGGGAAGAAAAAAAGTTTATAGAAAAATAAAGAGTGCAAAGCAAGCTAAGAAGAACATACAGTATGTATTTGTTCCCGTTATAAAGGAATGCACTATCTCCAGTTACTTCACACAAACAAAGCATTCCCAAATGTGACAAGAACGGTTAAATAAATTCTTTTGTATTGTTATTATTTATTCAGTTCTCTTCCCATTTTATGAAAAAGAATTATTTAATTATTTTTCCTTCCCTGGAAAAAAATATCCTGCCCCTCTTCAGTTTTTTGTCATAAGAGAAGAGCTGAGTAGAGAATGTTGAAGGATGACTTTTGGCCGCTTCTAAACATTGTGCTTTCTTTTTCTTTTTCTTTTTTTTACTAACTCTTTGAGAAATTCTAACCAGATTTAGTCAGAAATAAGCAAAAAAATAATATTCTGGCATTGGTTATTAGAACACAGATTAAAAGATTAAAACTTTCTGGACATGTATTGCCGATTTTGACAAGTAGGAAGCTGCAAAGATAGCATTCAACAGAAACATGGAACATGAATAAAAGCATGAGGAAACTCACTAGATAAAGATTAATTAATTGACTACTGATTGATGTCTAATATATCAATGTCTATTACTGAATTAAAATAGACTGGAATTAGATACTTTCAATCAGAAAACCATACTGTTTACTAGAAAGAAATTAAAAAACAAAGAAGAAACCGTGTTGCGTTCATAGTCAGGAAGGATATAACTAAGAAAAAAACTTGAGTTAAATGAAGTCAATGATTCAATTATTTATTTTATCATTAACTAATTAATTAAACTGGTGACACCAGCTAACATTAGAATTGACAGTGAACATATTGAAGAGATGGATAGAAATAAACTCCTTGGAAAAGATATTTAGATAGTTGGACATGTCTGTAGCATCTAAAACAGTGTTTCCCAACCTTGGCAACTTGAAGATGTCTGGACTTCAACTCCCAGAATTCTCCAGCCAGCATTCGCTGGCTGGGGAATTCTGGGAGTTGAAGTCCAGACATCTTCAAGTTGCCAAGGTTGGGAAACACTGATCTAAAGGGTCAGATTGGGAAAGACCACCCTACAGAAGATCTATGTATGTAGTTACTGAAAGTTGACATCAATTTGATGGCACATATTCAACAATTATTAAGAATATTATGAATTGGCCACAATTTAAAGTTTAATTTAGGGTCATTATCTGATTCCAATGACCAATCATTTCAGGGCAGTAGTTTAGATGTATCTATATACTGTAGTAATCTAGGAGTTGAGGCCGTAAATTAGATTTATTTTCTAATTTAAATATAAATGAGCTCAGGATAGGTATCTGAGTTTAGCACATACTATTTATTTATTTATTTATTTATTTATTTATTTATTTATTTATTTATTTATTTATTTATTTATTTATTTATTTATTTATTTATTTATTTATTTATTTATTTATTTATTTATTTATTTATGCCAAGTACGTGTTGGTAATATACATAGATATAACATTGTTTATATATATAAGATGGGTACTGATAAGAGGGAACATTAGGACAGGGACGGTAGGCACGCTGGTGCGCTTATGCACGCCCCTTACTGACCTCTTAGGAATCGGGTGAGGTCAACAGTGGACAGTCTAAGGGTAAAGTTTTGGGGGTTTGGTGACGAAACCACAGAGTCAGGTAGTGAGTTCCAGACATTTACCACTCTGTTGCTAAAGTCGTATTTTCTACAGTCAAGTTTGGAGCGGTTCACTTTGAGTTTGTATCTGTTGTGTGCTCGTGTATTGTTGTGGTTGAAGCTGAAGTAGTCATTGACAGGAAGGACGTTGTAGCAGATAATTTTATGAGCTATGCTTAGGTCGTGCTGAAGGCGACGTAGTTCTAAGCTTTCTAAGCCCAGTATTTCAAGTCTGGTTTCGTAAGGTATTCTGTTGTGAGTAGAGGAGTGGAGGACTCTTCTTGTAAAGTATCTCTGGACACTTTCTAATGTATTTATGTCCGATATGCGGTGTGGGTTCCAGACAGATGAGCTGTATTCAAGGATTGGTCTGGCGAATGTTTTGTATGCTCTGGTTAGTAGTATGATATTACCGGAGAAGAAGCTACGTAAGATTAGGTTAACAGTTCTTGAAGCCTTTTTAAACCATCAAGATGCTAAGTGTATTAAAGACATTTTTGCTTTAAAGATGTAAAAAAGAAAGAAACAGAAGCAGAATAACTCTGCTGTAACTTACAGAAACTATTGTTATGGGGAAAAAATGAGTAGATTATATAACACTACCTGTAGATCAGTGGAAATGTACTCTGTACGCTTTCATTCATTATTAAGATTGCAGCAGAAAAGGGTTTGTCAAGAATGGGTCTTATGAATTTGTCAGTAAAACACAAGAAAAATAAATGTGTTCAGCTGTAAACACTGTTTCAAAAAATTACCCAAGAAATCTGTGTGCATCATGTAATTTATAAACAATCAAAGCAAAAAGTTCCAAACGGAAGGAAAGGAAATAAAAGTGGTCAGAAACCATTATAAAGTGGGCACTTGAATTTGCTATATTGCACTTAAAATAAGTTTTATACTTCTAGTGGGCAATATTTTAATGAAATAGTCTTCAAACAGAAACCTCTGATCCAAGAATAGGAATATCTAGTCTACAGAATACATTTCATTAAAAACTATAAATTTCCCTGTTAGCTTGGTTCAACAGTTTCTGATCACTGGCCCATTGCCTACTCCTTGCCCCATTTTCCAGCCTTTTCTCCCAAACTGATTGGTCATTCTCCATGTCAGATATGAAGATGAGCTTTAACATAATTAGTTGATTGCCCACAAAGAGAAAAACTGAGTGGGGAAAAAGGATGATGGTTGTGAATATTAATACTGAGTTATTTCTGGCTTCCTCTCTCTTCCTGCAATGACAACCCATACCTATCCCTAATCAGCACTAAGAGGAAAAAAATACAGCTTTCTTAAAATTCAGCATAAAATCCTGAATATCTTTAGATGAATAAAAAGTAGGGGTACGATAATATGTGCAAATTAGATGAAACATGAACCATCCCTGCAGCACTGCTAGCAAAAAGACAGGACAATTTAAGTAAGTTTTCTCTTGCCAAAAATTTCAGCTGAGGTAAAAAGAACAAGAAAAGAATCCTCCAAAATTGTGACAGCAAATTACACTTTTCTTCATTTTTAGAAAACACTATTTAGTGATCTCCTGAAGAATAAAACAAATGCAGTGGTTGGAGGATGTTCAGATACACAAGTCACAAAACAGTGGAATCTAAAAATATTAGAGCTCCCTAATTAGTATAAAAGATGTGAAAGTCATAGTAGTTCTGAAGGCTAACAACATGGAGGATTATTTATGTATGGAAGCATGGGAATACAATTTCAGGCGAACTGAAACTGCATTATGACCCTGAAGAGAAAGGTAACAGATAATACAAGACAGATGGTTGGTTTGCCTTTCATGTAAAGAAAAGTGGTGTAGGAGCACAATAAATGACATTATTTATGGTCCATAATGTTAATATCTGTGATTAGGGTGGTTGGAGTCCCTTTATTGAAACAGATATAGAATCCTGTAAGTTAAAAGCAATGTAGTAAGATCATCCGATGGTTATGATTTATTTATTTAGCATATGCCATATCACACATGGACTAGCAATAAATATTAAAATTTCACCTAGATCAGTAAAACACAGTAAAATATAGATGTTAAAAAGATCTATGTTCAAATGCCAATGTCTAGGACATCTAACCACTGAAGCGCGGCATTGTTTATATTTAAATAATCAGATACCGGACTGGTATATGCCCTCAGCTTACAGCCAGTCCAGGGGTGGGTTCTAACTTACCTCGTCGCCGGTTCTTTTCCTCCTGCATTGCGTGGGCATGTGCGTGCATGCGCAGTGCTGAAAACCTAGCTTCTGTGCATGTGCAAAAACAAAAAACAAAATGGCAGTGCCATAGGCGCCGCCGAGAGAGTCAGTTTGGGAACGTGGCCAGCCAGCCATCACTCCCGGTTCAGCAAGTGGGGGGAAATTACCGCTACCGGTTCTATAGAACCTGTCTGAACCGGGAGAAACCCACCTCTGAGCCAATCACAGCCAGCTGTACAGTTTGATGTGGGATATCACACTGAGGGGAGAATACTATGCCCTATTTATAGAGTTCCATCATGTGAGGTACGAATCCTATTCAGGATAGTCCACTACTGATGTGGTAGTTCAAAGCCTGGAACCTTTTTTGTGTGGTCATTTATATGACTTCCTTTGTCTGGGCATTCAGCTACATATTTGGCTTTCCACTGGATATCAATGTTAAAGTTGTTGGGCAGATGTTGCGCAAGTGCCAGTGGGGGCTTCCTGGATTTGAGTCTTCCTGCTGATAAATGAAGAAAGTCGGCATGCACCAGTAGGAGTGAATTGTTCACAATTTTTCTATATTCTCTCACTAGTGCATCTTGCCTTCGTAAAGCTGGCGGTACAATTTGGAGTGGTTTTAATCCACTTATAATTCTCATGGTGTCGTTGAGGCTGGTGTCTAACTTGTATGGCAGCTGTTAAGCCATACAGGGGCATAACCGCCATACAGAATTCTGTCGAGGAGTGGGCCAACCCTAGTGCTGATGATCTGAGGTGGCAGCTGAAGCTCTCCATTTAGTTCCACATAATTTCCGGAGTATGTTGTCCCTAGTGTTGATTTTTGCTGCCCTATTATCTAGATCAGGGGTGTCAAACTCAAGGCGCACAGGCCACATCCGGCCCGCGATGTGGTCAGATATGGCCCAAAGGGCCATCCTGGAAAATGTAAGGGGCCGGCTTGCATGGCTTCGACCCGGTCTACCCAATGCTAAGAGGAATCATGGCTTCGGCCCCGTCTACCCAATGCGAACAGGAAACATCAGGCCCGCATCACTTCGACCCAGTCTACCGAAGGCAAAAAGGAAACATCGAGCCAGGATGGCTTCAGCCCAGTCTACCCAATGCAAAGAGGAAACATCAGGCCAGCATGGCTTCAGCCCAATCTACTCTGTGCAAAGAGGAAACATGCCAGCAGTTTGGGGAGTGGCATCAAGTTAGCCACACCCACCAGTCAGCCATGACCCCCCATCCGAGGTCAACCACAGCCCTGATGTGGCCCTCAATGATATTGAGTTTGACATCCCTGCTCTAGATGTATCTGATAGGAGGGAGTCCGGTCCAATGTTACTCCAAGGTACTTTGGATGAGAATTATAGGGGACTAAGTTGTTGTTTAAGTAGACCTTTGGGGCTTCTTATGCTAGTTTGTTGTTAAGGTGAAAAACACCTAGTTACTGTTTTGCAGATGCTAGGACTGAGTCTCCAGTCAGTGAAGAATTTTCCCAAGATTTTAAGATCCTTGGACAGAGACATCCATATGTTTTTCTTGTACTGCTATGGCTAAATTATTTGTGTATCCATAATATCCTATGGTATTATCAAAATTATCAGATGCTACATTTCAGATGTAGAGGACTTAGTATGAATTATAATATTTTCTTGTTCTGCTTTGTCCTTAAGATAATGTCAGGGATTGAAGACTTCTGAAAAGAGGGTTTAGCTTTCCATTTCCATCCAAATTATCATATAGGAGCAGCAGACTCTTAGAGGAAAACTCATACTACAGGCAATTACTAATTGTGACATTGCATTCTGCATTAGAAGAGTTAAATCACAGCATTAGATCTGTGTTCTTTAGGAAAGGAGGGAATGTTACCTTAGCAACTGTTAAAATAATTGTTGAAATGAGTTGGTCTCTCTCGTCTTTTGAGACTTTGCATTGTTTTTCTTATAAGATGTAATTGTTCTAATCGGTTGTGTAGAGTCATAGCAAAACTATGTTTAGAGTCATAGCAAAACTAAGCCCTACATGGCTTAGGACCAGGTTACCTCTGGGACCACATCCTACCTCATACTTCCCTTCGACCGGTTAGGTCCCACAGAGTGGGTCTCCTCCAGGTCCCGTCAACCAAACAATGCTGGCTGGCGGGGCCTAGGGGGAGGGCCTTCTCTGTGGGGGCCCCTGTTCTCTGGAATCAACTACCCCCAGAGATCCGAATTATCCCCACCTTGCTGGCCTTCTGAAAAGCCATTAAGACATGGCTCTTCCTGCAGGCGGGGTGATTTGAGACCATTTCACATCTTAGGTCTTCCCCACGTATGTATGGTTTTGTATGGTTTTTTAAAATTCTTTTTAAACTGTTATTAAATTATTATATTGTTTAGTTGTTCTTTACATGTTGTACGCCGCCCTGAGTCCCCAGGGAGTAGGGCGGCATATAAAAACACTAAAATAAATAAATAAATAGAAAACTAAAGTGGTAGCTTCAATATTTCTGGACTACGTCTGATAGCTTCATAAAGATAAGCTGTGCTAAAAGCAGCTACACCTGATGAATACCAAAGTGGTCATTGGAGTAGAAAGAAAGGGTCTAAATTAAGAATTATCCCTTTTCTTGTGAATGCACCCAGCTTACCAGATGACAAGTATAATTATTTGCAGGTAATCAGACATCCGTCAAAAATATTCATGAAGGAGACGTGTTTTTGTCATGTAGACCGAGAATAATTCTTCCAGCCCCTGCTTCTTGTGATATTGAAAAGGATTTTATTTGTTTTAAACCAAGATTGATGTTGGGAACAAAGGCCAGGAAAAGGACTGTTTGTTGCTTAGAACAGGGCTGCCAAACTCCCGGCCCACGGGCCAGATGCGTCACGTGCTGGCCACGCCCACGCCCAGTTTAGCGAAGGGGAAAAAAACTCCTGATACATCATGTGACATCACCATGACAATGTGAGTTTGACACCCCTGGCTCCTCGGGAGTTGGGCAGCATACAAATCTATTAAATTAATTAATTAGAAGATTTCAATTTACTGAAATCCCAAGAAGCAAGTAGCCCAGGAATAAATGACTCAGATGGAATCTCTGTTGTACATAAGGGTGAAGGAGTTGTTGAAACATGAAGCCATTGTTTTTTTCTTAAATTATCTTTATTATCAGCCCAGTTACAATAATAACTCACCATCTAGTCCAGTGATGGCTAACCTTTTTGCCGTCGCTTGCCAAAAGCGGGGGGGGGAGCATGAGGGGTCACATGCGTGCGTTCCCACATCCATAATTCAATGCGCCCAACCCCCTGCGCATGCATGCGTAACCCCCCGTGCTCCCCCCACTTTTGGCATGTGATGGCACTGTGGGCCCAGTGGGCCTGTTTTTCACCCTCCTCAGGCTCCAGAGGCTTTCTAGGAGACTGGGGAGGACGAAAATGGCCTTCCCCTGCCTCCCGAGGCCCTCCAGAGGCCAGAAATGGCCCATTTTCCGACTTCCAGTGGGACCAGAAGGCCCATTTTTCACCCTCCCCAGGATCCAGAGGCTTTCTAGGAGCCTGGGGAGGGTGAAAATGGCCTTCCCCCCCAAGGCCCTCTGGAGGCTGGAAACGGCCCGTTTTCCATCTTTGGGTGGGACCGGAAGGCCAGTTTTTCACCCTCCCCAGCCTCCAGAGGCTTTCCTGGAGGCTTGGGAGGGTGAAAACAGCCTCCCCCATCCCCTCAGAGGTACTCCGAAGGCCAGAAATGCCCTCCCAGAGCCTCCATGTGAGCCCTTTACTTGCCTCAAAATGGGCCGCGTGGAGACTCCTGGGAGGGGAGTGGGTGTAGCCAGCTGAAAATCAGCTGGCCAGCATGCACATTCGCACTGGAACTGATCTACAGCAATGGCTCCCGTGCCATAGGTTCGCCATCACGGATCTAGTCTATTTGGATTCCCACTCTACTTGGGTTCATGATGTAATAAAATTGACCAATGTGATTTCATTTCTCTAATTGTAGTTACATTTTGCTTTACAGTTTGTAAACTACATAATACTTTGACTACAACAATTTTATAATTATTTTTATTGCCATTTTGATTTGGTGCCTCAGAGTATGTTTTATCTATTATGAATTGATCAAGAACTGTAATAAAGTTTATTCATGTAAAGCACTATCTCTGAAAAACGTAAAGATATTTAATCAAAAATTAAGAACTACTGATTCCCCTGCGCAGTATTCAGTCAAATGTTATGGTTTAATTGCCTTTATTTCTCTGGGCAAGTTAAGCATTTGTATCTTTAATGTCTACTTGCTTTTATCTATGAAATGTTTTGTCACCTACCTTCCTTCTCTTCCATTTTCTTTTGAAGACTTTGTAATTGTGACTGGAACATGCTGTTGTGTTTTTTTAAAAAATATTATTTAGAAGTAGTTATTTATAAGACAAATCTTTATTTATTCCGTTCAAAATAAATTTGCTATTATTTACTGATCTGTCCATTCTTGTTCTATTTAATTCCCTCTACCACATCTTTAACAGGGTTGCATAACTTCGTTGTGCAGATGCCTTTGCTATGAAATAGATACAATCCATTAGAAGGGATGAAGAACAAGGCAATTAAATACATTACTAAAAAGTTGCATGATGTATGACACTGACTTTTTATGAGCCTCTTATTCAGTATGAAGGTCGCATAGAGATTTCTTTGACAAATTAGCATCATTTGATTGGGTAACAGCTGACAAGGGATGCGAAATAAGGTTATAATAATAAAAAGTGAAACGAATCCTATGCCACCAAAATATTCCTTTCTCTGCACTCTTGTAGCTGAAAATAATAAATAGCATTAATCATGCTAATATAATGCAGTATTTCCTTGTGCCCTGACATAATCCATTTAAATATTCAAGAAGCTGTTATATCCGCCTGAACTTTAGACGTATCGTATCATATTAATTCTGAACAATTAAATAGCAGTTGGCAGAAGCACTCAGAACAAAAAAAGGCAACTTCATCAATGATAGACTTATCTTGATGATGCTCTCATTAGTCCTTTTGTGGGGATGGGGGGGGGTAAATATATTTTTCAAACACTAGACTCTTGCTCAATCATTTTGTTTCTCGCTGCCTCTTTCTGTATGTAAGTGTGCATTTTTTTCAAGCAAACATGTTCAGCAGCTTCATTCGGAGCCTTCCTGTTATATAAATAAAAATATATTAGGAGCATCAGTATTTCAGCCGGGTGCCGCAAACATTGACTATGTATTGCAATCAACAATCTTGCAGTGGTGATGTTGCTTGTTCATCTGCTACACATCTAATCAATACACTTCTGGGAAACACAGGTAGCTTTGCACATTCCTGTGTCAAATTAGCTGAGCTGAAATGGCTGACGGCTCTGTCTTGACTTTTCATGTGACAAAATGAAATATGACTCACTTCCTTCTCAGTCTCTGAAGTCTAAAAGAAATTTTAAACTGCTGGATACTTAAGGCATGGCTCTTCATTAGGCAAAAAAAATTGTTTTGTTTTCATGGGGAAACTTGTGCCAGGTGGTTCTTCTAAGAAAGCAAAACATAATTCTGGTCTTATGAATATTAATACATAGGCTTTTTTTGTCAATGAAGGTAAGTTCAATAATTATGGCTTCTTTGTTATCATGGTATATTCTTTCTCATTTTGGGATCTTATTATCCCATCTCAGAATTGTTATTCCAGCTTCACTTTAGAGGTGGGCAGAATTGAATGGAACATTAAGCTAAGAACCATCACCTAAGAATCAGTAACAGCTTCCATATTAGAGACATAACTTTTCTGGGCATCTTCCCTTAATAACACAAATCACAGCAGAATCATTGATCTGTGTTGGGGTGAGAATAAATCTCATAGAGGCTATTTGGATCTTTACTTGGAATTCAGGCAGTTAGAAATAAAGCCGAGATTAAAAGTCTAATAGAAATATTTATTTCGGTACAAAAACAATGAATCCTGAATAATTACATCTTTGCTAAGAAAATGCGACCATTCCGGTCAAGAGCCAAGTCAAAAGATGATTAATGGTGGATCTGGAATGTGGACATGCGTACAAGATCATATCACGTGTTCAGCTTGTATTGGAATATACCATAATATTAGAATAGGGGTACATCACCCTGCATAGACATACAACTGACAATATTCACACCGTGACAATCTGCTTAATATATCAGGTGGTAAAAAAATTGTTGTCATTTTCATATATCATACTATAAATAAAAAGCGAATAGTCCTAGAAACATAAAACAAGAATTCTGGGAGATCAGGAAAAAAAATCAGCTTTTAAAGACCAACCTTTGGACACAAAGTATGAGAAGAAAATAATAAATAGTTTTTTTAAAAAATATATCTTCATATTTAATCCCTGAAGAATTTTAGAAAGATACATTTTGGACATATTTTATGTGATAACCATAAAATTCATACCATAATTATTGTATCTATTTCATTGATTTCTTTCTTAGTTTACTTCACATTTTTATCTTTTCCTAAAGTCCAGTTTTCTCTATTATCTTATTTTCAGCACAGGGTATATACTCTCCATTCTATCTTCAGTTCCTTTTTTTAAAGATTCCAGATTCATATATCTGAAACCTTGTCTGAATGGTAATACATTATTTCAGGTCTTAATTCTGTTCAAGTAACAATTCTTTCTTTGGTCACTAAAGCTGAATTGTAAATATAGTTTCAGGGGTTCAAACTCAATTTCATTGACGGCTGCATCAGGGTTGTGTTTGACCTTGGGGGGGCAGGGGGCATGGCCAGCTTGACATCACTCGTGTTGGGGCCGCCTGTGGTGGCCCGAGCGCTCTGCCAGTGAAAACGGGCTCCCAAGCTCCGTTTCTGGCTGTGATGGCCTCCTGCAACCCTCCGCCAGCAAAAACAGTCCGGGAGGGCCGCACATGGCACTCCCAAGCTCTGTTTTCAGCTACGATGGCCTCCTGCAATCCATGCAGCCCTCCCGAGCTCTATTTTCACTGACAGAGGCACTGCAGGCCAGTCCTTCACTGTTTCCAGGGTGGCCCCGCGGGCCAGATCTAAGAACCCCACAGGCCGGATCCGGACCATGGGCCTTGACTTTGACACCCCTGAGTAAAATAGTATGAAACCATAGTACCAATTTCAGAATTGTATTCATGAGCCGCGGTGGCGCAGTGGTTAGAGTTCAGTACTGCAGGCTACTTCTGCTGATCACCAGCTGCCAGCAGTTTGGCAGATCGGGAGTAGGGCGGCATAGAAGAACCAATAATAAAATCTTACCAGGCTCAAGTATTGGAACAGAACAACTTTATGTCTCTTCTCTCCTGGAGAAATTAAAATCTGTCCCAAATGAGGCTGAGATGGAGTCTTATTCAAATTCTTTAGAATTAAATATCTTATCAGCCCAGCCTTCATCCATTCTATGACTCGTTTAAACATGCCATTGTTGTAATACCATATTTGCAATTTAGATAATCCAGGGTTTTAAGAAACAAAGCTCCCAAATAAAGCTTGGGGGCTTTGCTTAAATATTAACCAGAGTGGGTTCCTCCTGGTTCGGACAGGATCACTCGAACCAGTAGCGACCCACTGGTGACATCACTGTCGGTGCCGTTCCATGCACGCCGCCATCTTTTTTCTGGATTTTTCCCCTTACGCGGCTTGAAAAAAGACCCTCCCTCCCACCCGCCCGCGGGTGAATACTGACCTTTATTTCTTCCCCCGAAGCACAGCTGATGAGCTCCTCAGTTGTGTTTCGGGCTAATTCCTGCTTCTGAGCATGCGCGGAAATGAAATCTCGCGAGGGGACACGCACGCGAGCGAGCGTAGCAACCGTGCGCGCGTGAAACATCACGATGTGAACCAGTGGCAAAGTTAAGTGGAACCCACCCCTGAATGTTAAATGTCACTGGCAGAGGACAAGGACTCATCCTAATTCATTCCAGTGGAAGAGGTTGAAATTCATAATAAATTATTTCTATGATGTCTGTTTCTGCATTCAGATATTTTACAGGGAATGCCACTTTTACAGAAGCATTTAGTAAAGAACACTCTGAGTATTCTTGCACTTGTACCCATCCATGACACAAACACGGAACAGTAATATTTTTTTTTCTATAATAGCCCCATGCCATTGTTTTCAGGTTATTTACAATCCATAAGTGAGATACCTTTAAATTATCTTTAGCTGTATCAGGTTGAAGCAGTCTTTTCCTTCTTTATACTGATAATATCAGAGGTTCAGCCTCAAGATACATAAAATCTCTTAGAGTTTATCACCCATTCTTTTGAAGAAAATTCAGGTGGCTGCAGTAAATTGAAATGAAGGCAATAGAGATTGGCAAGGGGAACACCAAATGTCATGCTATTATTGCTTTCTGCTCACTCAAAGATAAGAGTAGATGGGATTTTGATATGGCTTTGGAAAAAGACACTATGATAGTTATATCACTGGGAGGTTTTCTCTTGTCTCATTGTTAGCATTGGAATTGCATTCAGGTCTATATTTGGATTAATTTCAGCCATATCATCCCAGTGTGGCTTGAATGATATGATTGCATTGCTGCATTTTTTTTAACAACAGGATATTGTCATCAGTTTAAATGAACTAAATGAATTGGTTGTCAGCAAAACAAACTTGGAAAAATATTTTAAATTGGAGCTGTACTTCAATTTAAGGTTATACTATCAGGTTTCAGTTTTTTCTTTCCTTTCCTTTCCATTATCCTAGTAGATGGACAATGTTCAAGATCTACAGAGGAATTATAGAGTATGTCATCTGCATCTCTATAACTGTCTGGTTTGGCTCTGCAACAGACACAGACATCAATGTATAATTAGAACTGCAGAAAAAACAATTGCTACCAACCTGCCGTCCATTGAGAACCTGTATACTGCACGAGTCAAAAAAAGGGCTGTGAAAATATCTACAGACCCCTCACATCCTGGACATAAATTGTTTCAACTTCTACCCTCAAAACGACACTATAGGGCTCTTCACACCAGAACAACTAGACACAAGGTCAGCTTTTTCCCGAATGCCATCACTCTGTTAAACAACTAATTCCCACAACACTGTTAAATTATTTACTAAGACTATATTACTATTATTATTCTCAACCTTCCTAGTACCTATCTCTTCCCACTTATGACTATAACCATGTTGCTTGTATCTTTACAATTCATATTGTTTTATTTGTTTCTTAGTACGATTTGATTGCTTATTAGTAACCTATGACTATCACTAAGTGTTGTATCTTATGATTCTTGATGAATGTATTTCATTTTTCTTTATGTACACTGAGAGCATATGCACCAAAGACAAATTCCTTGTGTGTCCAATCACACTCGGTCAATAAAGAATTCTATTCTATTCTATCTGAAGTTTTTCAGTGAGATTGAACATTTGTATGGCTCTATCTGTCCAGGAAGGTCCTGATTCTTTGATAGTGCAGGATGGTTTTTGAAGTGCCTTTTTAAAATTTTGCTATTAAATAGGTGGGCACATTCTGTATCTTCTAAATTCCCTTAAAACGGTCCTAGAACCCTCTCTGAAAATTTCCAGGATTAATTTCTGTGAGTCTTTAAGTATATTCTGGCAGGTTGGGGGTAAATGAATAACACTGTAAAATCACAGGCATGTTAATCAATCAGTATTAAATAGTAATCTAATACCCTACACAACAATTCAATTTTTATTATTTATGTATGTATTTCATCATATGCTTTACATAATCCACGTCAAACAATTCTGAGTCCTGGCAGTTATTGGCCTGAAAGCACCTGCCTTTCTAACCACAGCTATTTATTTGAAGTAGTGTCTCTTTCCATCCAGGTCACTATAAAGTACATTGTTTCTGCCATTCTTCCCTCTCTTCCTTTCTCTCCCATTTTCTTCATGTCTTCTTTTCAGAAAAAAACACATTTTAAATAAAATCACAATAAGTTAATTTCTTAATCTGCTGTTAAGAAATAGGAGAAAGCTGTACACAAGACATGCATTTAAACTTTATTTGAATCTCCTATCCACCGTTGCCATCTTTCATTAGGTATTTTGCTCATTCTGAACATATCAAGCAGCCGAGGTTATGAAAGTAAGACCAATTCTACAGCAGGCAAAATAATTAATTCCAGTTTCCAGCTGAATATACTGTATATATCTTAAGTACCGTATTTTTCGGAGTATAAGACACACCGGAGTATAAAATGCACCTTAGTTTTTGGGGAGGAAAATAGGGGAAAAATCTGCCTACCAGGTATTCATCTGGCTAGCGTCCTTAGTCTGGTCAGCTTCAGCACATTATTTTATCCCCTGGTTAGGACTTTAAAAAACCTTCTTCTGAGAGAGTAACAATGAAAGAGCCTGCAAGCCGATAAGAGCTGGGAAGATAGTTAGCACCTGGTTAGGGCTAGAAAAAAACTTATTCGGAGCAGCTTCAGCACATTATTTTATCTCCTGGTTAGGACTTAAAAAAACCTTCTTCTGAGAGAATAACAATGAAAGAGCCTGCAAGCCAGTAAGAGCTGGGAAGATCGTTAGCACCTGGTTAGGGCTAGAAAAAAACTTATTCGGAGCAAGTAGAGCAATGAAAAAAACCCTGCAAAGACTTAGGGCTGGAAAAACATTCTTTGGAGAGAGTAACAATGAAAAAGCCTGCAAGGTAAGAGCTAGGAAGATCTGTTAACACCAAGTTAGGGCTGGGAAAAAAAGCTACATTCGAAGTATAAGACGCACCCAAATTTTCAGCCACTTTTAGGGAGGAAAAAGGTGCGCCTTATACTCCGAAAAATACGGTATGTGTATAAATGCTGGCTCCATCAGAAAGAAATTCAAAATCGGTCATTTTCAAATGAAAGAATACTTAGAATTAGTAAATTAAATAGTAATATATTTGTTATGCACTTGAGTGGTACAAAGGATTCTGCAACATTTTATAAAGGTAATTATTTCTATCCATGTAGCGGTACAGCTCTTCAAAAGAAAGTGGGCATTCAAATTGATTACTATATACTGTAGGTTGCTCTGTCTTCTAGATGATTCCTGTATCTTCTACAGAAAGTCGTGTGTGTTGTGCCTTTTCCATGAATGAACATTCAAAAGCATGGGGGAGGGTTTGATGATGTAGAAACTACCAGGATTAACTTCTGTGAGTCTTTAAGTGTATTCTGGCAGGTTGGGGGTAAATGAATAACACTGTAAAATCACAGGCATGTTAATCAATCAGTATTAAATAGTAATCTAATACCCTACACAACAATTCAATTTTTATTATTTATTTGATTATTTCATCATATTTATATGATTTCTCAGGCAAGTCATAACAAAAGACAAGTTTTGGTACCTACATAAGTTGGGAAGTCTTGGACATATCTAGACATATAGTCTGAGAACTTATATAGTATACCATATTTTTTGGAGTATAAGATGCACCCGAGTATAAGACACACCTTAGTTTTGGGGGAGAAAACAAGGAAAAAAGGCCTCTGCCTCCAAGCAATTTGCCAAACAGCACACAGCAAACAGCAAATAGCACAGATGATATACACTGTTTGCTGTGTATTTCTGTGCATGTGTGCCTGACCCATAGAAATAGCAAAGAATTGGAGAAATGTACATTATGCCAGAAAGTTTTCTTAAATGTAGTCACACTAATTCCTCCCAATTATTTAAATAGATCTACTCCAAGGTGAGTCAGGATTTAACTCTAATACTAAACAGGACACTGTTACATTTCAGACTATACTTGTACAGAGCTGTTAAAATTAATTAAAATTTCTGGAAGTATACAGTATTCTCTATTATTTAAAATAAGATACAATAGCACTGGGCCTCTTCAGAGCAAGCATTTATTTTAAAAAGCTTCTTTATTTTGTTAAGTTGTGTAGATTTACAGGGATCTCCAACCTTGGCAACTTTAAGACTTGTGGACTTCAACTCCCAGAATTCTACAGCCAGCAAAGCTAACAAAGCTGGCTGTGGAATACTGGAAGTTGAAGTCCACAAGTCTTAAAATTGCCAAGGTTGGAGACCCCTGGCTCTAGATAGAACAATAATAAAGCAGTCTTTAAAAATAAGTCTAATAATTTGAACATTCTACAGACATTTATAGTTATTCACTTACCCCTTTGCATCCAGTTCAGCAGAAAATAAAAATTTGTGTGTCTCTCCCAGCTATTTACCTATTTGCAAGCTAGTTTCACTTTCATTTTAGCACGTGGCAAATCAGCTGTAGGTCGGGAAGCTGCTACTGACTTGCTTGGCTTTGCAGGCTCTTCCCTGTTTGCTGCAAACAGATAAATTGCTGGAAGACAGAGGCCAAAGGGTGGGGGTGATTGGGTGGTGGGGCTACATTCGATGTATAAGACACACCCAAGTTTTCACCCTCTTTTTGGGGGTAAAAAGGTGCGTCTTATACTCCAAAAAATACGGTATATTCAGACATTAAAATCAACTTCAGATTGTTAACAGATGTAATATTATAGATGTTATAATGCTTTCATTGCCCAATATAGAGATTGATATAGCAACAACTGAATCACTTCATAAAATGTTACCCATTACAGACTTAGAGTGAATTGTGTTGGGATTCAAATAGTATCAATTTCAGGAGCAGTCAGTTGTGTGAGTGGAATATAATTGCAGATATATAGTAGGATGGTGCAATTCTCCCAATATGTGGAAATCTTTGCAATTCTACAAAGATGGTTACACTAAGATCAACCCATTTTGAAGCATCCTTTGGGTATTTATGAATGTTCCCATCACCAAGAATATATTTTTAGCTTATGCAAGGATAGTTTTAGAAATTCTTGCTCTCAATATCAGCTTACAATCAGTTCTCAGACAACTGGGATAAGAAAACTTTTTTATTATAAAATTAATGTTTCCTGTGAGAGAACAGGGTGAAAAACTAGGCATTAAATCACTCAAGTATAAAATAAAACCTACTATGTTCTTAAAGTACAGGAGAATTCTAACAACTCAACCACAGAATATAAACCCAAAGCACATGCATACCATGGTGGGTTGTAAATAATTTTGCCACTGGTTTGCGCGCATGCTTGGTGGGTGGGCGGAGCGTCCCGGGAGGGTGGGCGAAGCCTCCCAATGCCAGCGCTACCGGTTCTAAGAACCGGTCCAAACCGGGAGTAACCCACCACTGATGTATACCCTGTTTCCCCCAAAATAAGACATCCCCTGATAATAAGCCCAATCGGGCTTTTGAGTGCATGGCAATAAGGCCAAGCGCTTATTTCAGGGTTCAAAAAAATATAAGACAGGGTCTTATTTTTGGGGAAACACAGGTATTCTTTTGGAACAGAAAATCAAGTCAAATTTATCCCATTGTCTTCTTGTTGTTCTACTTTTGGCATTTCAAAATATATCTACACTTTGGAGTAGCAATTAAAGGTGCCAGACTAGAAACCAGGAAACTGTAAATTCTAGTCCTGCCTTAGGTGCAAAACCAACTGGGAGATTTTGGGTCACTCACTCTATTTTAGCTCCAGAAACAGAGCAATGGCAAACCACTTCCAATAATGTTGCCAAGAAATTACAATGACTTGCCCAGGTAGTACCCAGAAGTCAAGACTCTGACTCAAAGTAAATAAATTAAAATATCTCTAAATATTGTGTCAATATTAGAAAAGCTCTGCTGTGTCAATATATAGCAAAAATCTTTTTCATCATTATCATCTTATTTATGTTGTACGCCGCCCTGAGTCCTTCGGGAGTTGGGCGGCATATAAGAACACCATAATAAATAAATAAATAAATGATAAACAAGTAAATAAATGTAAGATGTAAATTTTATATAAAGATAAAAAGAAATTCATGAAACTTCAAATCAGACAAAATTCCACCAATTTCATTGTTAAACTTTTTTAAAGAAGAGATTGGATAACCATTTGTCTGAAACGGTATAAGGCAGTGATGGTGAACCTATGGCACGCGGTGGCACAGGTGGCACGTGGAGCCATATCTGAGGGCATGCAAGGCGTTGCCCTATGTCAGCTCCAGTGCACATGTGCATGCTGACCAGCTGATTTTTTGTCCTTCTTTTCGGCCGTTTTTCACTGCCCGCAGGGTTCAGGAAAGCCTCCTGAAGCCTGGGGACGGTGAAAAACAGCCCAAGGGCCCAACCGGAAGTTTGGAAACAAACTTCCGGTTGGCCCGGTTGGCCATTTTTCACTCTCCCCAGGCTTCAGGAGGCTTTCCTGAACCCTGGGGAGAGCAAAAAACAGCCCAATGGGCCTACCGGAAGTCCGGAGGCTTCAGTGAGGCCTGTGTGCATGCACAGGGGGGGAATGTGGAGGGATTGTGTGCATGCAGGTGGGCAGCACACATGCACAGGGGGGAGGGCATTGCATTATGGGTGTGGGCACACGCGCACACGCTATATCGCATGCGCACACCCTTTTGGCACCCGAGCAAAAAAAGGTTCACCATCACTGGTATAAGGTTTCCTGCCTAAGCAGAAGGTTGGACTAGAAGATCTCCAAGGTCCCTTCCAACTCTGTTACTCTAAATTCTCCTGAGTCCTGAATGTCTTTTTTTTAAGGGTATGGAACGTGTTAGCCAGGGATCACCGAGGTGGCTGGCTGCCTCTGTGAAAGGACATTTTTCGGGCGGTGTTATTTTACCCGTGGGATGCCTGAATGCCAGTAGGCAATCGGCGGAGGCTCCTGTCCTGTCCCTACGCGGTTTATTCACTCACGGGAATCGAGCCGCTAAGCTTCCGAGCTCAGCAGAGCACAAGCTCAGTGTCTTACCACGTGAGCCACTGCAGCCCCCCCCCCCAAATGTCTGAAATCTCATGATATTGTTAACAAAAATATTCTTGACATATTTGTCAAACTTGGAAGATTTCGGTTTTTTTTTTAAGTTATTATATTTTTACTGTCATGGAAGGCAAAAAAAAATGGAACCCAACTCTGAGGGAGAATAATTGGGATCAATTGTTGGGTTACCACTTACACAAGACAACGAATATCCTGGATATAAACTCTGATCTTGTTTCAGCCATAAGATGGGGGTTCAACAGCTGCCATGCAAGTATCACAGATGCTTCCTTAATCCACAGGTACCCTGCTGCCAGTACATAAGATTGTAGCATAAGGCCCCTCAAACCTTAACTTGCAAGGTTAATTTAACTTATCCAGGGACAATTATTTATGGACCAAAAAATATCCTATTGTGTTAACTATAATCTTTCATTTTCTGATGGTTTCACACTGATATTTTTTTACCTCCTAAGTGTTTCTGTATTGCTGTATAATTAAAAGTAAAACAATTTTTGCTTTTTAAACCTTTTTTTTTAAAAAAGCAATTCACCAGCAGTTATAATAATCAACATGAAAAGCTGCAATCATTTGTATTATTCTGTTTTTCCAAAAATAGGAGAAAAGTATTGCTTATTTGTAAGTTGACTTTAATGAAGGCACCAGCAGCGAAAACCATTATATGTGGGCATGTTATGAGTAATCAAGTTTCTATACAGAAACATGGAGATACACTTCTATACTTGTGTGGGTTTTTCCCCTCTAGGCAGGAAGCTGTTTACACCAACATCTCAGCCAGTTAAAGTTTGCTAAGCTGTTTTATTTTTTTTATTTTTTATTTTTTTTATTTATTTATTTTTGTCAAGTACGTATATACATAGATATAACATTGTTTATATACATAAGATGGGTACTGATAAGAGGGAACATTAGGACAGGGACGGTAGGCACGCTGGTGCACTTATGCACGCCCCTTACTGACCTCTTAGGAATCGGGTGAGGTCAACAGTGGACAGTCTAAGGGTAAAGTTTTGGGAGTTTGGTGACGAAACCACAGAGTCAGGTAGTGAGTTCCAGGCATTAACCACTCTGTTGCTAAAGTCATATTTTCTACAGTCAAGTTTGGAGCGCTTCACTTTGAGTTTGTATCTGTTATGTGCTCGTGTATTGTTGTGGTTGCCCATATTACATATATTAATACAAATGTAAAGTAGCTTTACTTCTACCTGTAGATTATGCTTATGGCAATGTCATTCTTTTTTGTTATATTAACCCATATGCATTTCATCCTTGGTTTTATGCATTATGGTAGAGATGTAATGATCTCCAACATATAATGCAACGCCGCCTCCTCTTTTGTTAGGTCTGTTTCTTTTGAAGAGTTTATATCCTTCCATCAGAAGATTCCAGTCATGACTTTCATCCCACCAAGTATCAGTATTGGGAACTATATCATATCTGCCACCATGTACTAGTACTTCAAGTTCATCCTAGTCACTCCCCAGACTTTGAGTGCTGGTGTATAGACATCTGAGTCCTTTATGGCTGACCCTGAATGTGCTTCCTACATCTCCTGCTTTATATTATTATTATTATTATTATTATTATTATTATTATTATTATTATTATTATTATTATTATTATTATTATTATTATTATTATTATTATTATTATTATCATCATCATCATCATCATCATCATCATCATCATCATCATCATTATTATCATTATTATATACACAAAAACAGTAATACACAGCAAACGAGATTTATATACTGGATTTATATGAGATTTATATGGATTTATATTTATATTTATATGCTGGATTATTATTATTATTATTATTATTATTATTATTATTATTATTATTATTATTATTATTATTATTATTATTATTATTATTATTATTATTATTATTATTATTATTATTATTATTATTATTATTATCATCATCATCATCATCATCATCATCATCATCATCATCATCATCATCATCATCATCATTATCATTATTATATACACAAAAACAGTAATACACAGCAAACGAGATTTATATACTGGATTTATATGAGATTTATATGGATTTATATTTATATTTATATGCTGGATTATTATTATTATTATTATTATTATTATTATTATTATTATTATTATTATTATTATTATTATTATTATTATTATTATTATTATTATTATTATTATTATTATCATCATCATCATCATCATCATCATCATCATCATCATCATCATCATCATTATCATTATCATTATCATTATTAGTCAAGCGTATATGATAACAAACAAAGTATAAACATGATTGTATATATATATAATAGTACAAGCATGATTAAGAGTACAAGAAGTATGAATATATGGGTGCATTTGGACAGGAATGGTAGGCACGATTGCGCGCTTATGCATGCCCCTTACAGATCTCTTAGGAATGGGGTGAGGTCGATGGTAGATAATCTAATGTTAAATATCTGAGTTTTTTCTTTCTTTCCCACCACTCCCTACCTACTTGTTTTATTGGCTATCTTGGGAGTTTATGCTTGGGATTTGGCCCTAAAGATTGGTCTCCCTTCCCCCTCAATTTTAGTTTAAAGCTGACCCAGTTGTTTTCAAAACACATTCTTCCCAGTTCTAGTGAGGTGCAGCCCATCCCTTGCCAGAAGCCCTTCATGTAGGAAATGCAGACTGTGGTGTAGGAATCCGAAGTTCTCTTGGCAGCACCAGTCCTTAAGCCAGTGGCTTGTTTCTAAAATCCTTTGTTCCCTCATTTGGATGTTGACCTTTTGTTGGAAGTACAGATGAAAACACCACTTGTGCTCTAACTCCTTAACATTCTTTTTTTATTTATTTAAAGTTTATTGGATTTTACATGTTAAAAACATCTTGTATACATTTCTCTCAATCCTGGAATATCGACGTTCATTTTCATTATTTTCATAAATAAATAAATAAATATTTTCATACGTATTTTCCAATCCTTTTACATTACACATAATCTATACAAATATTTACGTTTGTATATTCTATAAAAATAGTACATTTTCATTTACTTATATATACCTATACTTATATGCACATATACATTTACTAATATTTATAACATATTACTTAACTTTTCCTATTCTCTAACCAAAGGTACCATTTTTCCCATACCATATAGAATTCCTTGTCATTTCTACCTTGTAGTTCTAGAGTTCTTATTCATTTTCGCACAATCCATTATTATTTTTAATTATTATGTTATCTGAGGGGCTGCTATCTGCTTTCCAATGCTGTGCGTACACTATTCTTGCTGCTGTTAATATGTGGATTATAATATACTGAATTTCTTTTGTGTATGTTCATTTTATTATTTCTAATAGATACATTTCTGGTTTGAATTCAATTTGCTGGCCTATTATTTCTTGTATCCAATTCCTTATTTTGTTCCAATATTTTTTGGCTTCTGGGCATAACCACCACATGTGAAAATAGGAGCCTTTCTCATGTTTGCATTTCCAACACTTAGGACTTAAGTTTGGATATATTTTTGCTAATCTTGAAGGGGCTAAATGCCATAGGTAGAGCATTTTATATAAGTTTTCTTTGTGAGAGGCTGACATTGTTAATTTGTAGGTTTTGGTCCATAATTTTTTCCAATCTTCCAGTTGTATATTGTATCCAAAAAAATTTGCCCAAGTGATCATGTTTCATTTACAATTTCTTCTTCCTTATCTATTTGTAGCAAGTAATTATACATTTTAGAAATAAATCCCTTTTCTGATCCAAATAAAATTTTATCTATGGGTATCAATGCCAAATTTTTCTATATCTTTTTTATATCTTGGTTGCAATTGCATATATGGCCACCAATCGATGATTGTCCCTTGTTCTTTAAGATCCTGATTAGATTTCAAATGTCCTTGCTCATCTATTAATTTATTATATCTTCTCATTTTAGTTATGTCTAAAGTGTTCTCCTATTGTTTAATAATATCCATTCTTTTATCCAAAGGAGTGATGCTGACTGATAATATAATTCCCAGTTGGGAAGTCCGAAGCCACCTCTTATCCTACTGTCTTGTAATATTTAATTCTGGGTTTCTTTCTTCCCCACACGAAATTAGTTATTGTTTTGTTCAATTCACTGAAAATTTTTTGGTCTAGTTTTATTGGGATTGTTTGAAATAGATATAGCCATTTTGGAAGAATATTCATCTTAATTGCTGCAATTTTTCCTACTAATGATAATTGTAATTTTCCTCACTGTTCCAGAACTTTTATAGTCTTTTGCATAAGCTTTTTACAGTTATCCTCCTTTATTGACGAACATCTTTTAGTCAACCAAATTCTCAAATATTTAACTTTTTTCACTGTTTGCATACCAATTTTCTCTGTCAATTCTTTTCCTTGCTTACTCGTAAGGTTTTTAGTTAATATTTTGGTTTTATCTCTGTTGAAAAATAAATCGGAAGCTCACGCAATTGACTGCATTTAGCTGAATCAAATAACTTCTTTATAAGCATAATAAGAGATATTTACAATACCATTTGCAGAGTATTTCTCTTCAATCAGTTACAGGCAAACACTAGCAAGAGAGTTAGTTTTATTACAGCAGAGTTCAGAGAATGGAAATAATACAGAGAGCAGACTGGAGCTTCACCCAGCCTTTTAGCTAAGTTTCAGTTACTTTGCACATGCTTAGTAGCACTTTACTCTCATTGGCTGACCTTGTCACTATGCAGATTCATTGGCTGACCATGCTACCATTGGCTTTTCCAGTATATGAATATCTCAACAGAAATAAATCGCATCTGTATGATTGTGATGTGTTCTTCATGAGGCTATCCTTGAATATCATTTAAAAGCTTCAGCTAGTGCACAAATAATTACTGTATAATTACTGTATATAATTACTGCATACAAAAACTTGCTCATATGGCCTCACTACTACAACAGCTGCTTGGGCTGCCGGTTAGATTGTGGGTGAAGTTCAAGTTGGTAATTGTCTACTTTGTAAAAAGTTGCATAGTATAGACCGTGGATATTTTTGAAATTGCCTGCTCCAATTCTAACTGAACCTAGTGTGATTAGGGACAGGAGCGTGCTTTGGTGCATGAAAAAATACAATCTGCAAGAATTCAATTGGGGTGGCAGTACCAAGGTGAATGCCATCTATATTCTAGGCCAGTGATGGCGATCCTATGGCACGCATGCCACAGGTGGCACGCCGAGCCATATCTGCCGGCACGCAAGCCATTGCCCTAGGTCAGGGGTAGGCAAAGTTGGCTCTTCTATGACTCATGGACTTCAACTCCCAGAATTCCTGAGCTAGCATGATTGGCTCAGAAAGTCTGGGAGTTGAAGTCCCTGAGTCATAGAAGAGCCAACTTTGCCTACCCCTGCCCTAGGTCAACTCCAGCATGCATGTGCGTGCTGGCCAGCTGATTTTTGGCTCGTGTGGAGGCTCTGTGAGGGCATTTTAGGTTTCCAGAGGGCCTCCGAGGGGGTGTTTTCGCCCTCCCCAGGCTCCAGGGAAGCCTCTGGAGCCTGGGGAGGGCGAAAAATGGGCCTACCAGGCCCACCGGAAGTTGGGAAATGGGCCATTTCCGGCCTCCAGAGGGCATCTGCGGGGGTGGGAGAGGCCATTTTCACTCTCCCCAGGCATTGAATTATGGGTGTGGGCACTCACACGTGCGTGACAGCGCGCGCGCACGCGTTTTCGGCACCCGAGGGAAAAAAGGTTCGCCATCACTGTTCTAAGCAATAGCGCTCCTCCTCTGGAATAGCCTAGGTATAAATATTCCATCTTTATTAGATTGATATCCTTGAATTCTTGTAAGGCAATCAGTATTTGCAACCTAAAACAGCACATAAACGGAAGAAAGTAAATAAAAAGTCTGTACATGAATTTGTTAAGTTTTGCAATGATGATTCTTTATTCATCACCAATGGCTATTTTAAGTAACATTAATGCAGACACTACCCTATCCTAGATTGCCAATATTATTTGTATTGATTTTTTTAATCTTTTTATTTTTTTGTTTTTTTTAACAACTTTTTTTTGTTTTATTTATTAAACAAACCAGCTCGACCACCTTTTTAAAAACTCAACGCTTCCTATTTCAAGCTCAGGGGAGCAGACAGACAGGAGAAGGAGGCAGGCTCCCAGGCACGCCTCCCCCTACTCCCATAAATAAATCAATATTTGTATTGATTTATTAACACAGTTTTACAAAATGCCTATTAAAACCAGATTTGGCTACAAAGTAGAAAGCATACATGAAAGACATGCAATCTTCCAAGCGGAGATTGGAGAACAGATTATGGATTATTGATCTCTACTGTACAGATTTATAACATTAAAAACAGTTGCATGATAACAAGATTTGACATGGAAAACAAACAGTGAGACTATAAGGTTAATGTAAGCAGTAGATTCAGTACACGTGCAAGTGACAACCTGAGGAATTATGAGAAAAGATAAGAAACATAGGGGGGAAAACCCCCCAGAAATTTCAAAGAAGAAAATATATAAGTAGCTTTCAAGACAAGCTTTGAAGACACCAAAGGAGAGAAAGGATTAAAGCGCTGGACAACAAAAAGGACATAAAACTGAATGCAGACATTTGACATTAAAAAAAAAGTATAAGAAAAAATGTTTTAATCAAACATTTCAACAAACAGGAAAATAAGAAGAATAAGGGGATGTGCTTTTAAGATCAGAGAAACCACCCTAAATGTAAAGCTTAGTCGGAATACTCAACAGCAATCATAAGCAAGATCTAATATGGCAAATGAGTTTTTAAAAGATGGGAAAGTACAGCGAAACCATTTACAAAAGAGACTACAGAATGACAGAAATATTTGTAAGAAATAAAATATTCATGGAAATGACTCCATTAGAAAGTAAATATGAGAAGATTTATAAAAACAGCTGTCTGCTAGAAAATCACCAGAGGAAATACCTGTTCAATATTTTGGCTAACGTCTTTCCTAAGAGGAAAAAAAAAGCAGGGAGGGAGGGTTAACTCCTGAGAGTGGTAAAACATAGTTAAGGAATGCCTCTTTACTTCGAAGGAGTTTAAATCTTCAGAGTCAAATTAATTTCCCTCTTGCATACTGAAGGAACTAACTGATAATTGGCCAAATACTAACATATTACTTTTGAGAATTCTGGATAACCGATGAACTGTCAGATAACCGGCAGGAGAGCAAATATCCCATATTTTAAAATAGGAAGAGGAGAGGATGTTCAGTATGAAATAGATAGCTGGATGATTTTAGAGCAGAATATAAACAGATCGGCCTAAAAGTATTCTAAAGTAAGGCAGTAAAGATAAGGTGACCAGACGTCCCACTTTTGGCGGGACAGTCCCGCTTTTTAATAATTTGTCCCACGTCCCGCGGCGTTTCAAAAAAGTCCCGCTTTTTAAATTTGAATTTGCGCAAAGCGCCTCGCTTCCCTCGAGCATCACCGGGAAGCAGCCCGAGAGCTGGGGCGAGTGCCCCACATGCTCAGCTGCTGAGCCGAGCCCTGCACACCCCTCTGCCTGCTGCCTCCTCCTGCCAGGCGGGGAGGGAGGGCAGTGAGAGGGGCAGCGGCCCCTGCCAAGCGCAGCGCACGGAGGTGGCGGGCAAGGCATCCCCAGCACACCTGTTAATCCAGCTGGCCATGCCGCTACAAGTGCAGCGCGGAAGCCGCTGGTGGGCGGCAGCACCCCCAGTCGGGTATAGGGCCAGGCCTGTGCTTGGAAGGGGCCGCCGCTCTCGCTGCTCTCCCTCCCTGCCTGGCTGCAGACGTCCGCCTGCCCTCCTGAAGCAGCGCTGCCACAGTTCACTTTTGTTTCGCAGCGGGAGAAGGAAGAAAGCGGGCAGCGAGAGCGGCAGCCTCTTCCAAGCGCAGGCCTGGCCGTCTCCCCACACGGAGGGCTGCTGCCCGGCTGGCTGGCGGTGGCTTCTGCAATGGAGGCAGCACACGGCTGTGAAGAACCCTCACCACCCGCCCTCCCGAAGCACCACAGCCACGGTTTGCTTTCTTCCTTCTCCTGCCGCTGTCCCTCTCCAGGCCAGATGCAGCAGAGGCGAGCCCCGGCCATGGCAGTGGTAAGGGCTGCGATGAAAGGGGTGTTTGGGGGGGTGCACAAAGCTGCAGGATAAGAGAGACGGACCCCTCCCATCTTGCTCCCCTAGAACCCCCCCCCCGTCAATGGTGTCCTGCTTTACAAATATTAAAATCTGGTCACCTTAAGTAAAGAACAAGGCTATGGTTTTCCCAGTTGCAATGTATGGCTGTGAAAGTTGGACCATAAGGAAGGCTGAGTGCCAAAGAATTGAGGCCTTTGAACTATGGTGCTGGAGAAGACACCTGCGAGTCCCTTAGATTGCAAGGCAATCCAACCGGTCAGTCCTAAAGGAGATCAACCCTGACTGCTCTTTAGAAGGCCAGATCCTGAAGATGAAACCCAAATACTTTGGCCACCAAATGAGAAGGAAGGACTCATTGGAGAAGAGCCTAATGCTGGGAAAGATTGAGGGCAAAAGAAGAAAGGGACGACAGAGAATGAGGTGGTTGGATGGAGTCACTGAAGCAGTCGGCGTGAGCTTAAATGGACTCCGAGGGATGGTAAAGGACAGGAAGGCCTGAAGGAACGTTGTCCATGGGGGTCACGATGGGTCAGACATGACTTCGCGACTAACAACAACAAAGAACAATTTTTGCCGGCCTAACTGTATCTCATCTTCTGATTGGGTAAGATCCTTAACAAAGAAAGAAAATGCTACAAATACCATATCTTTTTATTTCAGCAACAAAATACCATATTCCTTGCTGATTAACAAGTGATTTAAATGTGGGGTGGACTTTGGATGTTAGATAGACAGCTGATCCATCAGCATACTCAAAGAATCCACTTCAGTGATTCTTCATTAAATTGGGGGATCATATTAGTGATCAGTCTTGGCGCTCATCAATATATCCATGAATGATTTAGAGCAGTGTTTCCCAACCTTGGCAACTTGAAGATGTCTGGACTTCAACTCCCAGAATTCCCAGCCAGCGAATGCTGGCTGGGGAATTCTGGGAGTTGAAGTCCAGACATCTTCAAGTTGCCTAGGTTGGGAAATACTGATTTAGAGGACAAGGTGATGGAAATGTTTATTTAATTTACCGTACATATGAGAAATAAACTTGAGGAAGATAATTAATTGAGAAAGCTAATTAATTGAGCAAGCTAATTAATATCTAGAAGACAAAAATAAAATTATAATATTTTTTACATTAAAATTGGTCTACAATGGTCTAAAAAGAAATGGTCAAAAAGTGATGAAATGATATGTAACAATGTCAGGCGTATTCAAATTTCTTCCCTTATGAAACAAAGTGGATGGGGAATACTCAGCACAGTAGCAATACTTTTGGAAAGTCTTATTAATTGATTACAAATGGAATATGAGTCAGCAATGTTATACGGCTGCATAAAGAGAAATGTATGTTAGACTGAATCATCAAGTGTATCTTTCAAGGTTAGAAAGTAAATTGTTTCATTTTATTCTTTTTCAGTCACACTTCGTATCAAGTACTATATCCAGTTCTGGACACTGCACTTTAAAAAGGAATTTGTGAAACTGCGTAGTACTCTTTTCCCAAGGATCTTATCAACATATTCTTGGAGATACCATACTATTTTTGCATTACTGACTCCAGCAAGAACTTGCTGGGGAGCTATGGGGCAGGGGTGAAATCCTGCCGGTTCGGCTGGGCCAGTCGTTCAGCATAGAGCCGATGGAACTGGCGGTGGTCGCGGCGTGGGGCTTCTCCCACCCGCTTCCCCCGCCCGGCTGGATGCCACCATTTGGGTTATTTTGACCTCTGTGCATGCGCAGAACGCTTTGCGCATGCGCAGAGGACAAAATAACCCGTATGGCGGGGTCCAGCCGGGCAGGGGAAGCGGGCGGGAGAAGCCCCGCGCCACGACCGCCGCCAGTTCCATTGGCTCTATGCTGAACGACTGGCCTGGCCGAACCGGCAGGATTTCACCGCTGCTATGGGGAACATAGTGAAATCAATAGGCATGACAAAAATCTGTTTATTCTTCTATGGTAAAGAACACATAACCACTCAGCGTTGCTGAACTGTAACTCCCAACAACTCAACCTACCGTGGCCTAGGATGGTATATGCTGGAGTTGTGGATTACTTGGTCATGTATTCCCTACTTTTAAAAAAAATAGCAAATGCATGGTGTTAGAACCCTGTTCAAAAGATTGGGTTTGCTAATATATGAACAAGCCACAAATCAATGTTATGTGTGTATTGCTTTAAAAGCATTGTAGGCTGATTACTATATAAGGAAGCAAGAGAGCATGCTCAGAATGTGTGTGTGTTTGAAGGTATGTTCCGGAGTGCTGACTTTCTGCTGATTATCTCTGCTGCTTCACTGTTGAGTAATTGACTTGGTGTCTGTTTGAAATTACTGTGAAGAGATGCTGTGAAAAGAGTAACTATCTGTGATAGTGTAGATTTGATTGTTAGCTGTAATCTTTGTTTGTTAGTTAAAACAAAGATAGACAAGAAGAAGATTCTTCGCATTGACTGACTTACTGTGTATGACTTGAACTTCCTATTGAACTTTGCTACTACTTTAAGTAAACTATTTGTAAATACTAAAGGCCTCTGTTTATGGCATTCATATCAAACTACAACACCACAACCACAATCACTATTTTGCTGTGTACATGCTCAACAGCACAATAACTCCTTAACACATGGGATTTCTTTTACTTTTTATTCTTTTTCAGTCACACTTCATATCAAGTACTATATCCAGTTCTGGGCACTGCACTTTAAAAAGGAATTTGTGAAACTGCGTAGTATTCTTTTCCCAAGGATCTTATCAACATGTTCTTGGAGATACCATACTATTTTTGCATTACTGACTCCAGCAAGATCTTGCTGGGGAGCTATGGGGAACATAGTGAAACCAATAGGCATGACAAAAATCTGTTTATTCTTCTGTGGTAAAGAACACATGACCACTCAGCGTTGCTGAACTGTAACTCCCAACAACTCGACCTACTTTGTGGTGTATGCTGGAGTTGTGGATTACTTGGTCATGTATTCCCTACTTTTTAAAAAAATAGCAAATACATGGGATTTCTTTCACTTTTTTGTTTATGTGTATGTATATGGAAGGAGACACAGAGTGCAAGAATTATATGACTTGTCACAATGTGAATATTGTCAGTTTGTGCATCTCTATGTTTTTTACTGTTTCTTGTATTTATGGTCAAGCAGACGTATGATATATTCTATTACGCATGCCTGCATTCCAGAAGTTTCCTCCTTCCTTCTCTTCCACCATTTTCTGCCGAAGGTAGAAGTGATTTTTTTCTTTAGCCGATAAGATGTAGTTTACTAAGGATTCTTTTTATTATTTTCTACTGAAATAAATATTTTGTTAATTAGATTTGAATCTCGGTTTTATTTTCTAAATGAGAATGACTTCAAAAGGGAAGCAAAGATCCATCGACCTCTACGGGGGATGATCCCCCCCTTCTCTTCTTAACATGACTAACTACTAAGTGAAGTGTCAAAAAGAGGAAAAATATATTTGGCATTTATCTTAAATCTATACAAACATCATATACATGTGTTTTATGGGACTGCAGTAGAACAAAATTATTCTACAGTAGAAATCTACCATGGGTTGAATCATTCAAAGGGCTAATGTTATATAATGTGGTACTGGGTCTAATAATATGATTTTATATTAATCAGCTAACGAGATATAATTCTTTAATTTTGGAAATGAGTAGTATATAAAACTCTAGATGTCTCATCTATTGTAAACATACCTGCTCACAAGTAAAAGGGTCTGATTCCACTAAGTGGTATTTGTAAAATAGGAGAATTAAAGATAACATATGTATGCAACACTTAATATGGTGGGAAGCAAAACGGAGTTATGTTCAGCCTTCCTCTCAACAGCTGCTAGCTGCTAAATGAAATATTTGTAATATGACTAAGCTCATTTAACACAACTTGATCACTTGTTGTTGTTAACTAAGAGCAAAGCAGCCTGTGGAAATAATAACGAGGTACACATAGTATTCTTCCAAAGCAGTTAAAATTGTCTTTGAACAATATTATGGACATTGAGATATCTTTTCTCCCCCTTGGCATTGCCGCTGAAATTATATATTTGCAAAGGCTATTAACAGTCACTACACCATCTGCTTTATGTAAGTGATTTATTGTAATTATATCTTATTTCCCTCCCCTCTTTTACAGGAGGCATGTTTTTCATAGACTTGACCTCCCTACTGATATTTTTCTGAAATATTTCTTTAGTACATCAAATATAATTTTAGCATGGCCTAGGAGGGCACAATTTATGATCCATAAAGCTGAAGATGACTCACCAGTTAGATATTTCGGAGCCACCTTGGGTATTTATGCATATGTGCACAAGTAGGTTCCAACTAAGCAGCTAAAAACAAGAGTTTTGAACAGCCACATATGGTTTATGAATTGTATTCACAAGCTATTGAACTGCAACATGTGCAGGTTGTTTAATTTTCCATGTCCTATATTATAACTTGAATATGTCTGAACCAAACTCAAGAGGAACTGGAATGTTGATAACATTGTTAAAGACTGAGGAATGGCATAACTATTTGCTTCAGATGGTCTACCCCCAACCTAAATGTCCTCTGAGCATGTTGGACTGCAATCCTATAATATTCAATCAGAAACAGAAAAATGAACAGGAAGAAAGATTGGACACCAGAACTAATATCACAGCAATGGATATGATTAGAGTCATGAAAATTGATCTATGAATTTGCCATACGTTGTGTAGCTTCATTTTTATTTTGCTTTTGTTTCTTTTAACTTTGTTCATGTTTATATCCTTCTGAATTGTTTATTCATGGTCATTTTAGATGCAAAAACAGTATCAGTCTTACTATCAGTCTTATAAAGTAGATTAGATTAGGAAATCAACTCAGCAGGAAAATCAGAACTATATTGAGATAGGCTATAATAACAACAACATCTTGCAACTAACCTAGTTGCCTATCTTGCAACTAACTTGGAAACCACTGAAAAAATACCTTTAAAATGTGAAATTAGGTGAGCGTGTTTTTTTTTAAAAAAAATCTTAATTATTTAATACAATGAAACATTTTAGTTCAGATCCATTAGATACCTTAGAAAATGTTTAATTAAGATTGGATGACAATCATAGTATTACTGAAAAAGTAATTGGGAATTTAACACGTGATCTAGTTTTTGTCTTATTATTGTTACATTTTTATTGAAATCTACAGGAATATAACTTTGGATTGTAGGTTAAAGATGCATACAGTATTTCTGCTTGGTTAAATTCCCATCAATTTTAATTCTTCATATCATCAAGAACTGGGATGTGTTGAGAATGGTGAACTGAACCTCCAAAATAACTGCTGTGCAACATCAGAAGAATAAATCTATATCTCATTTGCAGCCATGGATTATTGATTTGTGTTGTCTCTCAACATTTGAATTACAGGTTTGGATTTTGTTTTTTATTACAAAGAGACAAGGAAGAAAACTTTCAAATGAATTGTCATATTATTAATACTGTCACAGGTATGTACTTTGTATATAATTAGTTTAATGTAAAGAAAACCATTCTGTTTAAAATCTAAATCCTGTTGGATTGCCAATGTTGGTTTAGCCCAGTGTTTCTCAACATTGGTGACTTTAAGATCTGTGGACTTCAACTCCCAGAATTTCCCTGTAGATGTGTCAACTGGAGTCTCTGAGTGATCTTCAAATGTTGCCCTAAGGCCGTGATGGCGAACCTATGGCACATGTGCCACAAGTGGCACGTGGAGCCATATCAGTGGGCATGTGAGCTCAGGTACAGCACGTATGCGCGCGTCGGCCAACTGATGTTCCGGCCTTTTGGGCCTACTGGGAGTCGGGAAACAGCCTGTTTTCAGCCTCCGCAGAGGGTGGGGAAGTCCCTTTTTTTGCTCTCCCCAAGCTCCAGAGCCTTTCTAGGAGCCTGTGGAGGGCAAAAACGGCCTTCTCTTCCCCCCCCCTGGGAGGTCGGAAATGTTCCATTTGCCAACTTCCGGTTGAACTGGAAGTTCTGTTTTTTTTTTTTTTTTGCTCTCCCCAGGCTTCACATCCTTTCTAGGAGCCTGAGGAGGGTGAAAACAGCATTCGAAGGGGGGTGGGGAAGGCCGTTTTCACCCTCCCCAGGCTCCTAGAAAGGCTCTGAAGCCTGGGGAGAGCAAAAAAATGGAACTTCTGGTTCAACCGGAAGTTGGCAAATGGGCCATTTTCTGCCTCCGGAGGGCCTCCAGGGGGTGGGGAAGGCTATTTTCAGCCTCCCCAGACTCCTAGAAAGGCTCTGAAGCCTGGGGAGAGCAAAAAATGGGCATGCCATCACGTGCCAGGAGCGGGGAGGTCACATGCGCATGCATGGGGGGGCGCATGGAATTATGGGTGTGGGCACACATGTGTGTGACACACACCCCGGCTCCCCCCTTTTGGCACGCGAACCACAAAAGGTTTGCCATCACTGCCCTAAGGAGAAAGCATTGCAGGACTCCAAACATAGTGAGATTCCCCTTTCCTGCATTTGTGGGGTGCAGTGGTAAGACTGAGCCCATTGGGCTAAGAGCTGAAAGTTCTTGTTTTCCAGAAACACTCTTGTTCTACACACCCTCGCTCCCTCCCCCTTTTCTAGCTTTGATGCTAGAACCTATCTTATAGCAGAACCATTTTATCTAGCATCTGCCCTTAACCCCTATTTGTGAGACAAAAAGGAATCTTATAGCTTAGAGCAGTGGTTCCCAACCTTCCTAATGCCGCGACCCACGCCCCGCCCACGCGTCCCCACCGTGACCCACCCTGCCGCCGCCATTTGGGTTCTTTTACCCTCTGCGCATGCGCAAAGCTTGCTGTGCATGCGCAGACGGTAAAATAACCCTAATGGTGGCAGCGGGGTGGAGCGCGGTGGGGGCGCGTGTTGTGGGGCGCGATGTGGCCAGGCTTGTGGCAGTGGGGGGGGAGCTGAGGATGCCGGGGCAACCCCTGGGAAATGGTCATTCGACCCCCAAAGGGGTCCCGACCCCCAGGTTGGGAACTGCTGGCTTAGAGTTTATTGACAAGTGCAAAAGAAAGAAAGAAAGAAAGAAAGAAAGAAAGAAAGAAAGAAAGAAAGAAAGAAAGAAAGAAAGAAAGAAAGAAAGAAAGAAAGAAAGAAAGAAAGAACAAAATAAGATTTAAAATAAAATAAATTCTAAAGTATTACCCCATGGCCATTATAGTTTACGTGTGGCTAGGGAAATTAGGCTTCTCACTCCCCATCCTTCGGAGGTAGACGAAGCTCACAAGTGATGAATAAAAAGAAGTTTATTTTTAAAAGAAAGAAAAGAGAAGATGCAAACCTACACCTTGAGACTGGAGGTAAAACCATTCCATGGGAAAAGAGATTAAAATACTGTGCTGCTAAAATTAGTCCCATAGAAAGGTACAGGAGAGAAAATGAGATTCGAGATAGGGACAAGATGATAAATCTGCTAATAGCACAGCAGCAACTCTGAAGGGAAAATATACCAGATGGAATAAAGCAACCATAATTCACTGAGGATGTACAGGAAGTAAAAATTTCAGCGAACAATAAACATCCAAGACTATAAAGCTTAAATAGCTCCACACACATTCCACAATAAAGAAAAGCTAACAGAATTTTTCTAGCGAGACATTTGTGTTTATTTCAAATAAATGTTGCCTGGGACAGCTTTCTTGATCTCTCAGTTGTTCCCAGATTTCTCCTCCCTGACAATTCCAGTCAGATAATGTCTAATACTGTTTTTCCCAGTCCTGGTTTCCACGTTATCCACTGTTTTCCCTTGCTCCTTTTTTTGAAGTTTGAATTTTAAAAATTTGAATTTTAAAAACAACAAAAGGGAGTAGCTGGGGAATCTCACTGGTAAGTGCACAGTTAAGCATCGTGTCTCCAATTTGTGACCAAGTTGTACAATGGTCAGTGCCTACTTGGTGTAAGTTGCTGGCTTAGAAACCAGGAGACTGTGAGTTCTGGGCCTTACCAGACATGAAAAATGGCTGGGTGACTTTGGGCCACTCATTCTCTGCCCAACCCACCTCACGGAATTGTTGTTCTGAGGTAAAATAGAAGGCAGAAGTATTAGCACTAGCAATAGCACTTAGACTTATATACTGCTTCATAGTACTTTTATAGCCCTCTCTAAGCGGTTTAAATGAATTGTTAAATGAATCTGGCTTCCCCATAGATTTTGCTTGTCAGAAGCTCACAAAAGGGTCATGGTCACATGACCCGGGACACTACAACAATCATTTAATTTAAATTAATTTAAAGTTCTTATAGGCCGCCCAATCCTGTAGGACTCAGGGCGGCGTACAATAGGAATAAGAACAATACAATAAAAAATGACAATTAAAACATAACATCATTTTAAAACCATTCAGTCAGGGGGAATGCAATCTTCTTCATATCCTAAGTATGAACCAGTTTTCAAACATCAAAATGTAAATCAAGTGGATGCTGCAGACTTCAGAGGATTTCACCCCTGATCTGGATGCTTTATTAAAAGAACAGGATGGGTGAAACTGGGAAAATAGAAATACATACAATAAGAACCCAAATACAAAATAAGCAGTGTTCAGTTGCTGGTGAGCATAACCAGGGGTGGGTTCCTGCCGGTACGCTCTTACCTGTTGGTCGCCGCAGAACTGAAGAAGGCGGTGGTGTTCGCGATGCGGGGCTTCCCCCGCCCGCTTTCCCCCGTCCACCTAGACGCCGACATTTGCGTTCTTTTGCCCTCTGTGCATGCGCAAAGCGTTCTGCTTGCGCAGAGGGCAAAAGAACGCAAATGCCGGCGTCCAGGCGGGCGGGAGAAAGCGGGCGGGCGAAGCCCTGCGCCGCGAATGCCACCGCCTTCTTCGGTTCTGCGGCGACCAACAGGTAAGAGCGTACCAGCAGGAACCCACCCCTGAGCATAACAATTAATAAATATAGGTAAATCTAAACCTAATCAGTGATGCTGTGTATAAGCTGTGTGGATTTTTGTCCTCAGATGAACATGTGCTACGGATTAGGTTGGATTGTTCCGGGTGCTTCTGTTTCATCCAAACGCTAAAGAAAATGGAGCCTGGCATCCAAGGATGCACTTGTGTGTGGAGTGAGGGTTGCTGGAAAGATGACCCTTTAAAGGGCTGCGTCTCAATAAAGATTTGTGTTTGGCTACTAGGTGGAGCACAAGATACATTAAAAACAACAACAATAGCAACAATAATACATAATTACATACAAACTTTATGCTAGAGACATGATAGTTAATACAAACATTTACGTGTCTTAAACAGCAGTGAGAAATGTTTGGATTTAATGATTTGAGAGGAGTCTTTTTTTAAAAAATGGATTGTCTGTTATTTACCAAACATCAAGTTTTATTTATTTATTTATTTATTTATTTATTTATTTATTTATTTATTTATTTATTTATTTATTTATTTATTAGTGAGATTTATATACCGCCTCACAGTGCAAGCACTCTCTAAGCGGTTTACACCAGTAAGCAATGTATATTTATATTGCCCCCAACAATCTGGGTCCTCATTTTACCTACCTCAGAAGGATGAAAGGCTGAGTCAACATTGAGCCAGTGAGATTTGAACCGCTGACCTGCGGATCACAGTCAGTTAACGTGGCCTGCAGTACTACACTCTAACCGCTGCGCCACCTCAGCTCTCATTGCTGGTCAGTTGTTGGACAGGCTGACCCGAGTTTCTCCACCAAGTATCAACTTGTGATGGGTATAAGAGGAACGCTTGGGTTGAAATAATTAAGCTTAATTAAATAATTAAGTTTTCATTGATTTCCAAAGCTGCATGACAGAAAACAATGGTAGTGACCGTTCTACGTTACAATGGCATTGAAAAACTTACTCAAATTGGTCCTCACACATACAACAGTTTGCAGAATCCCCGTGGTCACATGTTCAAAATTCAGGCATTTGGCAACCAGCATGGTTTTTTTTATAACAGTTGCAATATTCCATGATTCCACGATTGCTATTTGCATCCTTCCCAGCTGATTACCAACAAGCAAACTTGATGGAAAAGCCCTATTCAAATGCACAACTGTGTGTAACTTAATAACTAATTTTTAAAAAGTTTGTAAAATCAGGTAGAACTCGCTTAACAACTTCTTTGCTGGAATTCTGGTCCCAATCGTGGTTATAGGTCGAGAACCACCTGTGCTAAAAGTTGAAGGTCAGAAAAGTTTTGAGAACTGAAAAATGAAGGCGTTCAAGACAATGCTGTAGTTTCTTTTGCCTGATTCCAAAATGGGCTGATAAATTAATTTGAAATGCCTATTTGGCACAGCCTTGCAAATGTATAGCAGAGAGGTGTAGATATGCACATCCTTTCAGATGCCTTCTATTGAAATTGTTGCAAACTAGGGCAGATGGGAACCCTGTTTAAATTTAGAAAGCGTGAATGCCACATGCTGAGCTAGGCTGAACAATTGCAGACAGTTTCCTTTACATAAATGTTATTTAATTCTGAAGTCAGTGCAAAAAACGCTGTAGTAGTAGTAGTATCGATAGTCAATGCTTAGAAAATCCTGAATTTCACAATGGGAAACCTGACCTGATGCCCAACCTAACCGAGATGTGTGAAAGTGTGACTAGAGAGCAGAGCATTGCCTTCCCACCAGAAATTAGCATTCTGTTATTTATTGGGGGCTGTATCCCCAAACATCCCCAAAGGACTGGGGATTTGTCAGTGTTGTCAGGGTGGGAGTTATTATGATTTCTCATTTGAACGACTCCTCAGATTCTTCCTCGGAGGTCAACTCAAGGGAGGATGAGGTCATTCCTGGCATGTCAGGAACTGGGTTAATTAATGACTCTGAACAGTCGTCCAAAAGACATTCACAGGAGGCTTCAGCTGAGGACAGCTTGCAGGGGTGGACGGTCGGCGAAGAGGAGGAGGAGCTGCCTTGCATGGTGGATCTGAGAGCACGCAGGACAGAGAAAAGGCAGGAGCAATGGAGATCTGCCAGATTACTTGGGAGAAGGCCCCACCCATCTTGATGGGCTGTACCGGAAAGCTATTTATCACAGCAGGCAGAGGGAGGCATTGCTGGGAACAACGTGTTGGGTTTCTGGCTATGTGTTTGTTCCTCATGCTTCCTGCTTGACCTTGTGCCTTGGAGGCTCTGAACTCCTCTTGCCAAGTGAGCTCTTGTGGGTATATTTCAGTTTGGCCTGGTGGATTTAAGTTTGTTTGGTGGACTTACTTGTTGGAGCAGCTTTCCATTGGTTTATGGACTATTGGCCATTGCTGTTAAGGGAAGCATCCATCCGAATGCTACCATGTGAGAATGAGAATAAATCTCATAGAGTCGATTTGGATCTTTTCTTGGAATTCAAACAGTTAGAAATAAAGCCGAGATTAAAAGTCTAATAGAAAATATTTATTTTGGTACAAAAACAATAAATCCTAAATAATTACATCTTTGCTAAGAAATGCGACTATTCCGGTCAAGAGCTAGAGGCAGAAGAAGATTAATGATGGATCAGGAATGTGGACATGCGTACAAGATCATATCACATGTTCTGCTTGTATTGGAATGTACCATTATATTAGATAGGGATGCATCACCCTGCATAGACATACAACTGGCAATTATTCATACCGTGACAATTGCCTTGTGGACTAATCTTGGCCGGCTTGTGGCTGGATTTATTTGGGACAGTACTGAGGCTGGGTTGAAGGGAATTGCTGGGAAACATTAATAAACTCTCTAAACCATACTTGTGTGTGTGTGTGAGTGAGTGGGGCAGCACAGTGATCTAGAAAGCAGTCAAAAGGGTTTTTTTTCCCAACTCATCAGTGAAGTTGCCATGGGCATCAGCTAAGAGTTTGGGTTTAAATGTCAGATTTCCTCTCCTTTGCTATCCTTTTTAGCCATTCATATATCATTCAATTATTTTCTCCCGCCTCCCCCTTCTTTTTTTATTTTTTGGTATTGTTTAGAATGTGACTAAATGCTGCACTCTTTCATTTCCGCTTCATTTCATTTCCACAGCTTAATGCTTCTTTCTGAGTAGTCCAGGGAAAGCTATAGGTTTCTTAGTGAATATGCATCAATCATCCCATTTTTCTTTTGTTCAAAAGAAAAATGGGCGGGGTGGGAAGTATAACAACACATTTCAAAGTCCCCTTTTGAAATCATCAGCAGATTAATATTCTGCCAAACCGAAGCAGCAGCAACACAACCCTTTCCATGAAAATTATGCAGCTGAGAGCAAAACAATTGCAGCCACTACTGGGAACACAACTCTCAGCATCTGGCGCCTTTTCACGACTGACATACTAAATGTATTTTCTGTGGTGAAATGGCCCATGCATCTGTAGAAATGTCTCAGCAAGGGCTGACAAACCATACATAAATGCATTGAAGTCAGACAGTTAAACTGAGTATGAGTTGAATTAATGTTATGAGTTCGATCAGATTGAAAGAAAATCTAGTCGATAGAAAACTCTTCCCTTCCTCTTTGCTATCTCCCTCTTCCCATTAAGACAATTAACTCCACTAAGATGGGTTGGGACATATGAGACCCACTGGGGTATTGAATTGGGTGATCTGGGAAACATAGTATGCCATCTCTGTATCCACCGCTGTCTTGAAAGAACAGAGAATGAACCTGGACAAAACTTGCATTTGTGATATGCTCCTTACCAGTGTGACTAAGAAAATGAAGAATTATAGCTTATCATGATGATATCAATATCCATTCAGTCATGTTCAGTTATTGATGATAATGATGATGATGATGATGATGATGATGATGATGATGATGATGATGATGATATCCATTCATTCATATCCAACTCCCGGTGATTCTTTGGGCCAGGTTTCTCATGACTTCTGATCTTACACTACTTGAGTTGTCCTATGCTCTGGTTGGTGTCAGATTTGATGGTGTCCAGCCGCCGTGTTCTGATTTCCTTTTACCACTAGCTCTTCCAAACATAATTGCTTTCTCCAGTGAATTCCTCCCATCACATAGAAAAATAAGTGAGATGCTCTTTTGTGATATTTGCCTTCTAGTGACCTGTCTGGTGTTATGTGCTCCAATACTTGCTTGTTAGTCACCTTTGCTGCCCAAGGAATATGCGGAAGCCTTCTCCAGCACCAGAGCTCAAGCGAGTCAATTTTTTTCCTGTCTTGCTTTTTTAAGGTCCAACTTTCACAACCATAGGTAACTATGGGGAACACAATAGAGCGAACTAATCTACATATGATTGACAGGCTGATGTCCTTGCTTTTAATATTTGACTCATGTACATCATTGCTATGTGACCCAGTGCAATCCAACATTTAATTTCTGTGCTGCATTCACTCTTTTGAGCTATCTACGATCCTAGGAAAGTCAATCTTTCCACGCACTCTATCCCTTCATCGATTTCTATTTTGATGTTTCCATTCCTTGCAGGGGTCTTGGTCTTTTTGATGTTCAGAAGGAGGCCAAAATTCTCACTTTGTTCTTTGACTTTCTTGGTCAGAAGTTCCAGGCCTTCTTTGGCTTCTGAAAGGAGAGTTGTATCATCAGCATATTGAAGATTGTGTCCAGAAATAAGAATAGGAATAGGAATAGGAACAGAATAGGAAAGGAACAAAATAGGAATAGGAATAGGAATAGGAATAGGAATAGGAATAGGAATAGGAATAGGAATAGGAATAGGAATAGGAGAGTACGGTAGAGTAGAGTAGAGTAGAGTAGGGTAGGGTAGGGTAGGGTAGGGTCGGGTAAAGTAGAGTAGAGTAGAGTAGAGTAGAGTAGAGTAGAGTAGAGTAGAGTAGAGTAGAGTAGAGTAGAGTAGAGTAGAGTAGCGTAGAGTATAAGAGAAGAGAAGAGAAGAGAAGAGAAGAGAAGAGAAGAGAAGAGAAGAGAAGAGAAGAGAAGAGAAGAGAAGAGGAGGAGAGGAGAGGAGAGGAGAGGAGAGGAGAGGAGAGGAGAGGAGAGGAGAGGAGAGGAGAGGAGAGGAGAGGAGAGGAGAAGCGAAGCGAAGCGAAGCTGGAAGCTACCTTGGAGATCTTCTAGTCCAGCACCCTGCTCAAGCAGGAGGACCTATACAGTACCATTTCAGATAAGTAATTGTCCAGTCTCTTCTTAAAAACATCCAGTGATGGAGCGCCCACGATTTCTGAAGGCAAGCTGCTCCACTGATTAATTCTCCTCACTGTTAGGAAGTTTCTCCCTAATTCCAGATTGCTTCTCTCTTTGATTAGTTTCCATCCATTGTTTCTTGTCCTGCCCTCTGGTACTTTGGAGAATAAGTTGACCCCATCCTCTCTGTGGCGGCCCCACAAATACTGGACTACTGCTATCATGTCACCGCTAATTCTTCTTTTCTTTAGACTAGCCAGAACCAAAACCTGCAGCCGTTCTTCATTAATGTTGATGTTTCTTTCACAAAATCTTTATCCCTGTTTTTTTTTATTCTGCAAGATCTAGCTTCTTCATGATTATTTAGGCATAGAGGTAGAATAAGAAAGGGGAAACTCCTTTGTCCATCTTATATCACTTGCTATCTCCATATGGGCAAGTAACAGAAAAGACATGTTTCTGGAATCCATTAGTTTACAATTCTTCAGTAAGAGGACCAAGATCCTGCTTGATCTTTTCAGATAAGCAGACACAATAGAAGAGAGGCAATTTTGCAAATAACTAATCTCTAAGCCATGAAGGATTTTGAAGATAATTATTAGATACCTTGAAAAACACCCACAAGCCAACTGCCAATCATCACAGCTCAGGTAGTAATGATGTCACATGGGCATATGAAAGTATACCCATGCTGGTTGCACCATGAAGAACGGTTGCAGGAACTGGGCATGGCTAGTCTAGTGAAGAGAAGGACCAGGGGAGACATGATAGCAGTCTTCCGATATTTGAGGGGCTGCCACAGAGAAGAAGGGGTCAAGCTATTTTCCAAAGCACCCGAAGGCCAGACAAGGAATAATGGATGGAAAGTGAACAAGGAGAGATTCAACCTGGAAATGAGGAGAAATTTTCCGACAGTGAGAACAATCAACCAATGGAACAGAAGTTGCCTTCAGAAGTGGTGGGAGCTTCATCACTGGAGGCTTTCAAGAAGAGCTGGCTGGCCTGCCATCTGTCAGAAATGGTGTAGGGTCTGCTTGGGCAGGGGGTTGGTCTAGATGACCTACAAGGTCCCTTCCAACTCTGTGAATCTGTATCTGTACCTCACTGTGGACCAACTCATAGACTAACCCTGCAATACTCCGAACAAGAGACTTAAGCTGTAAGCATGAGTCGCTGCATTAGATGAATGTGTGCAAAGGTCCTAGATACATCTGCCATCTGCTGTTCGATCAAGAGCCATAATTTTCTATTTAAATGGAAAAAGTTTCTGCTCTTCTATCATATTCAGGAGGAATCACACAGGTTAAGGGAGCTATTTTATTGAGGTGGGAAAAGAAAACGTTACACAGCTCTGTGTTAAAAATTCTGTTCTCAAATCAACTACAGTATTCCCATTTTAGAAATCTAATATGATCACATAAAAAGCAGCTGTATTTTATGGGTTGATCCTATTTTACTAACATAACTGGTGGAAAAGTAGAAGAACAAGGACAAAGGAAAGGTAATCTAAACCACAGGGAATAAACATGCTGAAAGATTTGTCTCTTCTATTCAGTCCTGCTTGATTGCATTTTACCTCCGTATTTTTTCCTGTTGACAAGCAAATCTTGAAAGCAATAAGTGCTGCATGAATTAAATACATCACAGTTGACTGCTTGGATACTGGAGAAGCTTCAAACCAATCTGGGTTCTATCAATGTGACGCTATTGATTTCTGTGCCTTGACAGAAAATGACTAAAAAACAAATTATTGGTGGGGGCAGCCTAATAAAGGTTAATTTTCTTGTTACGTCTCTTTCTCATCCCGCTAAAATAATGCTGAACTTGTAGACAAATTTACACTTGAATTTTATCAGCAGTGCTAAAACTCGCATTCAAAGGGCTAGCCCTACACTGTCGGAAATGGGCCTTTTTGCCTTCAATCCATGTAAATTTGATTTTGACATGGTCCCTAACAGAAAACCAAATGTTCTGCTCTTTTTTTTTTGCCAGTGGCATTTCAGAGGAAAAATACTGTGCAGTTTCTTTCTATCTATCATCTATCGTCCCTATCTTAATGGAAGAAGGTCAGATCTGTTCTGTAGTTTTCAAATGTGTTTCCAGACAGGGTGTGTCAGATAGGAATTTTCGATTTAGAATCTTGCTTCCCTGAAGTCATTCGTACTTAGAAAATAAAACCGAGATTCATTTCTAATTAACAAAATATTTATTTTAGTACAAAAGTAACAAAAGAATAAACCCTTAATAAGCTACATCTTCTCAGCTAATGGATTCATGTCTGCCTCGGGCGAGGCATCGAAGAAGAAGGAAAGTAGGAGATGACAAAACTCCTGGAATGCACGCATGCATAGTAAAACATATCACATGTCTGCTTGATTAGAAATACAATAAATCTAGAAAACAGTAGAGATGCACAACTGGCAATTATTCACATCGTGACAGGGTTGGACATTCAAGAATTCTTTATCAGAATAGCCTTATGTCAATTCTTCCATTTCCAACTTTCCCCTTGAAATATTTATCCCCACTAGAGTTTGGGGGCACATTTTAGATTTGGATTTATACTTTAATAGTAGGGGTGGAGTCTCACTAATTTTGGCCATGTCATGTGGGGAAATTCACTGGAGAAAGCAATTATGTTTGAAAGAGCTTGCAATAAAAAGAAACCAGGCTATCAAAGAACATGGTGTCTGGACAACATTAAAGCTGACACCAGCCAGAACATAGGAAAACTCAAAGGAGTAGCACAAGATTGGAAGACATGGAGAGATCAGTCCATGTAATCGCCAAAAGTCAGACACCAGTGAAAGGATAATGTCATGATTATCAGTGGGGTTGGAATATTGTTGTCTAAATTTACTAAATCATTCTGGATTAATTCAGTGTGGTTTATTCAAGGATGGCCTTTCAATCCTCACAATGAAAAAGAAATTGAAGGAGTACGCAAACTAAGGCAAAATCTTATATATATAAAAGCGAAATACCACTCACGCATCATCACGAAATCTCCAGAACCGTAAAGCCTACAAACTTGAAACTTGGCACATATGTTCCTCTTCGCTTCTAGGTGCTCGCTAAGAAAGGACTTTTCGAAATGACCATCAGATCATTAGTTATTTCTTATATTATTATTAACATGCTCTGATGCTAAGGAGTTAGACGTTCTACTCCCCCTCCCCACTTGAAAAGAACTCTGTTCCAACTGCCAGTGGGTGTGGCCAGCATGTGACTCATCTGGCCTGCGGGCTGGGAGTTTAGACATTCTACTCCATGCTAAGGAGTTCAGTTTCATAGCGAAGTACGGGTATCCAGCTACTAGTAAGATATAAATTTGTAATTTATTGGAGAAACCCTTACAGGGATTTTTTAAGATGCCAAAAATAATTGCTTCAAATCTTGTAAAACAGATAAATTTCATGACGTTTTAGCTATCGTCTGCTTAACATTCTCATGCGAGTTTTTGTTTCTCATATGGAATTGCTAAAATAGAGAGAGTCAGAATTGTAACGTATGCTGGCTTGTTTTTTTCTTATCTTAGGTTAATTGACATTATCACATCTACTGTTTGTCGTTGCACTGATTCCTTTGTCAACAATACTGAACAAGTCAGGCCATGAATAGAAAACATTAAAAACATCTGCCAGACTATCCCATCTACTTTACATGCATGGTCTGAAACTGTATGGAAAACACCATCTGAAATGGAATCATAGCTCAACACTGTCCAAGTATGTAGCCAAGATATTGCAATGATTTGAATTGGACACATGTGTCATATTTAACATAAACAAGGAATACCATATTTTTCGGAGTATAAGATGCACCTTTTTACCCCCCAAAAGAGGGTGAAAACGTGGGTGCATCTTATACACCGAATGTAGCTCCACCCACCCACCCACCCCCACCCTTTGGCCTCTGTCTTCCAGCAATTTACCAGTTTGCAGCAAAGAGGGAAGAGCCTGTTAAGACAAGCAAGTCCTTAGCAGCTTCCCGATCCCCAGCTGATTTGCCACGTGCTAAACTGAAACTGAAACTGAAACTGCAAAGAGGCAAATAGCTGGGAGAGACACGCAGATTTTTATTTTCTGCTGAACTGGCTGCAAAGGGGTAAGTGAATATCTATAAATGTCTGTAGAATGTACAGTAGACTTATTTATTAAAAACTGCTTTATTATTGTTCTAGAGCCAGGGGTCTCCAACCTTGGCAATTTTAGGACTTGTGGACTTCAACTCCCAGAATTCCACAGCCAGCTTTGTTAGCTTTGCTGGCTGTGGAATTCTGGGAGTTGAAGTCCACAAGTCTTAAAGTTGCCAAGGTTGGAGATCCCTGTAAATCTAGACAACTTAACAAAATAAAGAAGCTTTTTAAAATAAATGCTTGCTCTGAAGAGGCCCAGTGCTATTGTATCTTCTTTTAAATAATAGAGAATAATGTATACTTCCAGAAATTTTAATTAATTTTAACAACTCTGTACAAGTATAGTCTGAAATGTAACAGTGTCCTGTTTAGTATTAGAGTTTAGGTACCTTGGAGTAGATCTATTTAAATAATTGGGAGGAGTTAGTGTGACTACATTTAAGAAAACTTTCTGGCATAATGTACATTTCTCCAGTTCTTTGCTATTTCTATGGGTCAGGCACACATGCACAGAAATACACAGCAAACAGTATATATCATCTGTGCTGTTTGCTGTCTGGCAAACTGCTTGGAGGCAGAGGCCTTTTTCCCTTGTTTTCCTCCCCCAAAACTAAGGTGCGTCTTATACTCTGGTGCGTCTTATACTCCGAAAAATATGGTAAATAGTGAACACTGAAGGAGTCATGAAGCCTTATGGAAATAACATCAAATGTCTGAATGAAGACAATCACTAGGAATAGTTAAGCATCCCTCAAGTTGAAAACATCAAGCATGCTGAAGTCAAGAAGATGATTAGAAGTGAAAACATCACGAGAGTGAATATTTTAAAGCCCAAATTGATTGGAGGACACTACCATCAAGGCAATTGACACCTGGGCAATTCCAGTCATTAGATTACCCAGCTGGAATAGGGAATTGGACTCCAGCAGAACCAAAAGCCCTGGACAGGAAGACCAGAAAAATAATGACAATGAATCCATACAGTGATGTTGACAGACTTTACTTACCAAGAAGAATAGGTGGGTGCGGAATGTTGCAAGTACACCAAACAGTTGAAGAAGAAAAAGGGGCATTATGAAAATATCTGAAGAAAATACTCTGAAGCTAGTATACCATGAAAGCTTACTGAGACTAAAATGGCTTACAAGAAGGATAAAATGAAGAATAGAAAAGACGCATATGATGGGCTGAATGCTAAAAACAAAGCAAGGCTGTGGCATGCACTTGAAAGAAAACTGAGATGCCTGTGATTGTGGAGTCTGTCTGCCAAGAACAAAGAAGATTTATTCACAGAGAATATGCATGTGTAACACTTGTAACAATTCTAGGTGGTCAGAGGACTGATAAAAGTAAGAAAGAGTTATACATCCTGCATACCTCAGCTAGAAGTTAGGAATAGGGATGGCCTGGAGCAAACAGAATGTGTATTAGATATCTCCTGGAGCATTCCTTAGCCAAGGTTTAGGAATAGGGATGGCTAAAGAGCCGAGGTGGGGCAGCGGTTAGAGTGGGGTACTGCAAGCCACTTTAGCTGACTGTGATCCGCAGGTCAGCGGTTCAAATCTCACCGGCTCAAGGTTGACTCAGCCTTCCTACCAGGTAGGTAAAATGAGGATCCAGATTGTTGGGGGCAATATAAAAAATATACATTGCTTACTGGTGTAAACTGCTTAGAGAGCGCTTGCACTGTGAGGCGGTATATAAATGTCACAAATAAATAAATAAATAAATAAATAAATAAATAAATAAATAAATAAATAAATAAATAAATAAATAAATAAATAAATAAATAAATAAATACATACATACATACATACATACATACATACATACATACATACATACATACATAAATAAATAAATAAATAGGACAATTGATAGATCATTACTAAAATGTTTATTACATGATTTGTTTTATATATCCTGCTTTATCCCATCTTCCACTTTAGTGAAAATGGAATGCCGGCTGGCGGGCCCTAGGGGGAGAGCCTTCTCTGTGGCCGGCCCCGTGCTCTGGAACCAACTACCCCCAGAGACCCGGACCATCCCCACTCTCCTGGCCTTCCGAAAAGCCGTTAAAACATGGCTTTTCCTGCAGGTGGGGGGGACAGCCTAATCCATCCGAGATCACCCCCCAAGTATGTATGATGCTGAATGGATGTTGTTGTTTTAATATTGGTTTTAAAAAATTTGTACTCGTTTTTTTAATTATATGTATTTTGATTATTCTTGTATTTTTCCCTGTTGTACGCCGCCCTGAGTCCTTCGGGAGTTGGGCGGCATATAAGAATAACAAAATAAATAAATAAATAAATAAATAAATAAATAAATAAATAAATGTATAAACCTTTCTTAATTCTATTGTTCGGGGTTCCTTGGCATTTTCTAGCCAAGACTCCCTTTTCTTGGAGTGCTGTAATTAAAGGAAACAAAACCTGTGCCTCGTGTCTAGTGTTCTTCATCAGCATCAGACTCAGACCCGAATTGGGGACAACATATGGCAAAGGCAAAGTATTACATGGCCAACACATTAAAATAAAATAGCAGACAAAGCAGATAAATACAAGACCTGGAAAAGGCGAACAATAAGAAAATTGAAGAAAGAAACAGAGGAGCTAATTCTAACTGCACAAGTCCAAGCCTTAAGAATGAATGCAAACAGAGACAGAATTGAGAAGACGGTAAGAGATAATAAATGCCGCCTCTGCAAAAAAAAAGATGAAGAAACAGTAGATCACATAGTTAGCTGTTGAAAAAGGTCACATAGATTGACTACTACAGCAGGATGACAAATTAGCAACAGTGGTGCATGGCAATATCTTCAAGAAATACCATTTGGCTGCAAGCAGGAACTGGTGGGGCCATAAAATAAACAAAATCATACAAAATGAAGACAGTTCTGGGACTCTAGAATTCGGATAAGTACCTGCCACATAACCATCCAGGCTTAGCAACTGTTGATAAGAAAGATATAAAAGTGTGGGATAGTGGACATGACAGTATCTGGAGAAAACAGAAGAGAAGAGAAAGGGCTGGAGAAAATCACAAGATGTGCAAATAGAACAACAGAGATAAAAGAAAGGAAATAGCAATAGCAATACCACTAGACTTATATACCGCTTCACAGTGCTCTACAGCCCTCTCTAAGCTGTTTACAGAGTCAGAATATTGCCCCCAACAATCTGGGCCATTATTTTACTGACCTCAGAAAGATGGAAGGCTGAGTCAACCTTGAACTGCAGCCTTGAACTGCAGCCGGTGATCAGCAGAAATAGCCTGCAGTACTGCATTCTAACCACTGCACCACCACGGCTCTTATAGTACCAGTAGTTCCTTGGATGCAGTTCCAATAGAACTGGAGCACCACCTGAACACAGGTGTGGGTTCCTCCCGGTTCGGACCAGATTTCCCGAACTGTTAGCGACCCGCTGGTGATGTAATTCTGGCGTCATGGATCCGGTTCTGTCTGTGCCAGTCCGTGCTTGCCGCCATCTTTTTTTCAGAATTTTCAGCTGATTTTCCTGAGTTTGGATGGCTTCACAGCGTTCTATGCTTTGAAAAAAGCCCTCCCGCCTCCCCCTGGGTTAATACTGACCTTTATTTCTTCGCCCGAAGCACAGCTGATGAGCTCCTCAGCTGTGTTTCGGGCTGAATCCACCTTCTGAGCATGCGCGGAAGTGAAATCGTGCGAGGGGACGAGCGCGCGCGCGCGAAACATCGCGACGCAAACCGGTGGCGAAGGTAAGTGAAACCCACCCCTGCCTGAACACCATTGGCATTGACAAAATCGGCATCACTCAATTTCAAAAGGTAGCTTTATTTGGAACAACCTTGATCCTACAATGATATATTTAACACCATCAAATAGCAACATCTGCCTATCCCAGATCTTCGGGAAGGACTCAGTAAGTGGATAAAAAGTGCCATATGAAGTCAAAACATATAGCTTGCTTTTTTGCTACTGTACTTAAATATTTCTAATATCTCTGTGTAATAGAAGACATCAAGTGACCTGCCTGCCCCAAAACAATCATCGTTGCACAACAAAAGTAGTCTTTCCTGACCTAGAATTGTCCAGGTATGTTTGATTCCAATTTATATTCATATCACTTTCTTGCAACCAAAGAAGGGAACTGAAATATAAAACATACTATATGCCCAGTTGGAAAAAGCTGAAATAAAGGATGCTCTTAAAGCAAAGATTTTCCCCTGGCATCTATTCTAATAAAGGATTATAACATAGATCACATGACCATGTTTATTTTTTCCATTTAGGAGTGCAAAGGATTTCAGATGGGAAAATACTAAGGCCCCCCAAAATTATATTATCAGCAGTTCCTACAATCAGTACCTGTTGGAACTTCCTTGATATACAAATAACAATTTAGTAGCCCCACAAGATCAAAATGGGGAGATTTTTTTTAAAAACCTGCATTTGTTCATATTTTTCCACATAAGGAAAACTATCAAGTCTGGCCAAGAATTTCAGATGAATCTAGTTGAATGACTCTTATTCTCAAATAGATCATATTTTAGTTTTCAGTTTCTCTCTCTCTTTTTTTTTTAATCATATAATTTACCAAACTGTTTCCTAAAGAAAAAGTTTCTCTTATTTAGGTACATTTTTGTAGTTATTCTTCCAAAATGATGCTTCTTAAAATGCTGTATTTGCTAATACTTTAAAATTACACAGTTATTAAAACATTACTGTAATTTGTCTAAAAATGTTGGGTATTGTAAAGGTTTGAAAGTTGAAAATGAGCATTTATTTATACATGATAAAAACTTTAAAGCAGCTTTCTGCAGCCTAATAATCTTTCAAAATTAAAAGCCTGGCTAGAAATTATAAGAAATGATGTCCCTCACAGTGGTGGGTTCCTACCGGTGTGGTCCACTCTGTTGTTCCGGTAGCGGCCAGCAGATGGCGCTATTTGTGCGTGACCACTCCGTGGCCATCTTTGGTGGTCCGTCGTGCGTGTTGCCATCATTTTTTAAGAATTTTTGGGCTTTTTGCTTTTGCACATGCGCGGAAGCAAAATCCCACCGAAATCTCACGAGGGGACGCATGCACGCGAGAGATTTCGGTGAGATTTTGCTTTCGCGCATGCGTGGAAGTAAAATCTCACCAAACTTGCGTGCACACGTGTCCCCCATGACATTTCGGCGAGATTTTGCTTCCGTGGATGCACGGAAGCAAAATTGTACGAGGGCGCGCACGCACATAGCAAGGGCACGCGTGCACAAAACATGGAGATGCGCACGCAGGGCACTGGTATCAGTAAGTGAGCGCCCCGCCCCAGGTCCCTCACATCTCGAAAGCAGTTGGCAGAAGAGATTACAGGTAAACCTTAAAATAACTTTTAAAACACTGATTCCTCTTTACACAAGTTTTGAAAAGATTTATTTATTTATTTATTTATTTGGCTTTTCTTATATGCCGCCCAACTCCCGAGGGACTCAGGGCGGCGTACAACACAAGAAAAATACAAGAAATAACCAATAAACAGAATTAAAAACATAATATAAAAATTAAAAATTACAGTATAAAAGAACAACCATTCAACAACCAAACATACCCGGGGGAGAGTTCAGCTGGAATTAAGCTCTGCCCCCTGCCTGCAGGAAAAGCCACGTCTTAACGGCTTTTTGGAAGGCCAGCAGGGTGGGGATAGTTCGGGTCTCTGGAGGAAGTTGGTTCCAGAGCGCGGGGCCTGCCACAGAGAAGGCCCTCCCCCTAGGACCTGCCAGCCGGCATTGCTTGGCTGACGGGAGCTGGAGGAGGCCAACTCTGTGGGCCCTAACCGGTCGAAGGGAAGTATGAGGCAGAATGCGGTCCCGGAGATAACCTGGTCCTAAGCCATGAAGGGCTTTAAAGATGATGATCAACACCTTGAATTGGACCCGGAGACTAATGGGCAACCAATGCAGCTGGCGGAGTATAGTTGTCACGTGGGTGTACCTTGGTACACCCACCACAGCACGCGCAGCCGCATTTTGTACCAGTTGGAGTCTCCGGATACTCTTCAAGGATAGCCCCATGTAGAGCGCGTTGCAGTAGTCCAAACGGGAGGTGACAAGGGCGTGAGTGACCGTGAGTAGAGCCTCCTTCTCCAAATATGGCCGCAACTGGTGCACAAGGCGAACCTGTGCAAAGGCCCCCCTAGCCACAGCAGTAAGATGATGCTCCACGTTTAGCTGTGGATCTAGGAGGACCCCCAAGTTGCGGACCTGGTCCGAGGGAGTCAGTTTCGCTCCCTCGAGAACCAAGGAGGGACAGTTGTCGTAGTCCTTAGGAGGCAATATCCAAAGCCACTCAGTCTTGTCAGGGTTGAGTCTGAGTCTGTTCCTCCCCATCCAGATCCTAACGTCGTCCAGGCACCGGCACATTACATCAACTGCCGCACTGAAGTCAGACGGGGTGGTGATGTACAGCTGGGTGTCATCAGCATACTGGTGGAAACGCACCCCATGTCTGCGGATGATCTCACCCAGCGGTTTCATGTAAATGTTAAACAGGATGGGCGAGAGAACCAACCCCTGAGGCACCCCGCATAACAGGGGCCTAGGGGAGGATCTCTGCCCTCCTGTTAACACCGACTGCATCCTATCGGCGAGATAAGAGGAGAACCACCGTAAAACGGTGCCTCCCACTCCCAACTCGCCGAGACGATGCAGAAGGATACCATGGTCGATGGTATCGAAAGCCGCTGAGAGGTCAAGTAGCACCAGGATAGAGGAATTTCCCCCATCCCGGGCCCGCCAGAGATCATCTATCAGAGCGACCAAGGCAGTTTCTGTACTGTACCCGCGCCTGAAACCCGACTGATAGGCATCTAGATGTTCTGTTTCATCCAGAAGTCGCAGAAGTTGAGTAGCCACCACCTTCTCCACAACTTTCCCTAAAAAAGGTAAGTTGGAGACCGGACGATAGTTCTTCAAGTCAGCTGGATCCAGGGAAGGCTTCTTCAGGAGGGGTCTCACCACCGCAGTTTTTAACGACTGCGGTACGGATCCCTCCTCCAAAGAAGCGGTGACCACCGCCCGGATCCAGCCGCGTGTCACCTCCCTGCTGGCTGAGACCAACCAGGAGGGGCATGGGTCCAATAAACAGGTGGAGGCTCCCATCGCCCCCACGGCTCTGTCCACATCCTCAGGAGAAACAGGCCCAAACTCCTCCCACAATGGTGGACTAAGACTAGCCCCCGTCAACTCCATGGACTCTGCCCAGCCAGAGTCCAGGTTCGACCGGATCCGAGCGACTTTATCCGACAGAAACTCTGCGAATTCCTCAGCTCTACCTTGCAAGTGTTCCTCGCTCCCCACTTTAGCAAGGAGGGAGCAAGTCACCCTAAACAAGGCGGCTGGGCGAGAATCTGCGGACGCAATAAGAGCGGAAAAATAAGATCGTTTTGCCGCCCTTATCGCCACTAAATAAGATCTGATGTAAATTCTTAATAGTGTTCGATCGGATTCGGTCTTGCTGGACCTCCAGCGGCGCTCCAGACGTCTCTTCTGGCGTTTCATCTCCCGGAGCTCCTCGGTAAACCAGGGAGCTTTTCGGGATCCACTGCCATGGAGAGGTCGCAAAGGCGCAATTCGGTCTAAAGCCCCTGATGCTGCGGTGTTCCAAGCATCCACCAGGGAGTCAGCCGAGTTGCGTACCAGGGTTTCAGGTATTTCCCCAAGTTCCCTCTGGAATCCTTCCGGCTCCATTAGGCGCCTGGGGCGGAACCACCTAGTCGGTCCCGCCTCCCTGAGGGGGAGGAATGGAACTGCGAAATCCAACCTCAGTAGGTAATGATCTGACCATGACAGAGGGGTGATGACTATGTCCCTTATCTTCAGACCATCTCTCCACTGTCCCGAGAGAAACACTAGGTCGAGCGTGTGACCACCTTCATGAGTCGGACCCTGGATTACTTGGGTCAGGTCCATGGTTGTCATATTTATATTATAAATATAATATAATATGATATATTATATTGATATATTATATATATCTCCTTGTTGTAAGCCGCCCCGAGTCCCTCGGGAGTTGGGCGGCATATAAGAATAACAAAATAAATAAATAAATAAATAAATATATATTATAATATGATCATATTTATATTATAATATCTTGTTAATAATGGATCAAAACAAACTGGAAGACAAAGCAGGTGCCTCTGACTCAGAATCAAGTATATGAAACAAGCATCAGGCAATTCAGTTTCCTAAGGACCCAGCAGGTGGCAGCAAGTGGCTAATCTTGTTTGGATTCTGAAAGTAAGAAGTGTCTAGTTAGTGATTAAAAAGGAGACATCCATGTAACAGCAAGGCTATAGAGCAGTGATGGCGAACCTTTTTTGGCTCGGGTGCCAAAAGGGTGCGTGTGCTCGCGATAGTGTGCGTGTGCGTGCCCACACCCATAATGCAATGCCTTCCCCCCGTGCACGCTCACAACCCCCACGCTGCCCCGCCGTGCATGCGCACAACTGCCCCGCGCTACCCCCCCCCCCCGCACATGCGCACAGGCCTCACTGACTTCCAGTAGGCCCATTGGGCTGTTTTTCACTCTCCCCAGGGTTCAGGAAAGCCTCCTGAAGCTGGGGAGAGCGAATAAAATGGCCCAACGGGCCAACCAGAAGTTCGGAAACAAACTTCCAGTTGGGCCATTGGGCCATTTTTCGCCATCCCCAGGCTTCAGGAGGCTTTCCTGGACCCTGGGGACGGCGAAAAACGACCCAATGGGCCAACCGGAAGTTCATTTCTGAACTTCCGGTTGGGCCGTTGGGCCGTTTTTCGCCATCCCCAGGGTTCAGGAGGCTTTCAGGAGAGTGGAAATGGCCGAAAAGAAGCCCAAAACTCAGCTAGCCAGCGCGCACATGCACGCTGGAGCTGACATAGGGCAACGCCTCATGTGCCCTCAGATATGGCTCTGTGTGCCACCTGTGGCACGCGTGCCATAGGTTCTCCATCACTGCTATAGAGTATATTGGGAGTCAAAAGACTATTCCAGGAGAGGGTAACAGTAAAGACCTCCTTAAGTACCTTTGTGAATTTGCTCATGAATTCACAAAGATTCAAGTTTGACTTGAAGGAGACATCATTTTTACTATCGTCCAATGTATTCTTTACACAAAACTGAAGTCCTAATTCAGAACAGAACAGAACTCTTCCTTCTATATCCAAATCACAATGCAAATGAAGATTATTAGCTGCAATGGACTTGATGAGTTGCTAGCAATTCAAGGACCTGGCTGGAAAGTAACAATTAAACTGCCACGAATCAAGTGCTATGATTCCAATCTGTATTATGGATTAGAATTTCATAGAATAATAGAGTTGGAAGGGACCTTGGAGGTCTTCTAGTCCAACCCCCTGCTCAAGCAGGAGACCCTATATCATTTCAGACAAATGGTTGTCCAGTATCTTTATCTAGTGATGGAGAATCCACAACTTCTGAAGGCAAGCTATTCCATTGGTTGATTTATTTATTTATTTACTTATTTATTAGTGACATTTATATACCACCTCACAGTGCAAGCACTCTCTAAGTGGTTTACACCAGTAAGCAATGTATATTTACATTGCACCCAACAATCTGGGTCCTCATTTTACCTACCTCAGAAGGATGAAAGGCTGAGTCAACCTTGAGCTGGTGAGATTTGAACCGCTGACCTGCGGATCACAGTCAGCTAAAGTGGATTGCAGTACCCCACTCTAACCGCTGCGCCACCTCGGCTCCTATCAAAAGTTGATTGCTCTCAACGCTTAGAAATTTCACATATATTTTAGCTAACACAAAAAGAAAACCACAAAGAGGGTGACATTAAGCATTTAAGTTTTTTTCTCCAAGCCATTTCTGATTAATGGCCAAGAATGCTGAATACATTGAATACACAGTCATGGTTTTCTGTTGTTCCATAACCAGGAAGAAATCCTGTTGACCTAAATCCTTGTTATACCATACATCAGAAACAGAAATATGCTATGCTGACTTCCACACAGTGATTGATGGCTTCACTGGCTGAAATTTTATTGTCATCAATGATGGAAAAAGCTGCTACCATACAGAACATTTGCTGGAGCAGTGCTTTTACTGTTTAGTGCTCAGACCAATAACTTTTCCCCCAAAGAGTGTTGACCACTATAAGGCATTAAATAATTTGTCTCTTTTAATTAAATATAGTGGCTTCTTATATTTTTCCTGTCTGAATGTTGGCAAAGTATCCAATGCTTGAGATTTTGGTGTGTAGAACATGGAACTGTTCTCTTAAATGCAGACTAAAGGAGAATTGAATTGAGACTATCATTTCTTTGTTTGATTTCTTTTTACATGACTTTTATTTATAATAATACAAGATATAGGCTGGCCTAATATTACCCAGGTGACTTCATGGCCAAGGTAGGATTAGAAATTATGATTTCTCCATTTCTGGCATGATGCCTTAACCACAACAACAAGTTGCTCAAGATTGACTCAGCCTTCCATCCTTCCGAGGTAGGTAAAATGAGGACCCAGATTGTTGGGGGCAATATAAATATACATTGCTTACTGGTGTAAACCGCTTAAAGAGTGCTTGCACTGTGAGGCGGTATATAAATCTCACAAATAAATAAATAAATAAATTATAACCAGAATCTGATTTTTTCCCCCTGTAAGGCCCTTGCTTGTTATATCCTATAATCCTCTTATAATAATATTCCTTTTTAGGCAATAAAATAAGTGGTTGTATTTATTTAGGTTCAAATACTTCTAGTTCATAATCTTGAATGTCCATGCTATGTACTGGAAACATAACTAACCTTTTTAGTTAATTCTAGGAATTATTCCAGTTGTTAAAATCAATACAAGTGCAACAATCTGATGTTGCCTTCAGTTTTTGAAGTTTTGCTTCTGCTGTTTAATTTTCTGTCACTCCAGTGACCTTTGGCTTCCTCCTTTCCCACAGTCTCTTGAGACATGAATTCTTTTTGTTATTTTGTAGAATTAACAATAACCTGTTCTCCTGTCTCTGCAGCATTAAGTGAAATGTCCATTGCTTTCTATACTTTTACATAAGCAAATACGTAGCCACTGTACACAGCAGCAAGGTAGCGAAATGTGATGGTTTGCAAGTAATACATTCAAACCTTGTTAGCCCTGTAAAGTAAAGTTATTATGAAACATAAAACGCATCAAATTGATCAAGGAAATATGCTTGGTCCTTGCTAAATTCAACACATGTGCCCACACATCAATCAGATTCTATAATGGTGTTCTTGGCTTCAGGTCAAGAAATATATTGCTATATTAGATTTCTAGATAACAGGGTTGGTGAATGAGACAATAAAAAAGCAGGGTTTCCCTCGAAGCAATCTAGATAAGTAAAAAGGCATCAGCAAGCTGGAATCACCTAAGGAATTACCCTGACTGGTCATGAACATTAGATGTAAATGAAATAGGGCACTTGGAATTGCTACCGAGTGTACTTGCCAAACCCTCTGAGCATTTTGAAGGCATTCTGCAACTGTTTTGGTTAAGGGAAGGGGAAGGGGAAGGGGAAGGGGAAGGGGAAAGGAAAGGAAAGGAAAGGAAAGGAAAGGAAAGGAAAGGAAAGGAAAGGAAAGGAAAGGAAAGGAAAGGAAAGGAAAGGAAAGGAATGGAATGGAAGAAAGAAAACGATGCTATAGAGCAGTGTTTCCCAACCTTGGCAACCTGAAGATGTCTGGACTTCAACTCCCAGAATTCCCCAGCCAGAGAATGCTGGCTGGGGAATTCTGGGAGTTGAAGTCCAGATATCTTCAAGTTGCCAAGGTTGGGAAACACTGCTTATAGAGCACTGCATACCAAAACAACGAGACATAAGAACAGTTTTTTTCCCAAACGCCATCACTCTGCTAAACAAATAATTCCCCCACCACTGTCTAACTATTCACTAGGCTGCATTACTATTACTATTAGTTTTTCTCATCGTTCCTATCACTCATCTCCTCCCACTTATGACTGTATGAATGTAACTAGTTGCTTGTATCCTTACAATTTATATTAATATTGATTGTTTCCTGATTGCTTACTTGAACCCTATGACAATCATTAAGTGTTTTTTACCTCATGATTCTTGACAAATGTATCTTTTCTTTTATGTACACTGAGAGCATATGCACCAAAGACAAATTCCTTGTGTGTCCAATCACACTTGGCCAATAAAGAATTCTATTCTATTCTATTCTAAAGGAGTATATGTACAAACACACACACTTATATTTATACTCTACATTTCATTCAGGTGTTCTTTCCTCCTATTTTTCCCTATTACAACAACAATCCTAAAGCAGCAAGAATAATTTCTAAACAGGGTGTCGAAAAGCTTAGAGAGTGGCCATAACTATGTGATGCAAGCCTTCTTGTTTTAGAATCCTTGTGTCCAAAGGGGTAGGACTTGAACCATATTTCCCTTTCCTTTTTCTGATCCCTTTCATTTTAAGAGAAACTAAGAAAAACAAAATTTCAGTATCTGAAAATAAAACCAGATTTGATAAATATAGCATGATAAATTGCATCTCATCACAATAATTGTCATGGTCCAAAGCCAGTTTTCTTCACTAAAGAAAGAAGAAAACTTAAAGGCACAACATTTCATATTTCATTTCTAAGAAAGACAAAGCTTGTTTTAGATAATCTAGACTGATTCTAGAACTGAATACAAACTTGGACTAGCTGATATCAGATTTCTTGTCTACTTAAGAACTGCAGAAAAAACAATTGCTACCAACCTGCCTTCCATTGAGGACCTGTATACTGCACGAGTCAAAAAGAGGGCTGAGAAAATATCTACAGACTCCTCACATCCTGGACATGAATTGTTTCAACTTCTACCCTCAAAACGACACTATAGGACTCTGCACACCAGAACAACTAGACATAAGGACAGTTTTTTTCTGAATGCCATCACTCTGCTTAACAACTAATTCCCACAACACTGTCAAATAATTTACTAAGACTATATTACTATTCTTCTTCTCTTCCTTACTAGTACCTATCTCTTCCCACTGATGGCTATATCCATGTTGCTTGTACCTTTACAACTTATATTGTTTTTATTGTTTCCTAGTATGATTTGATTGCTTATTAGTATCCTATGACTATCACTAATGTTGTATCTTATGATTCTTGACCAGTATATTTTATTGTTTCTTTATGTACACTGAGAGCATATGCACCAAAGACAAATTCCTTGTGCGCTCAATCATACTTGGCCAATAAAGAATTCTATTCTATTCTATTCTATTCTATTCTATTCTATTCTATTCTATTCTATTCTATTCTAATTCTAATTCTAATTCTAATTCTAATTTCTATTCTATTCTATTCTATTCTATTCTATTCTATTCTATTCTATTCTATTCTATTCTATTCTATTCTATTCCATTCCATTCCATTCCATTCCATCTATTCTTAAAAGGAAAAAACATCCTGATTCATGTTGTCCATTTGATAATCTAAGGATGCGGCTCAACTCAAAGGATAACGTTTTGATTTCAGACAATAGTTGACCGTAGAAAGCCACATTAATCCTCAGCCTTCAGCATACCCATCTCCAGCCAAACTGTAAAATGAAACAAATCTTGGTGCTTGTAACTCTGTGAAAATGTGGAATGTACCTGCTTTAATAAGGTGAATTTATTTTCGGATTGAAAGATCAGTAACAACTTCATTTACAGATCTAACTGATATCCATAAAAGAACTGGGCCAGTACTTTGGTCACAAACAGTTCAAGATGCATTCTTGTTTCCTTTCCAAAGAATGTCCAGATAATTTTCCTGGTCTTTGGAGTATTCTGGGTCTTCTAGTCCGGGGGTCTCCAACCTTGGCAACTTTAAGACTTGTGGAATTCAACTTGAATTCTGGGAGTTGAAGTCCACAAGTCTTAAAGTTGCCAAGGTTGGAGACCCCTGATCTAGTCTACCAATATCTTAGAAACCTAGATATTAAAGATTGTTCCTAGTTAAAAGGCAAGCTTTTTTATTTTCCATGGTCTTTTACAAAGACCTTGGTCTTTTGGTAGTTTGTTCATTCATTGGCATCCTTCAGTCCAGTGGTGGGTTCCTACCGGTGCGGTCCACTCTATAGCACCGGTAGTGGCCCACTGGTGACGTCACAGTACCGGTGCGGTTGGTTGCCGGTGCCTGGGTGCTGCCATTTTTTTAAATGCCTAAAACTTTCCAAAGTGGGCGTTTTCAGAAAGCTTAACCTTTTATACTGTTAATTTTATACCGTTTTATACTGTTATTCTTTAGATGAAAACATTGAGGACTGTTAAAAGATACTGTTCTTTTAACAGTCCTCAATATTTTCGTCTAAGGAATCCATGATTGAAACCAAAAATGCTGTATGAGACTTGCTTGTCTTTTAACTATAGCACTTTCTGCATATAAAGGTTGCTGTGTTGCCATGGTGTAACACACACTTTGTATGCAAAACTTTTCATGTATGGTATAAAATAGCAAAAATAGTAATAACATCTCTCTGAAATAACTAATATATGACCGGCAAGCCACGCCCACCCGGTCACATGGCTGGCAACCCACACCCACCCAGTCACATGGCTGGCAACCCACACCCATAAAATAAGCCACACCCACAGAGTGGTAGTAAAAAAATTAGGAACCCGCCCCTGCTTCAGTCTCGAAAGACTATGGTATCGTGCTCTGGAAAGAGTTCCTAAAATGCTGTATGCAAAGCTGGAGTATCCTCTCCAGAGCACGAGGCCTGGGTAGGTTAGTATGGAGGATAGACTGTTACCCAAACAGCAGATCCCCCCTCTCCACGTCTCTGAAATAATCCAATGTATTATATTCGTGAGGAACGACGCTGAGGCGTGAGTCGGACTAATGCTTTATTAACTTCTGAACCTCCTAACTAGAGTCGTCTGACAGGAGCAGGCCCCGATCTGACAGCTCTGTATTTATACTGAACACAACATAACATCAACCAATCACAACGCTTAGAATTCCCGCTCCTTTTGGAGCCCCCTGGTGGAGCCCCAGGACATTACACCCCTTACCCTTTAGTTGGAGCATGCGTACTCAGCGAGGTACGCTGGGCGCCGTCTGATCCGACTAGATCGTCTTAGCTCTTGGGGTTGTTCTCCCAGACTGCGGTCTCCGTCTGCATGGTCTATTGCCGGACTTGTCTCCTCCCCGGGGAGAGGGGTGAACTCCTCTACGACTGCTTCTTCCCACCCTGGTAAGTCAGCGAGAGCTGTTTGGCTCGCGGCTCGTCGCGCCCCCTCCTCCCCTAGTCGGAGTCCCTCTATAGGGTTGGGGCACTCTGCCAGTTGTGGCTTGGCTCCTGCCGTTTCCCCCCACCGAGATCGCAGTTGGTCAATGTGGCGGTGCCACTCCTGGCCGTTGTCTAACAGGACACGATAGGAGCACGGGCCGCTTGAGCCGACTACCACCCCTGGGAGCCAAAGTGGGCTGCCGGCATAGTTGCGTGCATACACAGGGCTGCCTACTTGGAACGAGCGCCCTGGCCGGGAGGAGTCTAGAGGCTTTTCTGTGGAATAATGGGGGTGTAGTCTATCGAGCTGCGTTCTCAAACGCCTCCCCATGAGCAACTCAGCCGGTGTTTTATTCGTGGCTGTACATGGCGTAGTGTGCTGTGTGAACAGGAGCTCTGCTACTTTATCTCGCCAATCCCCCGGGCCTAGTTTGCGAAGTGTTTCTTTCGTTGTGCGAACCATGCGTTCCGCCATGCCATTACCTGCAGGGTGCCATGGCGCAATGAGACCATGCCGTATGCCTAAGTTGGCGAGGAACCCCTCAAATCGGGCCGCTGTCAGCTGAGGCCCGTTATCCGAGATCAATACGTCGGGGTACCCATGTGTCACAAACAATGACTCCAAACACCTAATCAGGGAGTCAGTGGTGGTCGTGGACATTAAGCGGACTTCCAACCATTTAGAAAAAGCGTCCACGACCACCAAGAACATCTGGCCTTGTACTGGGCCGGCAAAATCCACGTGGATGCGGGACCAGGGGCCTGCTGGGGTTTCCCAAACCTGCGGGGTTGCCTTAGGCGGGGATGCCCTATTCTCCTGACAGATGAAGCACTTGGCCACCCTTTCTTCGATGGCCTTATCCATCCCCGGCCACCACACGTAACCCCTGGCTAGGGCCTTCATTCGGACCACCCCGGGATGGCCCCTATGCAACAAGTTGAGGGTGGCTCGCCTAAAAACCATGGGGATTACAACCCGCTCACCCCACAATAAACAGCCCCGTAAAACAGACAGTTCACATTGGCGCGTTTTGAATGGGGCAAATTCGGAAGTCACAGTGTCCCCAGGCCAGCCCCTCAGCACCCAAGTCAGTACTCTTGACAGGACGGGGTCTCGAGCCGTAGACTTGGCGATGTCGCTTGCTGCGATGGGTAGGTTGATGTCGTTCAAGTGGAAGACCGTAGATGCAGTTGCCGGGTCCTCCAGCAGGATAGGCAGGGGGCAGCGGCTTAAGGCATCGGCGTGCGCGATGTTGCGGCCAGGTCGGTAGATCAGGTGGTACTCGTAGTTGGCGAGGAAAACGCTCCAACGGGTCATTCTTGGGGATATCATCTGGGGTGTCGGACGGTTGCTGGAGAGTAACCCCAGAAGTGGCTGGTGGTCAGTCACGAGGTCGAAACGGCGCCCATACAGATAGTGATGGAACTTGCAAACCCCCGCGATGAGAGCCAGGGCCTCCTTGTCGATTTGGCCATAGTTCCTTTCCGGCCCAGCTAAGGTTCTGGAAAAAAATGCAATTGGGGCTTCCTCTCTGTTCGGCAAGCGGTGGCTAAGGACAGCACCCACGCCGTAGGGTGACGCGTCGCAGGCTAGCACTAGTGGCAGTTGGGTGCTGTATTGAGCCAGCACCGTGTTTGCTGTCAAAAGTCCTTTCACAGCGGCAAATGAGTGTGCCTCACGGGGGGCCCATTTCCACGGTGCCCTGGCGTCCAGCAATCTGTGCAGCGGTTCTGCCACTGTGGCTTTGTGAGGCAGGAAAATTGCATAAAAGTTCAAGAGGCCAAGAAAGGCTTGCAGCTCCGCCTTACAATTTGGCCTGGGTGCATCCACAATGGCTTGGATCTTAGAGGCTGTGGGGTGTATTCCAGTGGAGTCCACCAAGAACCCGAGGAATTCTACGCTGCTAGCCGCAAACACACATTTAGATTTCTTAATTCGTAGCCCCACATCCTGGAATTTGGTGAGGACAGCACGCACTCGAGAGATTAATTCCTCACGTGATGACGCAGTGACCAAAACGTCATCGAAATAAGGCACTGTGCCCGGAATTCCGTGTAACAGGCGTTCCATCAACCCTTGGAAAATGCCTGGGACAGTGCTTATGCCAAATTGGAGGCGGCGGCAGCGGAAAGCACCTCGATGTGTAATAATAGTCTGAGCTTCGGCTGCTTGGTCGTCCACAGGCAGCTGTTGGTAAGCCTGGGACAGATCTAACTTCGCGAAGACTTTTCCCCCTCCCAGGGAATGCAGCAGGTGGTGCACGATGGGCACAGGGTATGCGTGGGACTGTAATGCGCGGTTCACTGTGCACTTATAGTCTGCACATAGCCTGATTGAGCCATCTGGCTTAACAGGGGTCACTATGGGGGTCTCCCAACGCGCCTGATCTACAGCTTCTAATATGCCCTGTGCAAGGAGGCGGTCTAGTTCAGTGTCCACCTTTGGCAGTAGTGCCAAGGGCACTCTCCGTGGTTTGAGGCGGACAGGGGCAACCATAGGGTCAAGATTAAAAGTCACAGGTGTTCCAGTATACTTCCCTAGCTGCCCGTCAAATACTGCGGGGAATTCCTGTTCCAATGTGGCCCCCATGTCTTCCCCTTTCACTGCGTTAATGCCCTCCAGGGAAAACCCCAGAGCTGGAAACCAGTCTAGTCCCAGAAGACTGGTAAGGGGGCCATCTACAATTACAAGGGGCAGGCGGCCAGCAAAAGTTTTGAACCTGACTGGAAACAGTCCCCTGCCCAGGATAGGGATGGAGGACCCCTGGTAAGCCCTAAGGAATAATGGGCATGGCTCTAGGCGGCTCTTTGACATGCCAGGGAAAATGCGTTTCAAGGTGCTCCATGAGACTATGGACACAGCTGAGCCCGTGTCCACTTCCATTGGACACGGCTTGTGGCCAAGCGTCACAGTAACTGTGAATTTCTCACCCGCGGGCACCTGAGTTTTCTGAATGACAGCAAGATTCCCCCTAGTGGAGGGGAAAATCGCATTACAGCTGCCTCTTCTTGGCTGACCCCCCCAGGGCTGTCTCCGTGGGCCTGCAGGTGGTGCCTCTCTATAACTCTGAATGGGGGCGGCTCTACCCATCCAGCAAACCCTTGCTAGGTGGCCCCTGCGGCCGCAACGGCGGCAAATGGCGTCCTGGAAATTGCATTGGGCCCTCAAATGGTCCCCCCCACAGCCCCTGCATGGAGAGAGAGATGGAGGCGGTCTTTGCCTCACGTCCCCCTTATTCTGACCCTCAGAAATGCGGCAAGCGTCCTCTTCAATTTTGAGCTCCCTCTCTAATGCTTCTGGGAGAGCGGCGATGGCATTGGTCACAGAGGCATTGGGGACGGGCGTTGGGTTAATGCTAATGTCCATCTCAGCGAGGGATTGGTTGGACAGTTCAGCAGCACGAGCCTCATCAAGTGCAACTTGGAATGTGAGGTTGTGCATGGCAAGCAATCGCCTCTTCAGTCGGCAGTCCCTGACTCCAAAAACAAGCCTATCCAAAAGGTAGTCTTCTAAATTGCTGAACTCACAATTTAAGGAAGCCCTCCTGAGGGCAGCCACGAATTGATTCACTGTCTCACCCTCCTTCTGATTCCGATGGTAAAAAGCATAACGTCTAGCACATCTAGAAGGAGGGGGTGCGTAATGATCTTTAAGTTTCTCCATAAATTTGTCCCAAGGCACGCTATGAATCGAGCGAGGGGCGAAAAGGGCTAGGGCAGTCTCGAACATGTCAGGCCCACAAAATCCGAGAAAATATGCCCGCTTTCTGTCTCCTGACAGCTCGGTGAACTCATTTGTGATGAGGAAACATTCGAACCGGGCTACATAGGAGGCCCAGGTCTCCCTCGGTGGGTTAAAGGGAGCGAATGTATGTTGGGTGGCCATTACTCGTCCCTGACAGTGCTTTCACAATTTTCCTTACGTTCAGGTGTGCCGGAGTCACTCGATGTGGATTCGACCTCCTTCTTCGTCGCCAGTATTATATTCGTGAGGAACGACACTGAGGCTTGAGTCGGACTAATGCTTTATTAACTTCTGAACCTCCTAACTAGAGTCGTCTGACAGGAGCAGGCCCCGATCTGACAGCTCTGTATTTATACTGAACACAACATAACATCAACCAATCACAACGCTTAGAATTCCCGCTCCTTTTGGAGCCCCCTGGTGGAGCCCCAGGACATTACACAATGGAATGGCAAAGCCAATACGATTGGTTCCAGCAGCGTCGCAGGAGTTATCAGAACGTGGTTGTACACAGTCACGAACTGCTTCCGGGACTCCGGCTCCAGATTTTGCCTCAAGGTTTATTGCTGAAGCCTTTTCCAATGATGGATATAGCCACAAGGCAGTGGAGGTTTGGAGTCAGAGTTTCCCTTCTCCTAGAAGATGGTTTTGCCGCCTTATCTACCGTTGGGGCGTAGAGCCCTCTTCCACTTTCAAAACCGTTGACCATCTTCTCCTGTAACCATGGAAAGGGGCCCTTACAAGCTGCTACCAGCCGGGCCAGCTGGACCAAGGTTTTTTAATAAGGTATTATACTCCTCCAACGATGGTGTAATGGACGATGATCTTCCATGTATCCATGTAAATTTGGACAACTTCTCCAATCAGGATCAGGAATGTGGGGGGAGGAAAGCAGCCTACCTGCCTGTTGGTGGCAAAAGGTAGAATCAGAAAGTTGGTAGTTAATTACCTTTCTTTTGTTTTGGAAGTGTTTTGAGCACAAAACAGCTGTGTACTGATTTTTTTTTAATCTTAACAAACTTTACAGATAGAAAGATACATAAAATAGAAAAGGACTGGAAAAACTGTGAAAAACTACAAAAAGAACAGCTAGCCAACTTAACAAAATATTTAAAAAGAAAAGAAAAGAGGAAAACAATCGATGCATGTTACATATTACTCAAATGCCAAACAGGTTTCTAAATCTATTTCAGTAAAAATTAATTAATTAATTGTTCACTAATGTTAAAAAATTATAAAATCTATGCAATAGAAAAACATTTCTTGGGTTTTTTTGCTGTTGTTTATTGATGAATAAAATTGCCTTTTGAAAACTAGGTAAGAACGACACTGCTTGCATCAAATTCTTAAATAGTCAGGGCAGGGGTGGGTTCTAACTTACCTTGCTGCCAGTTCGCTTCCTCCCATATTGCATGGCTGCGTCTCAGCACGCGCACACATGCGCAGTGCCAAAAAATTCAATTTTTTTTTAAAGCCAAAAACAAGATGGCGATGCATGTGCAGTGCCAGAGCTCAGCTTCTGTGCATGCGCAGAAGAAAAAACCCGGGAATGTTTTTAATTTTTTTAAAAAAATTAAAAACATTTTTTAAAAAAAGATGGCAGCGTCCATGGACCAGCACTGACAGAACCGGTTCCGTGACATCATTGTGGCATCACCAGCAGTTTGCTACTGGATCTATAGAACCAGTGCGAACCAGGAGGAACCCACCCCTGAGTCAAGGGACATAATACTGTATAACAGAACATAACATAATATAACAGAATATCAACACTTCTACCAATAAAACATTCCCTTGAATTTACATATGTATATTAAAATGTTATTGCCAAAAATGTCAGTAATTCACAAGACCCAATAATATCAATCAATGACCTCTCAAATGTTTAGCATTAAAAAAATCTGGTGTCCTTTTGAACACATTCTTTAGAATGTTTCATTAAGCTTGAAAGGAACTATTTTGATGAATCACTTTGAATTTCAAATCTGCTAAAGCAAATTTAACTTCCTTTTAAGACCTACAACCATTGATGACCCATTAGTGGGTATTCCAGTTTTTTAATCCATGACCATAAAAGTCCTTAATGTCAAGTTTTAAAATGTTCTTTAATTATTGATACATGAACCCTATAAAGTATTCAACACTTCAGGTTTCTCAAAGACAGTGAAAGCATTTGTTCCATACTTAGGTATTAAAACATGCTTGTGCTGGTTATATGTGTTGGTTATGTTCTTGTGAGTTAGGAAGACAAAATTTCATTTGAAGTTGACAATACCTTTCAAATAATCATTACCAAGCAATTGATTTAAACTATGTATTCCAGATTTGGACTATGCCCTAATCCTATCATGGCATCATGTGCATAAAGTAAAATAAATGTTTGCTTCCCAACCTATTTGGGAGTATATATATTCAAATCATTGAATTGATTGACCAGTCAATTAACATAGAAATTGAATAGTAGCAGGGACTACAATTTTGCCCTCCTTTTTCTTAGAGCAGGAGTAGAAATGATTTTTAGAGTAGCATTTAATCTCAATGTTGTGTTTTCTTTGTTTCTTATAAATAATTAGTGACTTGCAGGTATGGCATTCTTAAGCATAGTGCAGTTTGACTAGAAAATCAAATACAAACATAAAATCTATAAAGTTTATATGTAGGGCTTTTTTGTGGTTAGCAGTGTAATTGGGCATCAATCAATCTTCGGGACCGCATCCTACCACATTCCTCCCTATGACCAGTTAGATCCCACAGAGTTGGTCTCCTCCAGGTCCCGTCAGCCAAGCAATGCCGGTTGGCGGGACCGCGGGGGAGAGCCTTCTCTGTGGGAGCTCCGTCTCTGTGGAACCAGCTACCACCAGAGATCCGGGTTATCCCTACCTTACTGGCCTTCCGTAAAGCCGCGAAAACATGGCTTTTCCAGCAGGCGTGGGTTTAGAGACCAATGAATTGAGATATGGCCTCCCCATGTACGAATGTCGGAAATATTTTTAATTTCTATATGTATTTTTAATTTTCTTAATGTTCTTTTTAACTAATTGTTCTTTTCTATGTTGTACGCCACCCAGAGTCCTATGGGAGTTGGGCAGCCTATAAGAACAATTAATAAAAATAATAAATAATAATAAATAAAATAATAAAAATCAATCAGGGGCTAGAATACAATGATTCAATGGCAGAAGAAGCTAATGGAAAGAAACCCTCGGATGGGAAAGGGTGTTCTTCAAGAAAGAGATATTAGAAGCACAGTTGTAGATAGTTTCAATGAGGAAGACAAAATGGAAGACAAAAAAAGAAGGCAATATTGCTACCCAAAAGAGAGCCATGAACAAAGAGTACAGGAAATGGAAAGAGGCCACATCACAAAGGAAAAGCATAAAGCAAATTAATAGATCTGATTTCAGGAAAGATGGTTCCGAAATAACTGAGGCCAACAAAAAGATGCTAAGAATAACAAAAATATATTAGATATGTGGATGAAATGGAAGGCTCTTTTTTCACCCCAATGTGTCTACAGTAAGTTTATACTACAGGGTTGATCTGCTTCTGGTAGTGAAATGCAGGGAAACCAGAGGTGGTGTTCAGTCAGTTCAGACCGGTTCGCCCGAACCGATAGCTGAAATCACGGGTGGGCCTTCCCACCCACTACCTCGGCTCTATGCCATCCTATTTAGGCACATTTTGGAGGCCGGGTGCATGCGCAGAAGGCACACAAGTGAGCAAAGTGCATGCGTGCACGCTCATATTTGTGAACCAGTAGGGAAAGTAAGTGAATACCACCCCTGAGGGAAACTATATCATCAGTTTTCTTTCAGAGAGAGCTCTGAAGAGGTGAGGCAGATAGCCCTCAATCAAAGTTTCCCCAAGTGGATTAAATAAAGGTGATGTCATAATTCATCTTAAAGTTCCATATTGGGTTGATTGAGAGTAAGAAAAACATAAACATTTTATCTTGTACAGCAAAATCATAAACATAAACAAATTTTTATTCTTACGAACCTATTTTTAAAGGTACTGTATGTCCTTTTTTATGAGGTACTGTATGTCCTTTTTTAAGATTTTATGAGCAATTTGATAGAGATGAATTAGGGTTCTTATCTAGGCTGTAAAAATTAAGAGTACTGTTAAATGGCAGCAACTTGTCATAGCACCTCTCTGTTGTCATCTGGTAGTCACCCAGGTGTTTGGAGCCCAAACAGGTAAGGCCCTACGCTTGAGAGGCAGATAGATTATATAGTCATTTAAGCCATCCGAGTAGCTGAGGGTTCAGTGCTATCAACTGTGCCTAGGAAGAAAAGGAGGTCTAAAGATACTCTTAACAAAATTTTCTAGGGAAATAGCCACTTAGGTCTCTTGCAGCAAAGGTGACAAAAAGATTTGGAACATCTGAAGGACTGATATGTTTATCTGTCTTTAAAGTGCCTCCAGATGCTTTTCAGTTATTAAGGGGCACATTGTTTTCAACATTATCGTTAAAATGCATTACAAAACCAAGTGTTTTGTATGGGATTCTAAACTCCATAGAGGGCATTTTTCTCCAATGCAGCTGATCAAGCCCAATTGATCTAGCAGGGTGGTTTCTAATGAGACATAATGCAGTTGTGAGGCAACTTATCATAGAAAATTCCCTGACCGAAGAGTGGAATGTTATCATTCAGTGCTAAGGCCCATTGGCTTCACCATCAGAGAAGGAGATGCCTGTCAAGATGGTATATCTAGATTACAGATTATATTACAGATATAACGGTAAGCAAATTGAATTGCTATCAAGTAGAACCTGCAGACAACGGATGTTTCTCATACACCATTTATTTTACCTCTATGTATTCCTATCTGCTTTGTATTGTCGGGGAGGTTTTTCCTTAAAACAAAAAGAGTTCTAAACATTGCTTTAATTAAAATGGTATTCCCACTGATAGAAGCTTTTTGCCCTACAAATGCCATCTCCCACTCCCTGGTTTATTAAAAACTATTGTTCACTTTAACACTTAGACCACACATAAACTCCTGCCTTTATTTTCTGAGTGATAAAAGCTGAATGGCTGTTCCAAAGAAATGCCAACTATATTTGCTCAAATATAATGTGAAATACGAGGGTGAGTCAAAAAGTAATGCCATGTTCTTTATTTCAAGTGAAGTTTTTGATAAAAAAATTACCTGAAATATTTCCCAGTTATAAATGATTATATCATTTACATTCTGAAATATTTTGTTTCTTACTTTTTGGGTTTGTGGCCTTAAAAGGAAAATTCAAAATGGCTGCCCCCTTAGAGTTGCGTCAAAAACAAAGAGCGGTGATTGAATTCCTTGTTGCTGAGTGGGAAACCCCTGTGAACATTCACAGACGATTACAAAATGTGTTTGAGGACAATACTTTAGATTATAGCAATGTATTCAGCCCCATGAAAGAGGGTTTGAGAGGCAAACATTATTCCAGTGACGGGGAAGTGAAAACTGCAGTGAAGAAGTGGCTCAAAGAACAGTCAACAGAATTTTACGAGGCAGGGATACATGCTCCTATTCGAAGGTGGAACATCGCTATTGAGAGAAATGGTGACTATGTTGAGACCAGCTTCATTTTGATTTATGCTACATGTTCCTGTGTTGGTAATTATACCTGTCCTAAAGAAAATGGCAAAATGTTTTGATTCACCGTATATAAGAGCTTGACTGAATGCTGCTACAGGAGGTCATCCTATCAATAAAATTGATTTTTAATAACCCTCCCCATCAGTCTACCCTATTCTCCTGGATGTACATAATATTTTGCCTTATAAGCCTGATATCTAAGAAACTGTTTCATTCCAATTATATTGACCATCCCACCTGGTCAAACAAGGATTCTGCAGATCCCAAGGAATGTCAATAGATGTGATATATGAGGAGGGCTTCTCAGTTGCTGTCCCCTCCCCAACATTTTACCTCAGAGATCCAAAAGTCATTTCAAAAAGTGGTTTCATCTTTGAAGAATTGGAGCTGGACTGCCATTGTCAAGTATTTTGCCCTAGGTTAGATAGATAGAAGATAAATAGATAGAATTCTTTATTGGCCAAGTGTGATTGGACACACAAGGAATTTGTCTTTGGTGCATATGCTCTCAGTGTACATAAAAGAAAAGATACATTTGTCAAGAATGGTTGTCATAGGGTTCAAGTAAGCAATCAGGAAACAATCAATATTAATATAAATCGTAAGGATACAAGCAACAAGTTACAGTCATACAGTCATAAGTGGGAGGAGATGGGTGATAGGAACGATGAGAAAAACTAATAGTAATAGTAATGCAGCCTAGTGAATAGTTTGACAGTGGTGAGGGAATTATTTGTTTAGCAGAGTGATGGCGTTCGGGAAAAAATTGTTCTTGTGTCTAGTTGTCTTGGTGTGCAGTGCTCTATAGCGACGTTTTGAGGGTAGGAGTTGAAGCAATTTATGTCCAGGATGCGAGGGGTCAGTAAATATTTTCACAGCCCTCTTTTTGACTCGTGCAGTATACAGATCCTCAATGGAAGGCAGGTTGGCAGCAATTGTTTTTTCTGCAGTTCTGATTATCCTCTGAAGTCTGTGTCTGTCTTGTTGGGTTGCAGAACCAAATCAGACAGTTATAGAGGTGCAGATGACAGACTCAATGATTCCTCTGTAGAACTCTATCAGCAGCTCCTTGGGAAGTTTGAGTTTCCTGAGTTGGCGCAGAAAGAACATTCTTTGTTGTGCTTTTTTGATGACGTTTTTGATGTTAGGTTATGACCAAAAAGACAATGGAGATTCATCAATGTTGAGTTCAAAGCTGGTTTTTGCAAGAGGAGATGCACAACTGCTTGTATAAAAGCAGTAACTATCTCTCCTTAACTAATTATGCATTCATCACAACCTGAATCCAGAAAGTAAAACTCTCTGCCCTCAGACAAGTTTTAATTAGCTGTGGTTAATGCACGTGAGAGTTAATGTATGGCAAATGCATGAGTTTTGTCCCAAGGTGACAAAAATGGGATCTAATCCTGCAACCCAGATAATGTACTGGCAATCTACTCAATTCTTAAAAGTTCAGGCCTCCCAGAGCAACAGCCGATGTTTGGATGATAAATTCTCACAGGGTGAAGCCACAGAACTCACAAACAGAAAAGATTGCCTTCAGGCTAAATGTGTTGCTGCTATCAAGAACAGTGGAGAAATAGGAAACTGGTTTTAAGTTAAAGGAATCTCTCTCACCTGCTTCAACTCCCATTTTTCTCATACATATTCCATAGTCAATTCATATAACTAAAAAAGAAGCAAATAAAGGCCAAACGGAGAAAAAAGAACAAACCAAAGGAAATACAGACAGATGATTTTACTGGGTTTTACAGCAACACAAAAAGAGCAGATAGAGGGAAGTGCTTTTCAAAAAAGAAGCAAACAAAGGCCAAAAAGAGAAAGAGTGGGAAGAGCTTAGAAATCATGGGGAGAATTATTCAAAGAATGGGCCTGACAGGAAGGGAAAAGAAACCGAATAAAAGGTACAATATTTACAAAAGTAAAAAAGAAAAAAGAAAATAGCAGTGTTCCAATATCTCAGGGGCTGCCACAAAGAAGAGGGAGTCAAACTATTCTCCAAAGCACCTGAGGGCAGGACAAGAAGCAATGGGTGGAAACTAATCAAGGAAAGAAGCAACTTAGAACTAAGGAGAAATTTCCTGACAGTCAGAACAATTAATCAGTGGAACAACTTGCCTCCAGAAGTTGTGAATGCTCCAACACTGGAAGTTTTTAAGAAGAGATTGGATAACCATTTGTCTGAAGTAGTGTAGGGTTTCCTGCCTAAGCAGGGGGTTGGACTAGAAGACCTCCAAGGTCCCTTCCAACTCTGTGTTGTTGTTGTTGTCATTGTTGTTGTTGTGATAATGATGATGATGATGATGATGATGATGATGATGATGATGATGATGATGATGAAAGTAAAAGAACGGGAAAAAGGAGAAAATTAACTAAAGGTGGAATTTTTGAGACACTAAAAGAAAATGGTTAAAGAGGGGAAGTTTAATGGAAAGGAGGAAGGGAAATATGATACAATTTATATACTTAGGGGAACGGTATTAATATCGGTATATTATATGTAAGATTTGAAATATGACGATGCATGATGTTTATTGTAAAACAGAACAGCAGGTGGAATGAAAAAACAAATTGGTTTAATTGAGAAAATGACTTAAAACAAAAACTAAAGTGGAAATGTTAAAAGTGGGATGGGGAATTTGGAAAATATACTTAGTAATAGAGAAAAAAGAAAATGATTGAGATTATTTTAAGAGTTTAGAAACAAGGAGCAACTTTCTGACAAGAAAAGTCAATGAGGAAACCAGGTTCATGTAACAACTGCAGTGATCCACTTAACATCTAAGGCAAGAAAGGTCATAAAATGGGGCAAAACTCACTTAACAACTGTCTTGCTTAGCAATGGAAATTTTGGGCTCAATTGCGGTCATAAGTCGAGGACTATTCCGTATAGTTTAGGACCATAATGGAGCTTGCCCATCACAGCTGTAGGTCACCCTGCAAGCATCTTAAAATACATCATTCTGGAAACTGTCTCAGGATACTCAAATGGGGTAGCAGTTTTTCCTAGACAGCTGAATGCCGAAAGCACACAGAAGAAGCCAATTTGGTGAGGGGGTGAGGGAGTCACTGCCTAACCTTCATGGTGCTGACAATGATTGTCTAATCATCAGAGGTGGGTTCCTGCCTGTTTTTGCCGGTGTGGTTAATAGCTGTTGTTCGGCGCAGTAACAATGAAAGAGCATGCAAGCCAGTAAGAGCTGGGAAGATCATTAGCACCTAGTTAGGGCTAGAAAGAAACTTATTCGGAGCATCTTCAGCACATTATTTTATCTCCTGGTTAGGACTTAAAAAAACCTTCTTCTGAGAGAGTAACAATGAAAGAGCCTGCAAGCCAGTAAGAGCTGGGAAGATCGTTAGCACCTAGTTAGGGCTAGAAAGAAACTTATTCGGAGCAGCTTCAGCACATTATTTTATCTCCTGGTTAGGACTTAAAAAAACCTTCTTCTGAGAGAGTAACAATGAAAGAGCCTGCAAGCCAGTAAGAGCTGGGAAGATCGTTAGCACCTGGTTTGGGCTAGAAAAAAACTTATTCGGAGCAGCTTCAGCACATTATTTTATCTCCTGGTTAGGACTTAAAAAAAAACCTTCTTCTGAGAGAGTAACAAGCTGCTGTGGTTGTGAGTTCGATCCTAGGTAGAGGCAGATGTAAGGGTCTCCTGCTTGAGCAGGGGGTTGGACTAGATGACCTGCAAGGTCCCTTCCAACTCTGTTAATCTGATCTGATCTGAATGAAAGAGCTTGCAAGCCAGTAAGAGCTGGGAAGATCGTTAGCACCTGGTTAGGGCTAGAAAAAAACTTCTTTGGAGCAAGTAGAGCAATGAAAAAAACCCCTGCAAAGACTTAGGGCTGGAAAAACATTCTTCTGAGAGAGTAACAATGAAAGAGCCTGCAAGCCGGGAAGAGCTGGGAAGATTGTTAGCACCTGGTTAGGGCTGGAAAAAACCTTCTTTGGAGCAAGTAGAGCAATGAAAAAAAACCTGCAAAGACTTAGGGCTGGAAAAACATTCTTTGGAGAAAGTAACAATGAAAAAGCCTGCAAGGTAAGAGCTGGGAAGATCTGTTAGCACCTAGTTAGGGCTGGAAAAAAAAGCTACATTCGAAGTATAAGACGCACCCAAATTTTCAGCCACTTTTAGGGAGGAAAAAGGTGCGTCTTATACTCCAAAAAATACGGTAAGTAAAAAGCAACGATAAAAGAGGACAATAGGACAGTAGGACAGGGATGGTAGGCACAGTGGTGTGCTTATGCATGCCCCTTACAGACCTCTTAGAAATGGGGAGAGGTCGACTGTAGACAGTCTAAGGTTAAAGTTTTGGGGGTTTGGGGAAGAAACCACAGAGTCAGGTAGTGCATTCAAGGCATTGATCACTCTGTTGCTGAAGTCGTATTTTCTGCAGTCAGAAAAGCGGTTGGAGCGGTTTACATTTAGTTTGAATCTATTACGTGCTCGTGTATTGCTGCGGTTGAAGCTGAAGTAGTCATTAACAGGAAGGACATTTTGGTATATGATTTTATGAACTACATTTCGATCAGATCGGAGGCGATGTAGTTGTAAATTGTCTAATCCCAGTATTTCAAGTCTGGTGGAATAAGGTATTTTGTTGTTAGCAGAGGAGCATTTTGTTGTTAGCGGAGGACTCTTCTTGTGAAATATTTCTGGACTCTCTCGATTATATTTATGTTTAATATGCAGTGCGGGTTCCAGACAGGTGAGCTGTATTCCAGAATTGGTCTAACAAATGTTTTGTATGCTCTGGTTAGCAATGTAATGTTGCCGGAGAAGAAGCTATGCAAGATTAGATAAACAACTCTTAGTGCCTTTTTGGCAATGTTGTTACAGTGGGCTCTAGCACTTAGGTCGTTGGATATGAGTACTCCAAGGTCTTTGACAGAGTGAGGGTCATCTACAAGTTCGTTTCCTCCAAGTTTGTATTTTGTATTCTGATTTTTTTTGCCAATGTGTAAGACAGAGCATTTGTTGGTTGAGATTTGAAGTTGCCAGTTGTCTGACCATTCTGCTACATGGTCAAGGTCTTTTTGAAGGGTAGCAACATTGTTGGTGGTGTTAAATAGTTTAACATCATCAGCAAAGAGAACGCATGGACTAAACACCATGGAATCCAAATGGCCTGCTAAAGTCAATGCATGATGGCTATGATTACTTAGATTATTAGCAGAAATTTGCCAAAAGCAAAATTTGTCCAAAACAAATAAGAACAAGATCTCCTTTTAAATGTAACAGGTATGGATGGTGTCCTGAGACAGAAATAATGGCCCATGTCATATAGCTTGCAAGTTGAATTAAAAAAATCGCAAGGAATTCTCTTCCTTGAATTATTCCCACCTGAAAAGTGAAATGCCTGGGGTTTTTTTTCACACATGCAAGGCGTTGTTTTATGTTTTGTCAGGAATCACACTACGCACTATAAAAATTGTCTATAGATTGGAACAAGTGGATTGCATCATATTAAAGCAAAACATTTTATCAATCAGCCAGTGTTTGGCTGCTGTGACAAAGGCAGCTATGCTTGAAGACAATAAACATCCCCAAATCCATATTGTTAATACCTTTATTAGCCCTATGTCATTTGTCTGTGCAGCCTTTGAACTAGCTTAATAAAGATGCTGTCTAATACGCACGAAAATAATGGAAAACAGCACATACCTCGGCAAAGGACTGGGATTGTATTCATAGTGACTGATGGGAAGAGAGATTAATTTTTCACATTGAGGCAGGCAGGAGTGAGTTTTCTAATTATTACTTTCAGTTCTCCCATTGTGATTTTTTTATGTGAATAGAGAAATAATTAACAATAATAGTGGCCTCAAGCACAGCACTGCTTATAAATGTACTCATTTTGTACTCGCGGCTTTGAGATAAGCAATCATTTCTTTTTTGTATCCTGACAAAGCTTTCATCCCGCCTCCTTTTCTACCTATAGGACAACAGGTTTTTAACCGTGATAATCTAGAAGTCATCTCTGCATTAAATGTAATGGGCTTGCAGATGTTATCACACAGAGGTCCACAATGGGGCTGGCAGATGTTTAAAGAAAATAAAATCAAATGAGCCCATGGAGAATACAGCATCTGTTCTCTTCTCCCAATCTTATCTACCAAAAAAGAGGAAAAAGGCCAGTTCGTTCCTTTGATACAGCAAAAGCAATACTTTTGGTACAATCTCTTAAAGCAGAGGAACACAACATCCGTTGGCTTAAAGACTGCCTGAGAGTTAGTATGGTGTGTCTCAGGGGTGGGTTCTACTTACTTTCCCTGCCAGTTCGCATCGCAATGGAAGTGCACATTTTGCGCATGCGTCCCTTCCCAGAAATGACCCTCTGCGCATGCGCAGAGGGTTTTTTGGCAATCCGTGGTGACAAGAGGACCAGTTCGGGAGTGTGGACCGCCGGTCATTGCTGCCGGTTCGGTGAGCGGTGGGAAATTTCCACTACCGGTTCTAAAGAACCGGTCCGAACCGGCAGCAACCTACCGCTGGTGTGTCTTATTTCCTTAACAATACCCCAAGTCTGAAACAACCATTGCACCTCAAAAATACTCAGATATTCCAAAGTTTGGGACATAATGTACCATAATATTAACACCTGCAACATTAAAAAGTTCCCCATAAATCTACTTAAGTACATTAAAATATTATTCCCAAAAGATGTATTTCACAAGATCCAATTATATCAGTCAATGACCTCTCAAGTTTTTGACATTACCAATAGAGAAAATCTGGCATCCATCATTCTTCAGAGTGTTTCAAAAAGCTTAAAATAAAATATTTTGATAAATCGCTTTTAATTTTAAATCTGCTAAAATATTCACATTTTTAGTGTGAAATAGTTTAATGTTCCACAAGATATTTGCACCCCTAATTTTTTCCCCTTTCATTTGCGTGGCATCAATACATAAGGGTATGGTTCAAATTGAGCACCGCTTTTATATATACTGTATTCTCTCTCTCTCCCTCCCTTTCATGTATTATGTAGCTGTAGCATAACATCACTTGGGGTGTATGGGGTTCTCAGGGAGGGGTAGCACCTCTGGTGTAGGGGCATGTCATGTCCTTTTACGGCAGCTCATTCTAGGGCAGCTTTTAGGGCAGCTCGTTCACCTTTGGTCCCCACCTGTCACTCAGCTCTCACCTGTGGCTCCTAGCAGCTGTAGCATGCGCAGCGGCCACACCCCGGGCAACAGCTTCGACAGGCTGGCCAAACCAGGTTGAGAGTAGCCGTTGGGTCATTGACCTTCAGTGACATAGGGACTTGTCTATCCCGAGCATGTGAAGTCAGATTCCGGCAGACTGAGCGGATGAAATCTACTAGAATAGGACAACAGTCACGAAGGCGGTTTCTGCATGCGATGTGGTACGCTAAGAGCATGGCAAGACACGAAAGACGCCCTGGTCAACTACTGTGCCCAGCCCATCTCCAACTGTCTCGACTCTTGTCCTGCTACTGGAGCAAGATGGAATCTGGGAAGAGAGAGTGAGGCTGACTATGCGCACCTCTCCCTCACTTTAATCCAATTCATGTGCAAGTCTTGACATCCCCCTCCCCGATTTGATAGATGTCAAGGTCCTCTTCGAACATGATGGACGAACATCATAACATCCCTGTACGATCTGCGTGTGGTTTATTGCTAAAGCATCTTCTATATGTCCACACGAGATAGAAAAAGTACGACCAGATATATTCAGACTTATGCATCATTATTCATACAGCTCAGCCTGTCTTCCCTCCAACCCTCCTTTTTTTTAATCTCCAGGACACAGGGACAGTAGTTAGAATGTTTTTGGCAATTTTATACACTTGCGAGTGCAACTTTGTGCACATTATTAAATCAGGATTTATCCTTGCTGATCTTTAGTATCAATTTAATCCTATGGGCAGAGAATTTTAAAAAAATGTCATTTGCAAGATTGCCCACCTCTATAAATATAGTAAATACTGTACATAGGAAAATGTTCCTTTCATTCTGGCCACATGCTGCCAGGTAGCTGAACGTTGCTTATAGTTTATAAATGGAAAGGGAAGGCAACATTTATATTCTGCTGGATTCATACCATACAAGACAAGCTATGTCTACTTCTAAGCCCCACAATTTAAGGATGTGAACAAATTATGCAGCTGGGAAAAAGCAGCATTGAGGATAATCAAAGGGACTAGAAACCGAACTCTGAAGAGAGGCTGAGGGAATTGGGTATGTTTTACTTTGAAAAAAGATGAGTGAAGGCAATATGATAGCACTGTTCAAATATTGGAGTACCATCTGTTGTGTACTTTATTTTGGAAATGACCACTTCTAATGCTATGAATCTCTGATCTCAATGCCAGGTCTTCACAGTAGGGAAGTTCCTGTATTAACATAAGCTATAAAGCCTTCCTGTTAAGATCCCTCTATTTTAAAAGAAATAAACTATAAATGATGCCAGGTAAATAATACCATAAATAAATAGTTGCAATACACCTCATTTTTAAAATTCAATTTTTAAACTTCCGGCCAGCCATTTATTCCAAACAAAGTGTCTTATTCACACACAGTTTCTCCTATCTTCTCCTACTGTCAGACCAGATTCCATGCTTTGTCGTTTTTGTAGAGTTGTAGTGTTTTGCAGAAGAAAGACATTCCCCCTCCTGCCATGCTAATCCACCCTTATTATTATATTCAAAATACAAAATAAAAGAATAACAAGAATTGGAAGGGACCTTAGAGGTCTTCTAGTCCAACCCCCTGCTCAGGCAGGATATACTATAACATTTCAGACAAATGGTGGTCCAATATTTTCTTAAAAACTTCCAGTGTTGGAGCATTTACAACTTCTGGAGGCAAGTTGTTCCACTGATTAATTGTTCTAACTGTCAGGAAATTTCTCCTTAGTTCTGGGTTGCTTCTCTCCTTGATTAGTTTTCACCCACTACTTCTTGTTCTACCTTCAGGTGCTTTGGAGAATAGCTTGACTTCCTCTTCTTTGTGGCAACCCCTGAGATATTTGAACACTGCTATCATGTCTCCCCTGATCCTTCTTTTCATTAAACTAGACATACCCAGTTCCTGCAACCGTTCTTCATGTGTTTTAGCCTCCAGTCCCCTAATCATCTTTGTTGCTCTTCTCTGCACTCTTTCTAGAGTCTTAACATCTTTTTTACATCATGGTGATCCAAACTGGATGCAGTATTCCTTTAAGTCAGGGGTGGCCAAACTATGGTTCTTTGAGGATCTGTGGACTTCAACTCCCAGAATTCCTGAGCTAGCATGTATGCATGGCTAGCTCAGGAATTCTGGGAGTTGAAGTCCACAGGTCCTCAAAGAACCATAGTTTGGCCACCCCTGCTTTAAGCAGTCATTTCAATAGTCATTTCAATAGTCCTGATGGCCTCAGCAGCTCCACTCACTTATCAGAAAAAGACTACCACAAAGTAGGAGGCAAAATAGAAACCAATATGGCATTAATTTTCCTAATAAAGTGAGCATTATAGATTTGACACTGTCACTGTCTTGAGCTGTACTTCTGTTATGAATCAAATATCATTCTTCTCAAGTTATTTAGTTCTCCAACTATTCATTTTAAAGCCATCTACTTGGTTAAGTTTTCCAGGCAGATGGGGCTCAAGTAGAATGATTAAAAGTACAATAAGTGAACTATAATAATTAAAAAATGATCCATCACCATAAGCTGGTTGCAACTCATTGCATGTATGTATACTAACACATAATTTCTCTTGAGCTAACTAATCTTGTGGCTTGCTTGTATAATGAATTTTAAGTTGTCCAGTTTATTTTATCTCATATTTTCCAGCAGAGATAAGTGTCACATTTTGTTTCCAGATTTCAAAGAATAAATTTAGAGTAAAGCTGCTAAAACCAATGCAGTTACTAGTTTGTTCAGTCTACAAGCTGCCACCAGCCTTCTTCCCCCATTTCTTCACTTGTTCCATCCACTTCCCTCCTCTTCACCCATTCTTCTCATCCCACTTTTATTTTAACACATGTCCCATCAGGGGGAAAAAACCAGTTTCACATAGCTAATGGAAAACACATTCTGCTTAACACCAACTCAAATTAGCCAGTTCATTCAGTGAGGAGAAAATATGCTTACACAATAGAGCTCATTAACTTTGGAGCATAAGAGAAAACACAACTCATTTTCACTCTCTCAATCAATGTTGTGAATGTGAATGAAGCAGAGGCATATTGCCCTGTAAAAGCACACTCATTATATAGCAAAAACAGCATCCAGCACCACAATCCTTTTCTGGGCTGGGTGGTTCTCATACACGCATCTCACTTTGAAAAATGTTTAAAATTGGCTTTCTAAATGAACTTGGGTTTGCATTAACGTGCGGAGATTCAGTATTGGAAGGAGCCAATGGAAGAAGTTTGAAATGTTCATATTTAGCATGTGAGTTTATTGCAGCCTGAACACAGTGTGGTAACTTTAAGACTAAAACCTTTCTTAGGACATTAGCAAGCCATTTTACCAGATGAATAAACTGTTAGTTAACAAGCAAATACTTAAATTGTGACTGAGGATAGAATAAATGGTAAAAAACCAGAGATAATAGACATGTAGAAAGTACAGATGATGGTAACAATGCAGCCATTCACCATACAGAAGTTGGGAGATAGCACAACCATTTTCTCATTATGAAACTGGTGGTGGTAGAATAATAAACTCTTGTTCCTACTCAAGGCACGGAAAATAAAATTGAAACTTCTTGATGACTCATAATTTAGCTTTTTATATTTTAAATCTGTCCTTTATGTTCTTTTGATAAGCTCAGTAGCAAACATTCTCAGAGGTTCAAGTGGCCCCATATTACTTTTTCATCATCACAGCTGTCATTTCTGATGTCAAATTAACGTCTAGAATTTCTTTTGTGGAAAGAATATTTGCTCTATGAAGACTACTGTAAGAAATTATTGACAAATGATATAACATCTCGCCTACTGGAGGATGAGTGGTTATGTTAGTGGCTCACTGAGTTTTCCCATTCGAATAAGCAACAAAACCATCCACAAAAGTTCCTAATTTGTATGACTTTTTAATCTTTACACCCATGATCTCTCATCTTGTCTTATGTCTCTGTTCAGTATTTCAAGAACTAAAATAAACAAGAGAAGGCAGTGGGCAGCTTTGTTTGCTTCTCTTTGGATCTCATATGGTTTTTATTAAAATAACACATTATATTAAAACATAAAACACATCTCACAAATAAACTGTGCAGTCCTTAGCTATTAATCCTTACTGTTAATACCTCTGTGGGCAAGGTTGTTATATAGGAGTTGCTGTACTAAGTTATCCTAGGTCTCTTAAGTCAGAATGAATTGTGATTTTGACCTAAGACCAAACAGAATTTTGCACAGCTGTTTTAAATTTCACAAAGTGGATTTGATATGATGATTCTGACTGCCTAGCCACACAGAGACCTCAGATTAACATACAATTAGCCAACTCTATATCAGTTAAATGAATCATGAGAAATAGGTATATAGACATTTACTGAGCCGCGGTGGTGCAGTGGTTAGAATGCAGTACTGCAGGCTTCTTCTGCTGATCACCGGCTGCCAGCAGTTCAGCTGTTCAAATCTCACCGGCTCAAGGTTGACTCAGTCTTCCATCCTTCCGAGGTGGGTAAAATGAGGACCCAGATTGTTGGGGGCAATATGCTGACTCTGTAAATAGCTTAGAAAGGGCTGTAAAGCACTTTGAAGCAGTATATAAGTCTATTGCTATTGCTATTCTAGAAGAAATCCATCTCCATTCTACTTACATTATATTCATATTTGTTTGTTTGTTTGTTTGTTTGTTTGTTTGTTTATTTATTTATTTATTTATTTATTTATTTATTTATTTATTTATTTATTTATTTATTTATTTATTTATTTATTTATTTATTTATTTATTTATTTATTTATTTATTTGTTTATTTATTTATTTATTTATTTATTTATTTATTTATTATTTATTTATTTATTTATTTATTAAATTTATATACCGCCCTTCTCCAGGGGACTCAGGGCGGTGAACAGCCAAGTAAAAAACATTAAAATACATTTAAACCAAGTAAAAAACATTAAAATACATTTAAAATAAAATATTCAATATGGCCCTAATTTAATACAATTAAAATTTAGTAAAATCTTAAAATTTTTAAAAACCCCAAAAACTTTTTCATGCCAGCCCGGCTTGATAAAAATAATGCGTCTTGAGGGCACGGCGGAAGGTGGACAGGTCGTGAATTGTTCTTAAGTCTGGAGGGAGCTGATTCCAGAGGGTGGGTGCTTCCACAGAGAAGGCCCTCCCCCTGGGCGTCACCAGCCTACACTGCTTGGCTGATGGCACCCCGAGGAGGCCCTCTCTGTGGGAGCGCACTGGTCGATGGGAGGCAGTTTGTGGTAGCAGGCGGTCTCGGAGATACCTAGGTCCAATGCCATGGAGCGCTTTAAAGGTAGTAACAAGCACCTTGAAGTGCACCCGGTAGACCACCGGAAGCCAGTGCAGCTCGTGCAGGAGGGGTGTTATATGGGAGCGCCAATTAGCCCCCAAAACCACCCGCGCGGCCGCATTCTGGATCAGTTGGAGCCTCCGGGTGCTCTTCATGGGGAGCCCCATGTAGAGAGCATTACAGTAGTCCAGACACAATGTGACCAGGGCATGGGTGACTGTGCACAGGGAATCCCGATCCAGAAAGGGCCGCAACTGGCGTATCAGGCGGACCTGATAAAAGGCCGCCCTGGTCACAGCTGTCAGATGGTCCTCTAAGGACAGCTGTGGATCCAGGAGGACACCCAGATTGCGAGCCCTTTCGGCGGGGGCTAGAGACTCGCCCCCGATAGTCAGAGATGGAATCATCTGACTATATCGAGACGCTGGGAACCACAGCCACTCCGTCTTGGAAGGGTTGAGCCTGAGTCGGTTTCTCCCCATCCAGATCCGCACAGCTTCCAGGCACCGGGACATCACTTCAAGGGCATCATTGGGGTGGCCTGGGGTGGAAATGTACAGCTGTGTATCATCAGCGTACTGATGGTACTTCACCCCAAAGCCACGGATGATCTCACCCAGCGGCTTCACATAGATGTTGAACAGAAGGGGCGAGAGAATCGACCCCTGGGGCACTCCATATGTAAGAGGCCTCGAGGACGACCTCTGCCCCCCTGCCAATACAAACTGCGACCGGTTGGAGAGAAAGGAGGAGAACCAACGAAAAACGGTGCCCCCTATCCCTAACTCTTCCAGCCGGTGCAGCATGATACCATGGTCGATGGTATCAAAAGCTGCTGAGAGATCTAATAGGACCAGGACAGAGGAACAACCCCTGTCCCGAGCCCTCCAGAGATCATCAACCAATGCGACCAATGCCGTTTCCGTGCTGTGCCCGGCCCTGAAACCCGACTGGAACGGATCTAGGTATGATGATTCCTCCAAGTACTGGGGAAACTGTCGTGCGACCACACTCTCAACAACCTTCGCCACGAAGTGAAGGTTGGAGACAGGGCGATAGTTAGCTAAAATTGCTGGGTCCAGGGAGGGCTTCTTGAGGAGAGGCCTCACCACCGCTTCTTTCAAAGCCGTGGGGAAGTAACCCTCCCCCAAAGAAGCGTTAATAATTCCCTGGAGCCAGCCTCGTGTAACCTCCCGGGTAGCCAGCACTAACCAGGAGGGACACGGGTCCAATAAACATGTGGCTGCACTGAGCCTCCCCAGAATCTTGTCCACATCCTCAGGGGTCACCGAGTCAAACTCTTCCCAGATAACGTTCTCAAGGCTATTCCCTGTCACCGCGTCCGTATCCACCCAGTTGGAGTCCAGTTCCCCCTGAATCTGAGCGATTTTGTCATGTAGATATCGTCCAAAGTCCTCAGCCCTGCCTTCCAGGGGATCCTCCCGCGCTTCTTGATGGAGTAAGGAACGGGTCACCCTGAACAGGGCTGTTGGATGATTCTCTGATGAAGCGATGAGTGGAAAAATACTTCGATTTCTCCGCTTTTATCGCCACTAGGTAGGTCTTAATATGCGACCTTACCAGTGTTCGATCAGATTCAGAGAGACTGGCCCTCCAACCGCTCTCTAGGTGTCTTTTCCGGCGCTTCATCTCCCTCAGCTCCTCAGTAGACCAGGGAGCCGAGCGGGATCGGAGCCGAGTCAGAGGCCGCAAAGGCACAACTCGGTCCAAGGCCCCACCGGCCGCCCTGTCCCAGGCAGCAACCAGGTCCTCGGCCGAGTTGAGGGCTAGATCATCAGGAAGTGGCCCAAGCTCCGTCTGGAACCTGTCCGGGTCCATCAGGCGCCTGGGGCGGACCCATCTAACTGGTTCCGCCTCCCTGCGGCGTGGGGAAGCGGTATGGAGGTCTAGGTGAAGGAGTGAGTGATCTGACCATGACAAGGGTTTAATGACTACATCCCCTATATCAAGACCATTCAACCACTGGCCAGAGACAAAAATCAAGTCTAGAGTGTGTCCTCCCTCATGTGTGGGGCCATGAACTAACTGGGTTAGGTCCATGGCCGTCATGGAAGCCAAGAACTCCCGAGCCAACTCAGATGTTTCACCAATGGATGGCAGGTTGAAATCTCCCATGACCAAAAGCCTGGGTGTGTCAACCGCCACCGTGGCTATCGTGTCGAGTAGCTCAGGCAGGGCAGCTGCTACGCGGCAGGGAGCCAGGTACGTAAGCAGCAAGCCCTTCTGAACCCCATGGCCCCATTTCACAAGGAGGGACTCACAACCAGCTATCTGTGGCACAGTGGTCTCCCTTGGCCCAAGACCCTCATTAATAACAACCGCCACCCCCCCGCCCCTCCCCTGAGCCCTCGGCTGATGGAATGCTCTGAAACCTGGTGGGCAAATCTCCACCAGAGGGACACCTCCCTCCGGCCCCAACCAGGTCTCCGTGATACCCGCCAGGTCCATTCCCCCCTCAACAATAAGATCGTGAATGAGGGGGCCTTTATTTACCATGGACCTGGCATTGCATAGCATCAGCCGAAGACTCGGGTCCTGAGTATCTAAGCCACCCAGTATCCGGGGTGAGCTGTAGAGACCGGGATGCGCAATCACTTTTAAGCAGCGAGTGCGCATCCCCAATACATGATATGGTCTCTTGCTCCCGATTCCATATCTGCCCCTTCCCATCACCGTGCTGATGGCACAACCCTCATTCACATGTCCATTTTCCATAGACTGCTCCCCAATCCCTCGTCCAACATCCTCTCGCTCGTTACCCCCTGCCAGGCTATGCGCCAGCCTAGGAGGATTTCCCCCCCAATCCCCCTTGGTTGTATTCCCAATTCCCCTTAAAACATATTTATACATTAATTTAAACAAAAAACCTCTTAAACCCCTTTTTGTTGCATGCCATCTCTCAGGGCTCCAAAGCCCGTCATCGAGGAAGGCCCTTGATAATACAGGGGGCCATCGCCGCGAGGGGGGGGCATCTCGCAGTGCAAGCAGTTCCCTTGGAGAGTAGCCCATCACATAAATGGTGGGGTGAGGAGAGGGGGCTCCAGATCCATAAAAGTCATATTTCGAGGGGTTGAAGATGTAAAAAGATGTTGAAGAGGCTAAAGCAAGGAGGTTGAGGTTTGGGCCCCTACATTCTCCCACAATGAAGGGGCAGTCAGATTACGTGTCTGCAGGCAGGAAAGCCGACCCATCCATTCTCTCACAATGGTAGATGATAAGAAGTTCTGGTAAGCAAAACTCCGTTCCAGCCTGCTGATAAAAATAAGTTTCCATCGGACTAGCCTCAGTAGCTCCAGCCCGCCTACCATCTCTTTCCCCTCAAGCCAGAAGTCACTGGATAACAGATGGAAATAGATGATATATTGCCAAGTTCGAAGGAGGGAGCAAAACATTACCTATAAGGTAAATGATGATGATAGTAATAAAACACCCAGAGGTTATATAATGGCCATAAGATATATAATTGGCCTGTAAGATGATCCCCGAGGCAGCTGGACAATAAACCTCGGTCTATTCAATCTGGGTCTGTGGAAGGGCGTGCTGCAAAAGATGGCATAGATGTCAACAAATGCCAGCAGCAACACCAGCGGCATCCTCACAGCAGCTAAGCAACTCCGGCAGCTCCAGGTTTTTCCAGCTGCCGGCATAACCCAGATAGAAATCTGGGAGGGTGCACCAAACCCCCTCTACCAAGGGGGGGGGTGCACCAGGCTTCCTCCATGTTCCGTTCCTCCCCGCTCTGCCAGAGCTCTGCTGGACCCCCCGACCATCTCCAGTCCCATGGGGGCCAGCATTCAGAGACCTGCCTGTTGTCAGAGTCCAGCAAGGTTCTCCACAAAGCTCCACAAAACTGCTAGAAACTTGAAGCGTGAGTAACGTTGAGAGAAGCCATCGCCGCGGCTGCCTATCCCACATTGCTCCGCCTTTTTCCCCTCGTTGCTGAGCTGTCCTAATACCTATTCAGGCAAGAAACGGCTCGTTAGGCATGTCCAGCCTTCGGCTTACTGGGCATGGGGCCAAAACAAACAAAGTTGGCACCCAACGCCTGTAGAGACCCCCATTTCCTCACCATTTCCACAGCGTTCACCAGGGAGCTGCCATTCTAGTGCATGCTCAGATCCTTATATTTAACTATGGTTGACTGAACAAACCCAGCACAATAAGCCAAAAAGCAAACTGCATTATGATTTGGCATATTGAATGATTCAAGGCAATTATTCTTAATTCTTATCTTGATTACTTAACAGACTTACCAAAACAATAGCTTTAATTAGTGTATCTTAACAGAACCTAAATTGGTTCAAGAAAATATAGAGGATGAATGCCTCTAAATGGGCTAGGAATTATAAATCAGATTTGTATGTGAACAAGTTTGTCCTTCAGTTTTGAAATGATATTAAAAAAAAAACCAAATGAGCTGAATCATCCTTTATTGAATTCAACAGAATTGGTAATTGTCCATTTCAGAAGTATCCAGATGGATCTTAATACATGCATACATCAACATCATCATGAAGTTACTCATTCCAAGGCAACCAGGATTTTGTGTCTGCTTTCCTCAAAGAAGTGAGCTGTGAATTTGGATCTCACTAACGTAAGATAATGACAGCCAGTTTGGTGTAGTGAATAAAACTATGCTCAAATCCTTATTTTAAAATAAATTTAACTATTGGTATTTCCTGCAAATACACTAATGTACTAACACCCAGTACCACTCCTATTCCCCCAAATTTTAATCAAAGTAGTTAGTATGGGACATTGATATTTCTTTTCCAGAAGGGAGGGTCCATTATGACAGAAGATCTTATAGTGGCCCCAAAACAGAAACTGGGTCTATCTAAAATATGTGGAAATCTTCATACTGAATGTGACAGGTAAGGCTAGTACAAATAATCAAAATAGCTGCCCGTTTCTTATGTTCTTATAGATGGTCCTTTCAACTGAGCTGAGCAAGAGAACTATCAGAGGGGCAAGAGTATCCCAGCCCAGCAAACCCCTTATCATATCGAGTTGGAATAATTAAGATACCCCTCATATCAATTTTACTGGGGATTGTTCTGCTTGATAATGTTCATCATCATTGTATCATTGTATCATCATTGTGTTAGCGATCATACATGATCTCTAATTATCTAAGTGCCAGAGCCCTCTGCAACAGCATTGCTAAGAAGGCATTAAGAGTGGTTAACCTAATCTTGCGTAGCTTCTTCTCTGGTAATATTTGCGAGGACGGTCGCCTGTCTCCCACCAGTCAGGTTTATTAATTTATATGTCTTGGTAGCATAAAAATAGTGCTCAGAATAGATTTATGTTCAATTTTCTTTTATGTCTCCCTGACCAAGGGTAACGCCCTCTGTTTCACTTCTCTCTCTCCTTAGAGGCTTGATTTTACTGTTACAATATCTCTATGCTCTGCAGAATTGCTTAAGATACGCTTTATGTGAGAAATAGAAAGACTTTGAGACGTTTCTTGAACAAACAAGAAAACAGTTTATTTAAATACAAACTTCTCAGTAAATGTCAAGTAAATTTCTTTCAGCCACAACCAGCTATTCAATTCTTTTGCACCTTTTCTTCTCCTCAGAGACTTTATTAGCTTTCCTGACTTAATCTAAGAAAACCCAGTTCTTCTTTGCATTAAGGCCTATAGATTAGAGCAGGTTTCACCATTTATCTCTATCTACGAATAACACAATATATCAATCACTAAAGTCCCCTGACCCTGGCACCTGCTTCCCACAGAACTGCCTAGAGCCTATCTTCTCTCCTGTTAACTTCCCTCTTGGACAGTTAAACTCAGGCATAGATTCCTTATAAACTTTCCCTCTTGGAAGTTACCACAAATAGAGCTCTCTTCAGCTCTTCCACCTAGGCCTTTTATAGTTCCTGGCCCTGCTATCTATGATCCGATTGGCTGGCTCCTTATGATATAATCTATCCCCCCTCCCTTCTGGAAAACTGGGATAAACACCTCCCGCTTTCTACTTACCATACATTTAAAAGCTGTTTGGCTCCATACTTACTGGTGTAAAAATTCCTTTTAACTACACTTTAACTTTATACAACAACTTAAGTCTTTTACATTCAGTACCTGTATGTGGGCACCACAATATTATACTTTTAACCAGAGCATATAAAACATTTGCTAGACCAATTCTCAAATACAGCTCATTGTCTGGAACCCACACTACATATCGGACATTAATACAATTGAGAATTTCCAGAGATATTTCATGAGAAGAATCCTACACTCTTCTGCCCGCAACAGAATACCTTATGCCACCAGACTTGAAATTTTGGGCCTAGAAAATTTAGAACTACGCCGCCTTCTATTTGACCTAAGTGTAGCACACAAAATTATCTGCTACAATGTCCTACCTGTCAATGACTTATTCAGCTTCAACCACAACAATACACGAGCTCACAATAGTTACAAAAGTAATGTAAACTGCTCCAAACTTGATTGCAAAAAATTCGACTTCAGCACAGAGTGGTCAATGCCTGGAATGCACTACCTGACTCTGTAGTTTCTTCCCCAAACCCCCAAAACTTTATTTATTTATTTATTTTATTTATTGTTCAATCTTATAGGCCGCCCAACTCCCAAGGGACTTTAACCTTAGACTGTCTACCATTGACCTCCCCCCATTCCTAAGAGGTCTGTAAGGGGCATGCATAAGGGCACTAGCGTGCCTACCGTCCCTGGTCCTAACGTCCCCATGTATTCATAAAACATCATGTACTAATAACCATGCTTGTACTTCTTATATATTCACAATCATGTTTATACTTTGTCTGCAATCATATACATGCTTAAATAAATAAATAAATAAATAAATAAATAAATAAATAAATAAATAAATAAATAAATAAATAAATAAATAAAAATAAAATAAAATAAAATAAAATAAAATAAAATAAAATAAAATAAAATAAAATAAAATAAAATAAAATAATAAAATAAAATAAAATAAAATAAAATAAAATAAAATAAAATAATAAAATAAAATAAAATAAAATAAAATAAAATAAAATAAAATAATAAAATAAAATAAAATAAAATAAAATAAAATAAAATAAAATAAAATAAAATAAAATAAAATAAAATAAAATAATAAAATAAAATAAAATAAAATAAAATAAAATAAAAAATAATAAAATAAAATAAAATAAAATAAAATAAAATAAAATAAAATAAAATAAAATAATAAAATAATAAAATAAAATAAAATAAAATAAAATAAAATAAAATAATAAAATAAAATAATAATAAAATAAAATAAAATAAAATAAAATATAAAATAAAATAAAATAATAAAATAAAATAAAATAAAATAAAATAAAATAAAATAAAATAAAATAAAATAAAATAAAATAAAATAAAATAATAAAATAAAATAAAATAAAATAAAATAAAATAAAATAAAATAATAAAATAAAATAATAAAATAAAATAATAAAATAAAATAATAAAATAAAATAAAATAAAAATTGTTCAAAATTATAATGGAACTTACCATGTTTTCTCATCTGAATCTGGGACAAAAGACAATTGTTTTAAAAAAACTAATACTGTTTGCCTTAGGCAGGGTGGGCAAACTATGACTCTTTGAGGACCTGTGGACTTCAACTCCCAGAATTCCTGAGCTAGCCATGCATGCATGGCTGGCTCAGGAATTCTGGGAGTTGAAGTCCACAGGTCCTCAAAGAACCATAGTTTGCCCACCTGGGCTTAGGGCTTTGTAGTTATCCTGAATACTAGGAATGAATCAGTTTGAATTGTTGAATTGAATTGTAGAAATGAATTGTTTGTTCGTTTTTTTCTTAATGATTTAATTTGACCAGCAATAGCTGTGCAAATCAGCGGAAGGAAACATCCCATTGTCCTTTGCGCCATTCTAGATAAAGAAGCATGATGCCTTAATCTAATATGATCCTGCTGTGGATAGTTCAGGGGGAAAAGCTAATTTCCCATTCTAAATTAACTGTTCCTATAAATATTATGCAGCTTTCATTTTATCACAGCGAGAGAGACAGCCCAATGAAAATCAGAGCAATAAATGTCTCTCTGGGTCAGTGTGAAGAATCCTGTGACAAACTCATTTCTCATAGCCAATTTGAATGCATGCATATATTCTACTCTAATTAGTTATTTGAATACATGAATAATAAGTCAAATAATGGGTGTAACCTCCAGAGAAATGAAAGCTCTCATGACATTAATTGTGACAAGCAATGAATACCCAAAATGAATACCAATGGAAAATTCATTTTGTCTTGACAGTGAACTACTTTTCAGTGCATAAATATATATGTGTGCAATGCATCTTGGGATATAAACATATATATGTAACTTCCCAGGAAAGGATGCTAAGGGAATATTCTTAACTGCTATTCTAGTTCCAAAGATTTGTAAAAGAACCAGACAATCCTAACACACTGGGTCATTTTTCAGAAATGTTTTCTTACCTAAACAGAGAAACAGAATGACCATGGAAAGCCAGAAAAGCATTGGAAACAGGAACAACTTCTGTTTTCCTGCTGGCTTCCCAATTGATTTGTTGAAAGCTGGCAAGGATCATTGGAAATGGTGCTTGCTGCTTGCTTGCTCCCTCTCCAGCATACTGTTAGTTAATCCATTTGAATTAACTTGGTTGAATAATTATTGCCCTGTATCTTTCAATATCATCCAGGTTACAATCAAGTAGACATGAGAATTTTATTAGCATATAGATTTTGTCATTTTTCAGCCCTGAGGAGGAAACCTTTTAAGGATATTCAGGAGGCTTCTTCTTACTACTTCTTGCAGGGGTGGGTTCTACTTACCTTCCCCACCAGTTCGCATCATGACGGAAGTGCACATTATGCACGCGCTCACGTCCCTTCCCGGAAATGACCTTCTGCGCATGCCTTTGCGCATGCGCAGAGGGTTTTTTTTTCAATCCGCAGCGACTGAAGGACCTTGTGTTTCCTTTGGAAGAGTTGTGTGGTTGCTTTATCATTAGAGGAAATATGCTTTACTTGTACTAACACTTTCAGTTGGTTTGCAATGCGCAGATCGTCTGTGATCAGGAGTGGGTTCTTGCCGGTTCGGACCGGTTCGCCTAACTGGTAGCGTCCCGCTGGTGACGCCACGATGACGTCACCAAACCAGATCGGTCATTGCCCATCCGTGGGTGCTGCCATCTTTTTTTTGAATTTTTTGGGGGAATTTTTCTGGGTTTTTTCTTCTGCGCATGTGCAGAAGCCGAGTTTCCGGCACTGTGCATGTGCCGCCAGCTTGTTTTTTGCTTTTTTTTGCTTTTTTTTTGCTTCTGCACATGTGCAGAAGCTGAATTTTCGGTGGGCGGGAATGCTTCCCTGACTGCTGCCTCCCTAAGCAACCTCGGAAGTTTTCAAGCTCGTCTGAAGAGGCATGTTTTTTTAAAGAAACCCCCCCAAAAGCCGCAAGATCTGGAGTTGACGGTCTCTGGTAAGATGCGCATCTCATGGCCAAGTCTGCCCATCCCTTCCCTCACCTGCCACCCTCAAATTGCACCCCACTGCGAGCGTCTCTCAGCCGTTGTATGCAGGGAAAAACCTTAAACAATAAAGAAAAACTTCTCATGAGTATGAGGCAATTAACAACTTCTTACACGCGCAATAAGTTTTTCTTTACTTGTGCAAGGTCTGGGAGTTGCTCCGAGGCTCTGAGGAGCAAAACCTCGACCACCACCACCCGAATCCCAGCCCCGCAGCGAGGGATGAGGTGATCACGTCAACAGCTCGGTCTCCCACCGTGTTCAAGCAGAGCTCCAGCGGTGCTTGAATCTGCATTGCAGGAAGACTCCGCTCTTGGGGTGCATGCACTCCAGGCTTCCTCTGGAGACACCCCCCACAACCTTCCTACAATTGCCGGGGATATCTTTCTTGGTCTGCTGGTTCCCCTTTGCCTCTTCCCGTGCCCGGGTGGGGGAAAAACACCTCAGGGCACCCTGATCCATCTTCTTCAACTGGGAGGCTCCGCTGCTCCCCAAGGGGCAGTGCTCTTGGAGGACGATGTTTTTCCCAGCCTGGAAGTTGCTTCTGAAGTGCGGAGAAGCTTCACTTTTTCTCCTCCCTAGTGAGCGAAAAGCTCACGGGCCAGCGGGGGCCAGCCCACAAGCCCTCTCTGGCCCTGGCGCAGGAGCAGCCCAAGCCAAACAGAGCCAAGCTGACCATAGCTGGGCTGCCCAACCTGAGGAACAGGCAAATAGAATGGCGGGCAAGACCGCAGAAGGCATAGCCAAAGCCACAGGCAACCGGAGCCATGGGCAGCGGATCAGCTCGCTGCGGGCCTGGGATTCGAGGGGCGGAGGTTTTGCTCTCATGATTGTGAGGAAATTAAGAACTTTTTGCACTCATGAGAATTTTTTCTTTACTCTGCAAGGGTTGCTCTGAGGAGCAAAATTTCCACCCCCTGAATCCCAGGCCCACAGCCCCCCGACCCTGCCGGCCCACCAGCTTTTTGCTCACTGGGAGGAGTAAAAAAGCCTCTCCGTATTTTGGAAGCAACTTCTAGGCTGGGCAAAACATTGTCCTCCGAGTACGCTGCCACTTGGGGAGAAACCTCCCAGTTGGGTAAGATGGATCAGGGCACCCTGAGGTGTTTTTTCCCCACCTGGGCATGGGAAGAGGCGAAGGGGCACTGGCAGACCAAGAAAGATGTCCCCGGCAATTGTAGGAAGGTTTGGGGGGTGTCCCCATTAGGAAGCCTGGAGTGCATGCACCGCAAGACCGGAGTCTTCCTGCAATGCAGATTCAAGCTCTGCTTGAACACAGTAGAAGACCGAGCTGTAGACATGACCACCTCCTCCTGGCCTCTTTTCCTCTGCCAGTAGGGAAGCTGGGTTCAGTCCGAGCTGGTCACTGCCCGGCCCAATGCCAGCCCCCCCTTGCCCGCCATTTAATTTCCCTGTTCCTGGGGTCCAGCTACGGTCGGGTCGGCTCTTGGCGGGTAAAGAATCTATGGGTGAAGTGAGCCCCTCTGGGGAGGGCAGTGGAGAGCAGCTGCCCAGGAGAACCTGGCCGCCCTCCCTCACTCTCTGGCCATTATGTGGCCGGAGGATTAGGCACCCCGAAATGCGCCTGTGTCGCCAGATCGACCTCAGACCCCACAAGACAGCGGAAGTCGGAACGCTGCCACAATCTGAGCTCCCTTTGGAGTGGGTTGCAAACAAGGTGCAAAGTGGCTCCCAAACAGAATGTGGCACACCCAGAGCTGCCGCTTCTTTGCAACAGCTGAGGACTGAAGATGTGCCTCTTCCGTCCTCGGCTGTTGGAATAAGTGGCGGCTTTGGCTGCCGCTGTGCCCGCTTCATTCTCTGGTCCCTCTCCTTCTCTCGCTCAGCTGCTACTGCCGGGGTGCTGCCAGGGCAAACACGGGGTGTGAGTGTGTGTGTAGGGGGGCATGGACCATTCGGCGCTGAGGTAGAAGCAGCCACGGTGGTGGGGAAAGTGAGGCTTCTTTGCCAGCCTTCCAGCTGGCAAAACATAAATTTTCGCTGTGGCTAGGTGGGGGGGCATGGGCCTGAGGCAGGGAGAGGCTCACCCGGGCGGCGGCTGCAACAACTGTGGGAGGAACAACCCTTCTCGCCTCTGACGGGCCTTCCCCACTGTTGCATTAAAGAATGAATCTACTCCTGCTGGCACTGAGGTAGAAGCAACCATGGTGGCGGGGAAAGCAAGACTTCTTTGCCAGCCTCCCAGCTGGCAAAACATAAATTTTCAAGGGTTCTGTGGGTGTGGCTAGGTGGGGGGCATGTGACTGAGGTTGTGGGCATGAGTAACGACAATTTGGCCACGCCTACTCAGCCACATGACCATCAAACCACGCCCACAAAATAAGCCACGCCCACAGAACCGGTAGTAAAAAAATTGGAACCCACCTCTGTGATGATGTAAGGGCAGGTGGGCGGAGCCTCCCACCGCTACCAGTTCACCCGAACCAGGGAGAACCGGTAGCAGCCCACCACTGATATGCATATCATGTGCACTTATACGCAGCTTTGTACACAGATTCCTTTGTATGCATAAAAGCTTTAAAGTTAACTGAGAGAAGAACGCTTTGTGTCTTCTGATTCTGGTCATGCCATATTGAGTGGCAAGGTCATAAAGAAATTCAAAAGAAGATGAACACAATCTTGAGCTTTCTAGAGCTGACCCCAAATGTTTGGACTACCATTCAGCAACACAGCCCTTGAATTTGAAAGGAAAAAGATGCCCCGAAACACACCCTTAATTCTTTAACCTAATCATATCTTTCCCCAAAATTATGCACTACTGTAAAGAGTTGCAGCCAATCATGGTTCAAAGCTCCTTTTTGCCCATAGCCTGAGCCTATAATCCAAGTGGGCTTCTTACCACCACATGCTCAGATTAGAGGGATACTCCATCACTTGTTCTACTTTGATTGCTATAATAAATTCAAGCAAACAGCAGAGAAGGGTCCTATATTATTTCTCTCCTTTTTTTCTTTTGTACATAGAAATAGAGGTTTTTTTGTTTAAAAAAAAATCCTGTAATACAAATATAAGCAAAAAAAATTGGGTTAGTTTGCTTGGAAATACATTTTCTCTATTTAAAGAGTGATTGGAATTTTTTTTCAAATTTTCTTTATTAATTTTCCATTTTATACATCATAATATTTTTACACAGATCTACACCCATTTTCATACATTATTATTTTGTTTGTATAATTTACACATTATTTTTCCATATTTATAAAGTCTTATATCTTCGTCTCACATTGTCTCTCAAACTTCCCTTTTTTTTGGTCCAATCATACCATTTTGTCCATATTTCATAGTATTCCGAATTGTTTTGTCCTTTCAGTTCAATAGTTAATCTGTCCATCTCGGCACATTTGTATATCTTTGCCTATGTATTACATTCTCGGACGGCACTTGCATGTCCTTCCTAGTAATTGGAATTTTTATAGATAGTTTTTTTTTATTTTAATTGGCTGCTTTATACCTTGGCTTTTATTTATTTGTATATTTCTTTTCTTTCTGTTATTATTTATTAATGTATTCTATTGAAATTCTTTTCTTTGTACTTTTTTTTAAAAAATCCTGTAATCAGCCCAGGGAATTATCATCATTGGAAGGATTAAAATGATGATGGAGAGATAAATTGTTCTGTCCCAGTTTTTACAGCACAGTAATAAACAAAATAAGCAAATATAGTATTCCAGATCAGAGCTTGCCTTTCCTTAAAACTAAAATTCATTTTTTCTTTCTCTACTAAAGATGCAGCATGATTGCTTTAGTGTATGAGAACCACAAACAAAAAATTAAATATCATCACTTTACTTCCTTATATTTAAGAGCTATAATCTCCCCCCGCCCATCTGATAGAAGTTTTTGATATGCTGCTTGGTCATAAACTAAAATGTCTAATCGAATTTTCTTTCGGGGATGGGGGCAGGCAGGCAGGCTTTTAAGATTAACTTTAAACTTTCTAAATTATTTTAGTTCCAGTGTAACCTAAAACTGTCATGCCAAGAAAGCTGAAGCAAGCAAACCGTTCTTAGGGGAATATCTACAGTGCATCAGAGAATTGGTTGGTGTATCAGATTGCAAGTCATTTCATACTTATTCAAGGCTAACTGCCTCGTGCCTCTCAGAAAGCACATCAAATTGTACCATTTTAAAAAATGCCAAGTTTGGCTAGCAGCATGGCTCAACACAAATAGCAACAAATCCAGATACACCTGGAAAATGGTACAGTTAGTCATGCAAGGCATCGGTTAAAATGAAAAGCTCAGTAAGAAGAATAAAACAAAAATGCTGAGAAAGTGAACTTGATGTTTTCAGAGTAACAAATGTGTACAGTACTTACCGTATTTTTCGGAGTATAAGATGCACCGAAGTATAAGACGCACCTTAGTTTTGGGGGAGGAAAACAAGGAAAAAAGGCCTCTGCCTCCAAGCAATTTGCCAAACAGCAAACAGTACATATGATATACACTGTTTGCTGTGTATTTCTGTGCATGTGTGCCTGACCCATAAAAATTTATTTATTTTATTTATTTTGGTGGATTTCTATGCTGCCCAATCCCTAGGGACTCAGGGCGGCTCACAGCATGTAGATCCAATACAAAATAAAAGTTCATTAAAATATATAACAATACACAATGCAATGGTTAAAAAATACAGAAAATACAAAAGTTAAAAGAGTATCTCATTCACCCCGCCTGCCGGAAGAGCCAGGTCTTTATTGCTTTCCGGAAGGTCAGTAGGGTGGGGATGGTCCTGATCTCTGGAGGAAGTTGATTCCACAGGGAGGGAGCTCCCACAGAGAAGGCCCTCCCCCTAGGTCCCGCCAGCCGACATTGTTTGGTCGACGGGACCTGGAGGAGGCCGACTCTGTGGGCTCTAACCGGTCGTAGGGAGGTATGCGGCAGGATGCGGTCCCGAAGATAACCTGGCCCTGAGCCATGTAGGGCTTTAAAGGTAACGACCAACACCTTAAATTGGATCCGGAGACTAATGGGCAGCCAATGCAGCTGGCGGAGGATAGGTGTTATGTGGGTGCATCTAGGTACACCCACCACAGCTCGCGCAGCTGCATTTTGCACCAATTGCAGTCGCCGGACACTCTTCAAGGGTAGCCCCATGTAGAGCGCATTGCAGTAATCCAGCCGTGAGGTGATAAGGGCATGAGTGACTGTAAGAAGTGCCTCCTTCTCCAAGTAGGGTCGCAATTGGTGCACAAGACGTACTTGTGCAAAGGTCCCCCTAGCCACAGCTGAAAGATGTTGTTCCAATTTTAGCTGTGGGTCTAGGAGGACACCCAAATTGCTAACCCATTCTGAGGGGGCTAATTTCTCCCCCCCAAGAACCAAGGAGGGACAGTTGGTCGAGTCCTTAGGAGGCAATATCCACAGCCAAAATAGCAAAGAATTGGAGAAATGTACTTTATGCCAGAAAGTTTTCTTAAATGTAGTCACACTAACTCCTCCCAATTATTTAAATAGATCTACTCCAAGGTAAGTCAGGATTTAACTGTAATACTAAACAGGACACAGTTACATTTCAGACTATACTTGTACAGAGCTGTTAAAATTAATTAAAATTTCTGGAAGTATACATTATTCTCTATTATTTAAAAGAAGATACATTAGCACTGGACCTCTTCAGAGCAAGCATTTATTTTAAAAAGCTTCTTTATTTTGTTAAGTTGTCTAGAGGTCTCCAACCTTGGCAACTTTTAAGACTTGTGGACTTCAACTCCCAGAATTCCACAGTCAGCAAAGCTAACAAAGCTGGCTGTGGAATTCTGGGAGTTGAAGTCTGTCACGCAGTGATTTTATATTGCCTGTTACATGTATATGCAGGGAGATGCATGGAGATGCATCCCTATCAAATATAATGGTTTATTCCTGAGCACGTGATTTATGTTCCTAGTACGCATGTGTACATTCCTTCATTCCTTTTGTACTCTGCTTCGGACGAAGCAACACCTTTTATATAGCCAGTATGTGAACTTATTATTTTTATATCAAAATAAATATCTTATTCATTAGAATTATAATGCGGTTTATTTTGGCAATGTCAGAGTTCCAGGAAAAGATTCAGTTCGCCTCTGATAAGAGTAATTCTTCTCCTTCTAACAAAGTCCACAAGTCTTAAAATTGCCAAGGTTGGAGACACCTGGCTAGAACAATAATAAAGCAGTCTTTAAAAAATAAGTCTAATAATTTGAACATTCTACAGACATTTATAGTTATTCACTTACCCCCTTGCATCCAGCAGAAAATAAAAATCTGCGTGTCTCTCCCAGCTATTTGCCTCTTTGCAGCTAGTTTCACTTTCATTTTCCCACGTGGCAAACCTAATCAGCTGTAGGTCGGGAAACTGCTACTGACTTGCTTGGCTTTACAGGCTCTTCCCTCTTTGCTGCAAACAGGTAAATTGCTGGAAGACAGAGGCCAAAGGGTGGGGGGGCTGCATTCGGTGTATAAGATGCACCCAAGTTTTCACCCTATTTTGGGGGGTAAAAAGGTGCGTCTTATACTCTGAAAAATACGGTAAGTCATGCAATTGTTCTCCTATATTTTAACTTTCCAGGTTTCTGAAATGTATAATTTTTACCTGCAGATGTTTCATTCACCAGCACCAATACTAGTCAGCCTGGAGTTTGTTTCTGGTTTAAATACAATGAACATCCATTTTACTGGAAGATGTTGTATAGGCAGTCTGCTTCCTGTCCGGTTTTTCTGGAATACTGCAGTACATTTGTACTCGTTTGAATAATCCGATTGCCCAGTTTTTCTTATGGGGGGAAATTAGAAACGCAAGACTACAGAAAAACAACCCACAGCAACTAAGTGCTCCATTGTGAAAATAACAACTCAACCTCCCATGAACAGGCCACCTATACAACATCTTCCAACAATGTGGATACCCATGCAACTTGATCAAAACAAATGTCTGACCACTCAGTCCACTACAGCACAATCGACACAAGCTGTAAAAAAGATAACACTAGCATATATGATAAATATCTCAGAAACAGACTGTTACAGCGTCAATGTAGCACACAATCCAACTAAAGCCCTCCAAAACTTAAGTAAAGCCCTAATAGAAAAAAACACCTTCAATATAAAGAAAAAGGACTGTAATAGTCACAATATAGACAATTAAGAAGTAAATTAGATTGTAGTTTACTGTACATTCATGACCACCAGCTTGCAGTGAGCTGAAAACGCCTTAATCATACAATACAAGACAGACTCAACCACAGTTTCAACTGGGAAAGTGTGGGCTTTCTAGACCAAGCCAAATCCAAAAATGTTAACTTGTTATTCAGACAAATCGACCATCAATAGACATTTAGAAATGCCCCTATTTATCCAGCATTTAAAAGAGACAACAAAGAGCTAAGAAGCAAACAAAAAGACCACAACATATCCCCTCCAGTACCCAAAACCTAGATAAATTGGGATTAACACCAGTCAAAAAATCAAGCAGAAAACAATACCCTATTCAAAGAACTACCACGGACAAAATCAAACCCACACTAACACGGCAGGGGAAGCTACAGTGTATAAACAGATCAAACCATACACTGAATAACACTGATGATGTTACCTAGTTGGGTAATGAAATGTCTGCAAATAAACAACTAAGCTCAGAAAACCAAGGGCGTCACAGTTCAACCCAGTGCTACATATATTCTCTTCTACTGGAATATATATACTGTGTGTGTGTGTGTGTGTGTGTGTGTGTGTGTGTGTGTGTGTGTGTGTGTGTGTGTGCATAGCATTTTTTGCTGATAAATGAAAATAAAGGGAGACTATTATAGATCTATTTCGAGCTACTTAGCTCTCGTCAGAAAGCCATACCCTTACTGGGATTTGAACCTGGGCTGCCTGCCACATGTGTGTGTGTGTATGGGTGTGTGTGTGTGTGTGTGTGTGTGTGTGTGTGTGGTTGTGTGTGTGCATAGCATTTTTTGCTGATAAATGAAAATAAGGGAGACTATTATAATATGTATATATATATATATATATATATATATATATATATATATATATATATATATATATATATATATATATATATTCATTTATCAGCAAAAAAAAATCCTACATATATATATATATATATATATATATATATATATATATATATATATATATATATATATATATATATATATATATATATATATATATATATATATATATATATATATATATTAAAAACAGATAATTATCCAATGACCACTACTAATAACAGTACATAATTAAATAGATTTTTTTTTAAAAAAAATCCCTGAAATGCTGACTTATGTTATTAGATTTTGCATTTGCAATATAGGAACTGCTGATTTAAACCTCCCTAAGATAAATACCAGGTGAGTCTGATGGACTCTCTCTGTTGGAAAGAGTTCACTGTGATTTTGAAATTATTTTACCTCAATTTCTGTTCTAAATATTTATAACATAGCAGAACAGGGAGATGTAATTCTTTAGCTTTGGTGTACTGATTTTCTACATGCATGTTGTTTTTCAATTTTAATGTCTGACTTCCATTTTAAAATGATACAGTTATGATTTATACTGTACAATAGCAATTATTCACACCATATTGTGTACATAGTAAAACTGTTTTCATTTGGAGATCATTTTTTGAGGATTGGGAGGTCACATACTTTGGAAAGTACCGTATGTATATGTCTTGCAGGTCATCTAGTCCAACCCCCTGCCCAAGCAGGTTCCTCCCAGTTCGGACCGATTCGCCCGAACCAGTAGCAACCCACTGGTGACATCACAATGATATCACAGAACCAGTTCGGTCTGTGCCGGTCCGTGGATGCCGCCATTTTTTTTAAATTGCTTTTTGGGGGGATTTTTTTTTTGCTTTTTTTTGCTTTTTTTTAAATTTTTTCCAGGTTTTTTTTCCTTCTGTGCATGCGCAGAAGCCGAGTTTCTGGCACTACACATGCATCACCATCTTGTTTTAGGCTTTTTGGGGGGGAATTTTGTTTGATTTTTTTGGGCACTATGTGAGCACAAAGCAGGTTTGCACCCACGAGGCGCAGCCACACGGCACGTGAGGAAGCGAACCGGCAACGAGGTAAGTTAGAACCCACCCCTGGCTGTGACAATCCATTCATCTTCAAGCAACCGCTGAAGATAAACCGCATCAGAATGGCCAAGTTACCTACTAATTATTGGGAAAATAAATTTTGTTTGAATGTCTCTATAAAAAGAGCAGTGAAGGATGGGTCCAGAGGTTTCCACCTCCCCAGAATCACAGGGTCAGAATTTTCAGTCAATGATATCCCTTTATATTTTCCATCCAGGGTGGCTGGTAGAGGAACACATGGCCAGCCAGGAGTGGGATTTGGGGGTTATCCAAACTGCACTGAATCTTAGCTAGAGGTTCTCCCGAACCCCTGCAAACCCCCAGCAGCCCACCCCTGCTCTCAAGGCTCTTTAAGACCTACAATGGTGAAACTGTACTGCTCAGTCCAGTTCCTAATAGGCAGCAGAAAGACAGAACATCCCAGTGAACGGTGCCCTGCGAGTATGCAGTCCCCAAGGATATAACCCATAAGAGCCGAGGTGGCGCAGTGGTTAAAATGCAGCACTGCAGTTCAGCAGTTCAGCTGTTCAAATCTCACCGGCTCAAGGTTGACTCAGCCTTCCATCCTTCCAAGGTGGGTAAAATGAGGACCCAGATTGTTGGGGGCAATATGCTGAACTCTGTAAACCACTTAGAGAGGGCTGTAAAAGCACTGTGAAGCGGTATATAAGTCCAAGTGCTATTGCTATTGCTATTTTCTGCCCTCACCCGAGTCAGATGTGCCCTTAACATTTTCTCATAAGGTACATCCCCAATCACATCTCCCAGAAAATGGTCACAAATCCTTATGAGGGCTAGATGGGGATTCTGCTTGCCAAAGGTGAAGACCCTCTGATTGATCAATTGGCTGTTGTCCACAGAGACAGAGACATTCAGGAGGTGTTACAGCAATAAAAGGCATCTTTCTGTCAATAGAAGTCTAACAAGGCAGTTGACAATTTTAAAAGACTCTAAAAAGGCTGAATATATGAAACATACGAAATAATTCAGACATGATTATTATTATTATTATTTTATTATTGTTGTTGTTATTATTATTATTATTATTATTATTATTATTATTATTATTATTATTATTATTATTATTATTATTATTATTATATTTATTTATTTATTTATTTATTTATTTATTTATTTATTTATTTATTTATAAGATTTATATACTGCCTCATAGTGCAAGCACTCTCTAAGCGGTTTACACCATTAAGCAATTTATATATACAGTATTTACATTGCCCCCAACAATCTGGGTCCTCATTTTACCTACCTCGGAAGGATGGAAGGCTGAGTCAACCCTGAGCCGGTGAGATTTGAACAACTGAACTCAAATGATCACAGTCAGCTAAAGTAGCCTGTGGCGTAGCGGTTAGAGTGGGGTACTGCAGGCCACTTTAGCTGACTGTGATCCGCAGGTCAGCAGTTCAAATCTCACCGGCTCAAGGTTGACTCAGCCTTCCATCCTTCCAACGTAGGTAAAATGAGGACCCAGATTGTTGGGGGCAATGTAAAATATATACAATGCTTAATGGTGTAAACCGCTTAGAGAGTGCTTGCACTGTGAGGCGGTATATAATAAATAAATAAATAATATATAATATAATAAATAAATAAATAAATAAATAAATAAATAAATAAATAAATAAATAAATAAATAAATAAATAAATAAATAAATATTGCACTCTAACCGCTGCATCTCCTCGGCTCTTATCATTGGACCTGGAAAAATTCTGCAGGGCCTCCCTATTTTTTAATTTTTCCAGGCAGCCATTATTGTCTATTGATTTATGTTTCAGACTCAGGCTGCAAAGAAGAAAGCAAAAGGCAGATAGACAGATGAAGCATGCCTGTGAATGAATGAGGAAGGACGCTGAAAATAAACCTAACATGAGAGGACAGGTTAAAAAAAAAAAGAATTTCACATATATCTAAAAATGACAGAGCGAAAAGTGGTGAGCATAATTTAGCTGACAGGTGGGGAAAACATATCTTATGCAAATGGCGCTTGATAGTTAACAGTAGGAAGCATTGTGATAATGGACTTTAATGGCATGGTATCTTGTTGTGGCCCACCAGCAGCCCGTGCAGCTGGTAGCTAATTCCCGCAGCGCAGAGGCTGATGTGGTGATGCGCCAGCGGCCTGTGCAGCTGGCACCCAAGTCAGACAGTGAGGAGGCTGGAGAGGACTCGGTGCCAGAGGCGGAGATTCAGCCAGGGCCTTCAGAACCTCCAGAAGCTCCCATCAGTGACGAGGAAGAAGAGGAGGAGCCTATTCTCAATGCACGGGCACGCAGAGCTGCCAAAGGCAGGAATGGTTCCTCAGAGGAGGTCTCCTCGGGAGTAAGGCTTGGGGCTAATTGGCCACTCCCCTGGCCTATTTAAGGGATGATGACGAAGGAAGCAATTTGCAGGAAACAACATGCATTCATATTCCTTCGTGTCTTGACTCTGATCGGCTCTTGTTCTCTCTCTTGGCATTTTTCCTGCAAAGTGCTTCTGGGCATTTTGCCAACCACTGTAAGCTTGCTGATATCTACAAGTCTGTTTACTCAGCCTTGAGTTATTATTTCATGGACTCGTGCTGGCTGTTAATGAAGTTGAATTAACAGCCAGTGTTCAGAAAAGACTGCTTTAAACTGTATTTGTGTTTGACAGCTACTAAGAAAGCTCATTAGTAGCCCTTAATTAGTAAACTAAGATTTGTACAGACTTTGTGAGTGCTGCGTTCTTTGTGGTCCATAACTGGGACAGAACAGTATCTTATATTCACAAGGCTGGATGAGTGGTATCTCTGTAGAATTTCCAGTAAGGAAAGAAAAAAGTGAGATGCCAAGTTTAGGCATGCCTGTTCCAGAAGATGTAATGGAGGACTTGCCAACAGATCTCAGATATTTTTTTATAAGAAATATAACAATATTGTGAATATCAAAAGTAGGCAGCTTTGGTGTTCACGGACTGCACTGAACAAATGAAGTGAGACAAAGTCTATGAGACAAGGTATACCCATAGGTACGATTAGGGTTTTTCAGTTTTACCCTGTTTTTGAATTTGGGTGGATTCTTCATAAATTTGTACACTATAATTAATTTAGTTTATGAATATATTTTTCTGAAGGTATTGAGGCCTGAAATGGCATGAGGTTTACTTATTAACACAGGATTTGATCCTGAACGCAGTTTTAGTAGATTTCATGTCTATGATGTTTCTGTTTCTACCTCCACTTGAATGTAATAAGTTTTAAGTATTACACTTGAATGTAATAAGTTTATAATCTATTATTGTAAATTGGTAGAACATAATATAGATGACAATTATGTGATAAGAATGATTCATCTTAATGAAGCATTTTAATCCTGTTCATCACTTCAATGAATACTGCCCATTAAAGTCACTCTACTTCAGGAGTGTCAAAGTTGTGGCCCATGGACTGGATGCGTCACGTGCTGGCCACACCCACCCTCATTTTAGCTAAGGGGGGAAGTCGCGATATGTCACGTGATAACAACGTGATGCCGTGAGTTTGACATCCCTGCTCTACTTCAACCAAGAGTATACCAGAACACATCACTTCAATAGACCTACCTGCCTCACAAATACAGGTTTCTGAAGCTGAATAAAGCAAAGCAGCACACAACTCTTCCTCAGGCAGCCATTTTACTTTGTGAAGGCGCCACAGAGGAAAACTTCACTCAATTCTCTGTCCAAGGGAAGCAGCCATTCAAAGATCAGCACAGCCTCAGAACTGAACATTAATTTTGTAAGCTACAATGAAACCTATGCTGTTTTGAATATTTAGAGGCATTGAAATTGAACCCAGCAACACCAAACACAGATTCTAGGGAATTTAAGACAATCTTAACCTGAGGCTTTAAATATTATTTTTAGTTTAAGGATTCAGGGCATAGAAATCATTGATAAAATGGATATGAATCTCAAAACAGCTTGACTAATTATTTTAGTAATGGACGAGAGTCAGAGGGGGTATTCAGCCGGTTTGGACCAGTTCGGGCAACCGGTAGTGGCCATTTTGACCAGTTCGGAGAACGGAAAATACCACCTCTGGTTGGCCACGCCCTCCCACCCCCGCCGTTCCCTGTCCTATATTCCTCTTTTTTTTTAACTCAACTGAGTCGCGTGGCAGAGCGGATTGCCGTGCTTCAGCTGAGCTAAACAACAGCTCAGCTCACCAGCGCTGACACCGAGGGCAGTCTTTGAGTGCTGTCACATTTTCAAGCAGCGCATGTGAGCAAATTGCATGTGCCGAAGGTTTTGCGCATGTGCGGACGTGCTTGCTCACATTTTTGGTGCTGCTTGGCGAACCGGTAGGTAAATTATGTGAATCCCACCCCTGACGAGAGTGCTGGAAATGGGAGTGAAAAAATCTTATAAGAGATGTTGCAGGAAAGAATGAAAATCTGCATTCCTGCCATGTACATCAAATGTGGGTCTGTGCTAAATATTGTTCAGATACAGCAATAGTCTGGGGTATACAAAACTTCTTGACTCAAACACTTCCACAATACTTCAAACCAGTAGAAAAAATACCAGTAAGTTACTTCAGCATAAAATCAGGAATTTTAAGATCAAAACACAGGAGTGTAACCTACTTTCGATACAATAATCCAGTGATGGCGAACCTATGGCACACGTGCCACAGGTGGCACGCAGAGCCATATTTGCCAGCACGCGAGCCATTGCCCTAGCTCAACTCCAGCATGCATGTGCGTGCCAGCCAGCTGATTTTTGGTTCATGTGGAGGCTCTGTGAGGGCATTTTAGGTTTCCAGAGGGCCTCCAGGAGGGTGTTTTCACCCTCCCCAGACTCCAGGGAAGCCTCTGGAGCCTGGGGAGGGCAAAAAACGGGTCTACCAGGCCCACCGGAAGTCGGGAAATGGGCCATTTCCGGCCTCCAGAGGGCCTCTGCGGGGGCGTGAGCGGCCTTTTTCGCCCGCCCCAGGTATTGAATTATGGGTGTGGGCACTCACACGTGTGTGACAGCACGCGCGCACGCACTTTTGGCACCTGAGGGAAAAAAGGTTCGCCATCACTGCAATAATCTATACACGTTTAGATTTTCCAAATTCAGAATGTAGTTTTTTTGCTACACAAAAAAACTACAAAAAAAAATTCTATTAGGATGATACCATTGGCCGTGAAAGATAATCTGAGATCAACTGGTAATTCTTGAGCCAGATATCACGGTCACCCATTCTAGCCCTCTACATAATAGATCCCCTGGAGGTTGCAGATCAATTTAGGTAGAAAATAATCTGACTGCCATCAGATTAAAAATGGTTTTGCATGCTCAAACTGTTTCTACTTAGCTCAACTGACAGATGTGTTTTCCCAGTTTCTATTTTAGTGACATTTTCAATTTGTTATTTATATTTCAGTGAACTGTGGGGGAGTATAAAATGAAGTCCAATATTTAATCTAGATACTATATTTAATATCCCAGTCAGGAGGGAGTCGAGTAATATTAATATAAATGAATAAGATTCCACTCCAAGGGTAGACAGTTCAAGTGATTGTTCTTCTGGAAAAATGATGCAGGCTCTTTTGGAGGGAAAAAGAGGCAGAGTGACATTGAGAGATGGACGTTTAGATTAATCCTAATCCCAACCCTTTGTATTTTGCCTTTCTGTCTTGTTGTTTAATTGCAAACAAATTAATAGAACTCTGTAGAACTTGAGAACTGAGAGAAAAAAAGGTATTGTTTATTAAAACATTAATATGTTGTTTAACAAATAATGAGATAAAAATAATCACCAATATATGAAATATTTGCATTTGTCTAGTGACATAACAAGTTTATGACATTCAAGTTCAATCTGTGTTTGCAAATAATAAACTATATAATAGTTCAGATAAATGCTGTATCACATATATAACCATGGGAAAGGTGGACAAAGTTTTTTTTTAGAAACCATATCTGTTTTCCTTTCTGCTTTCTTTCTGAAAGCATTTCGTTTCTTAAATTTATATTGATAGAGTTGGTGCTTGTATTTCCAGCAGAAAATAGTGCATTAAATCTCCCAGAACCTTAATATATGTGATATCTATTTATCGAGCGAGAGAGAGAGAGAGAGAGAGAGAGAGAGAGAGAGAGAGAGAGAGAGAGAGAGAGAGAGAGAGAGAGAGAGATAGGACAGGACAGGACAGGACAGGACAGGACAGGACAGGTCAGGACAGACAATTGAAACTTGTATTTTGTATTTTGTATTTGTTTATTTGTAAGCATATATGATTATAAGCAAAGTATAAACAGTAAAAACATGATTGAATATATATATAATATTTATTTATTTATTTAAATTTCTATGCCGCCCAACTCCCGGGGGACAAGCATGAATAAGAGTACAAGAGGTATGAATATATAGGTACATTTGGACAGGAACGGCAGGCACGATTGTGCGCCGCCCCTTACCGACCTCTTAGGAATGGGGTGAGGTCGATGGTAGATAGTCTAAGGTTGAAGTTTTTGGGGTTTGGGGAAGAAACTACTGAGTCAGGTAAAGTGTTCCAGGCTTTGACCACTCTGTTGTTGAAGTCGAATTTTTTGCAATCAAGTTTGGAGCGGTTTACATTAAGTTTGTATCTATTGTGAGCTTATGTATTATTGCGGTTGAAGCTGAAGTATTCGTTAACAGGTAGGACGTTGGGGCAGATAATTTTGTGAGCTACACTTAGGTCAGATCGAAGGCGGCGTAGTTCTAAATTTTCAAGTCGCAGAATTTCAAGTCTGGTTTCATAAGGTATTCTGTTGTGAACAGAGGAATGTAATACTTGTGAAGTATCTCTGGACATTCTCAATTGTGTTAATGTCTGATATGTAGTGTGGGTTCCAGACAGATGAGCTGTATTCAAGAATCGGTCTAGCAAAACTTGCCACTATGCGATTGACTCTTGCCACTATTCCGCAGGGATTGCAAAGACTCAAGCCTTTGCAATCCAATGGACCACAGATATCCCTGTGCTAAATCTTGGTTTGACCTTTTTATCGAATAAATGAAAATGTCTAAACTAAACTAGAAGACATGATTGTCAAACTAGGACAGCTAGATTCGCATATTGACTCAGCTAAAAGCAATGTACACATTATGGTTTATTATGAAGAGTGAAGATTATCATTTATATGATTCTATAACAATCATCAGGGAGGAAATGATGATTATGTTGTGTGCTATCATGAAAGAGCCCCTGATACAACACAGTGTGATATTTTCAGTCACATACAATGTTCTAATCTCTAGTACCATTGTTTTCTGCTTAATGTGTTCTACGGCCCTAGCTACCGAGGCTTGTAAATCATATTTATACTGTACTTTAAGGCATATCCAACATAGTTACCAAGATTTATTCAACAAAACATAGTCTGATGTATAGATTATTCTAGAGCAGTGTTTCTCAACCTTGGCAGTTTGAAGATGTGTGGACTTCAGCGTTGCTGGCTGAGGAATTCTGGGAGTTGAAGTCCACACATCTTCAAACTGCCAAGGTTGAGAAACACTGTTCTAGAGACTATGAATTCTAGGCCTCTCTTACACATGAAAGCCGGGTGGGTGACTATGGGCCAGTCATTTCCTTCAACTCAACCCATCTCACAGTGTTTGTTGTTGTGAGGAAAATAGGAGACGGAGTAGGATTAGATATGTTTGCTAGGCTGAGTTATTTATAAAAATAAAAAATATGGATAAAAATTAATTAAGAAATGATTGGTTGTAGTGTTCTAAGGAAAAAAGAATTCTTTGGAATTCAAGTTCATCAAAGTGAATCTTTTACGTAAACATTTCAGTGTTGTGAGTTTTCTATTTAGATGACCAAATATTTTAGTAGAATACAACAAAAAGTGGTTCTGTGTTTATAAATTAAAGTAACTCTAATAAACAATGCAATACTTTATTAGAGTTACTTTAATTTATAAAGACACAGAACCACTTTTTGTTGCATTCTACTAAAATTCTACTAAAATATTGTATTCTGTTAAAATATTTGGTCATCTAAATAGAAATATTTGCCAAATGGGTCCAAGAAAACTGGTACATCTGTGGTATATCATTTTTGGGCAATACTTATCAAATCTTTGGCAGGATTATTAGAAAATGTTCTAACTGGAAGTTGGAGGATGCCTTTGGCCATAATAAAGATTTATTCATTCATGAAGAATAAAAAGTCAAACATAGACAATATATACACTACTGCCATTTGTAGGAGGTGTCTTCTTATATCTTGAAGGATATTTTGTTCTGAAATATGTAAGGGAAAGAAGTATTATTATGGTCTCACCACCTAAGGACATTCTAAGAAGCAGACCATTCTTTCAATATTTAAAAACTTTATTTTGCTGTATGCAACCTAGTGAATAGTTAAAGGCTCATCTAATTTCTTCACTTGTCTCTTACAGGCTACAAGCCAGATGTTAGATGACTGTCTTTCACGATTCTCATACGACTCTGAGATATCTACTTGGATTCACCATGAGGCAATGCAAATTCTCAGAGATAGGAACTCTTCTTTGTTGACCAAATAAGGTTGGGGATCCATACATTTTGCCTTAAGTATGAATCTATTCATTATCTGCAACAGATCCCTAGTTATTTTTGTTTTCAATATCTTGAATGTTTTGTTTTATCAATATCGATATTTTGTTTTCAATATTCAAAGTTATTTGTCCATGGAGTTCTTATTTATCAAAGGGATATGAAGTATATATAAATAGAAAAGAAACCTCAAGTTGTCTCAGTCCATAGGAAAAAGTAAACATCTGTTTATACACACACACACACACACACACACACACACACACACACACACACACCAAGAAACTCTCTACAATTTCAGACAAATGGCTGTCCAGTCTCTTCTTAAAAACTGCAGTGATGGAGTAGCAACAACTTCGGGAGGCAAGCCGATCCATTGGTTAATTGTTCTCACTGTCAGGAAATTTCTGCTTAGTTCCTTGTTGGTTCTCTCCTTGATTAGGTTCTATCCATTGCTTCTGGTACTTTGGAAAATAGTTGAACCCCTCTTCTTTCTGGCAGCCCCTCAAATATTGGAACACTGCTATCATCGTCCTTCTTTTTCACTAGACTATATATACCCAATTCCTGCAACTATTCTTCAGCCTCCAGCCCCCTCATCATCTTTGTTGCTCTTCACTGCACTCTTTGTAGAGTCTCAACCAGGGGTGAAATCCTCCCGGTTCGCTCTTACCTGTTGGTCGCTGCACAGCCCAACAACCTGGTGGCATTCGCAGCGCGGGGCGTCCCCCGCCCGCTTCCCCCGCCCGCCTATATGCCGGCATCTGCGTTCTTTTGCCCTCTGCGCAAGCAGAACGCTTTGCGCATGCGCAGAGGGCAAAAGAACGCAGATGCCGACATCCAGGTGGGTGAGGGAAGTGGGCGGGGGAAGCCCCGCGCCGCGAACACCACCAGGTTGTTGGGCTGTGTGGCGACCAACAGGTAAGAGCGAACCGGGAGGATTTCACCCCTGGTCTCAACATCGTTTTTTACATTGTGATAACCAAAACTGGATGAAGTATTCCAAATGTAGTCTTACCAAGGCTGTACTAACACTTCACATGATCTTGATTCTATCCCTCTGTTAATGCAGCCTACGGTTGCATTGGCTTTTTTGATGGCTGAAGCACACTGCTGGCTCATATTTAAGGGATTGTCCACTAAACTCCAAAATCCCTCTCACAGTTACTGCTATTCAGCCAAGTTTCACCTAATCTGTACCTGTACATTTGGTTTCTCTTATCTAAAATCTTACTTTTCTTTACACTGAATTTCATTTTGTTAGAAAGGGCCCAGTCTTCAAGTCTGTTGAGATCAATCTGGATATTGAGTCTATCTTCTGAGGTGTTGACTACTGTATTTCTGCCAGTTTGGTGTCATCTTCAAATTTGATGAGTTCCCCTTCTATTCTCTCATCTAAATCGTTTATAAAGAGATTGAAGAGTATTGGGCCTAAAACAGAATCTTGGGATACCTCACTGCTTACTTCCCTCCATGTAGATGTAGTTCCATTAAGGACTACACATTGAGTGCAGTTTGTCATCCAGTTACAAATCCGTTAAGTGGTGATTCTGTCTATCCCACATTTTTCTAACTTACCATGAAGTAGGCTGTGGTCTACTTTGTCAAATGCTTTACTGAAATCCAAGTATGCTATGTCCACATCATTTTGCTGATCCACTAATTTAGTCACTTTGTCACAGAATGAAATAAGATTCGCTTGGCATGATCTGTTTTTGACAAACCCATGTTGGCTTCTGGTTATAACTTTGCTTGGTAGGTGTTCATAGATCTGTTGCTTGATTATCGTTTTCAGAATCTTCCCAGGTATTCAAGTCAGGCTGATTAGTCTGTAGTTTCCTAGATCTGTTTTTCCCCTTTTTTTGAAGATAGGAATAACTTCAGCTCTTTCCCAGGCCTCTGTTCTCCAGGATCTTTGAAAGATATGGTCCAATGGTTCTGAGATCACATCTGCCAGCTCCTTCAGAACTCTGGGATGTAATCCATCAGATCATGGTGATTTGAATTTGTCTAGAGTGGACAGGTGTTCGTTGGACTCCTTTTGCAATTTTTAAAATGGTTTTTACAAGGCAGAAACTAGTCCTACCATATGAAACCAATCTTTGCGTAATCCCAAGCATAGCCAATTGCATAAGTGTGGCAGCAAGGAGAAAATGTTGGGAGACATTTCCAAAATTATTGCTTGTTAAGCTACTACTTTCTCATCATTTTCAAATCAAAATATATATCACTTTTTTCTTTCTATCCATTACAAATATCTTTACACTCCTTCATACTTGTGAAGAAAGCTACAGAACTTCTAATTAAATATTGCCTCCTTAAGCATAACAAAGGTGCTTTAGTCAATTGACTAGGAGCCAGCATTTTCATTTCTTTAATCCTTTCTCTCTCTAACATAGCACACTCCTCTAATTTCAACACTGCCAAGGACCTTTCAATCACACTGACATATATTCAAAACATCTCACTAAAATTAATACATTCTCAGTTTCTACTACCCAAACCTGATAATGTATTAACTTGAGAAAACTTCTTGAAATCAAGAGCCTGGGTATAATGGAAAGAAAGACAAAAGGAGAGAGAATTTTTTGCTCTTTCCATAAATAACTTTTTTTCTTAATCAGAAGGATGTATGAAATTTTAGCTGTGACATTTTGCACACTTACCAGTGAGGAAAACTGAATGAATCAAGTGGGATTTTCTTATGGCTAAACAAACAACAGACTAAATATGTTTTCTATTGTCCCAGAACTTACATTTAAAATAAGAAAAGACATTTTCACGAATGAAGGAGAATATATGTGTGCCAGGATAAAGTTGCAGGATCCAATCTGTGTTGGTCACTGGGACCAGAGATTTAGTCTTCATGCTGGAACCTATCCTCATGGAACGTCTCTCTAGCAGAATGTGTGCTTTGAACTATTCTGGATGTGGTATTTATATCGTGCCCGGTTGTGTATGGCTTTTTAGATGTTGATTGGGGTGTTGATGGCTGGCTATGATGTCATTGGCTGTTGTTTCCTTGTGCTGCCAAGCCCTAGCCTCCTGTTTACTAGATAAACTGGTGATAAGTCAGTATTCCTGATTGACTGATCAGGGGCCTGTTTCCCAGGCTTCAATCACTTCCCTAATTGTTTTTGTACCTGCTCGTCCAACAATCTTAGTAGCTGAAAAATTGAATATATGTTCTTGTTCACTGCAGTGTAAGGCTACGAATGAGTTCAGGTCTCCCTGTGTTCTTGCAATCTGGTGGTTAGTTTCTTCCTTGTCTGTCTGACATAGTCACGGGGTCAATCCACTCAGGGAATCCAGTAGATTACATTGGAAGTATTTCCCACCTCCAAGTGATCTTTATCATGCATAATTTGTCCTCATCTGATAGCTTCTGTGTGGTGTGCGATGACCACTTGCAGATCTTGGAAGCTGTAGAATGGGTTTGGCAGCACAAGGAAACAACAGCCAACAACTTGTTAGCCATCCACACCCAAACAAAAAAGGCACACACAACCAGGCACTATATAAATACCTCACACAACATAGCCCAAAGCACACACTCTGCTAGAGAGAAGTTCCCTGAGGATCGGCTCCAGAACAAGTATGAAAGTTTGGAAGACTAAACCTCTGGTCCAGATTGGATCCTGCAAAAGACATTTTGACAGAATACCAGGCAAAACTTTCAAAACAGAGTGACTTTCTAAGAAAGTCCTAATTCTTTGAATTAGATATTTGTGGTTAAGAGGCTGGATAAAGGCCAGCAGCAGATTTCTTTCCTGGGTAGGATTTGAACTAAAATACCTTTACTTCCAATTTTTCCTTGTAAATGATTGCATAGAATCATCACTCGCAAAATGTGTTGGTTGATTTTATAGAAATTCAAAATGGCTTACCTCCTCCAATATCCCCAATCTGGATTGATAAATGACTGATATAAAACTACTGTGTGATCCTTTGTAGCTAAATCAGGATTTGAATCTGTGTCTCCTTGATCCTAATCCAACAATCCCTTTGAATCTAAGGACAATTCTACAGGCAGTCTAAGCTACTTGTTGTCTGTGGTGTTCTAATCAACCAAACTTCACAAAGCTGGCCTGGATTGCAGTGAGTTGGCAGTGGATCTGGGCTGGTGCTCAGTCCATACTATGGTGTTACAAGGGGGTGAGGTTTGTCCCAACGAACCGTGAACCTGTTCACATGCAAACGCACTAGGGCTGAAATAAAACTGACAGAGGAGTCTTGTAAAAATATACTTTACTAAAAACATTAAAAAGCACTTATGTCTATAAAACACATCAACTAACGAACACTTTGTCTTCACTAGCTGAAGCCAGGCCGTCTCCCTAAATTCCTCTCCTGCAATACTGAAACCAGTCCTCTTAACCCTTTCCAAAGGGAAAGGAAAAACTAACACAATACTAAGTAGGTTCAGGATTGATACATCATTGAGGCAGTGGAAAGCGGCAACATAGGCTTCTCGGCAATGGTGAGTGAGAGAGTCCAAAGTCAATCACCTGTAGAGTTGTTCTAATCAGCATCGTGGCTTGAAGCTCCTGGCAGGGCAGTTCTCCAACTCTCCCTCTTGGTCGTAGCTCCAGCAGCAGCAGCAACAGCAGATGCTAGCTTGCAGGCACAAACCAGCTTGCACACTCAGTTCAGCAAAGGCAAGCTTTCTTCTCTCTGGCTTTCTGGCTCTGAGCTTCAGCTCTTTAGCTCAGGCATTTCAGTGACTTGTTTCAGCTCATCTTCTCTGGCTTACTCAGCTCTTGGTTTGTTCTCGTCGTAGGGCGGCAGCAGCAACAACTAGCAGGCAGCAGGCTCCCACTTATATAGTAAATCAGTAAGCAATTAACTAGGGCGGGGAAGGCTTATAGTTAATTGCAAGGCAGAGTTTGGCCTGTTTGAATCTTTGTAGTTTGTAGCTAATCTGATAGCCACAGCAACCCTGACAATACTCTTGACATTTGGGCACCTCAAAATCACACGGTCGTTCTCTGCTCTTTGTCCTTTTTATCCATGTAGGAAACACAAGTTCCACTGACTGGCTCCTTTACGGACTGGCCTAAAGATGCGCCTGTCTTCTCATTCAGGGACTATTCCTTCCTCACTGGTCCCTTTGTCTTTCCATTTATGTCTCAGATGTTTGTAGATATGGGTGTTCTCCCCTCCCCTTTTCCCATATTATTCCCTTTGACACGGACCTTTTTCTCTTATAACATCCTAGCTCTGAGGCTACAGTAACCAGAGCAATAAGGAAAGGGTTTTTTCTTTCATTCTTATGCTTTTCTCTATAGCCTTGTGGAAGGTTATTTGTAGCAAGAAAGAACTGATTGTTTAACTTCATAAAAACAGAGTAGTCATGTTCCTACATTTTTAAAAAATATAATTGCTTTTAAAAATGGGGTAGGATGGAAAACATTTAAAAATACAATTGTTTAAAAAGGGGGAAGGAAAGAGAGGGAGGGAGAGGGGAGGGGGAGGGAATCTTTGTAGTATTAAGAGCCAGACTGGGAAAGCAAGGGGAATCTGCTTCACCCAACCTGGACAGAAACTAAGAGTGCCTACTGGAAGATATAAAGTATCTTGAATGTAGTATGAAGATGAGGATAGTTCATTGGCTTAATTGCTATCTCTTGAATCAACTACAGCAGTAGTGGGTTTCACTTACCTTCACTACCGGTTCGGAACTGTGAACGTGTGTGACGCTTCTGCGCATGTGCAGATCGTCTGTGATGACATCCGGGTGGGTAGGCGGAGCCTCCCGCTGCTGCCGTTACCGGTTCGCCCGAACCGGTGCGAACCGGTAGCAACCCACCATTGAACTACAGGTTTATAGGACAACCAGCAATTGCTACCCAGGAATCAAGGTAAAGTGGCTGCACAGACTAAATGCAATGAGCTGAGATTAGAAGGAGGAGAATGTCGTCCATTCCTGTATTTATAAAGTGGCCAGAAGCCCATTCTGTCAATGGCCCAAGCAGCAATGTGAATTTGCCTTATGCTCATTTCTGAATTCAGTTCATCCGATAGTGACCATAAAAATGCATATCTGTTGCAATATTAGCATACAGCATCTGTCAAATTTCTTTTTCAGGACGTTCCATCTAGTCTTTCATCTAAACCTCATGCATGAAAACAGTATTATTTGCCCACACCTTTCAGAGTTATTTATTTTACACACATTTTTATACAGGCATTTTTTCTCTCTCTCTACCTGCTTTATGTTTACTTCCTGTAAAATTTGAAGGCTGCGCTGAAAGCTTTAGTTGAACAGTTGAATAATATCTGTATAATGACTACTATCCAACACGGATCTGAATGCTTTTTAATTCACTGGGATTAGCTCATTGTGCAGGTTTTAGCCTTCAATTCATTATTTCATATGGCAAATACAAGAGGAACGGTGCTTCATTTCTTTTCAGGATGAAACTTGGGATCTTAAGAGCCGAGGTGGCGCATCGGTTAGAGGCAGTACTGCAGGTCACTTTAGCTGACTGTGATCCGCAGGTCAGCGGTTCAAATCTCACCGGCTCAAGGTTGACTCAGCCTTCCATCCTTCCGAGGTAAGTAAAATGAGGACCCAGACTGTTGGGGGCAATGTAAATATACATTGCTTACTGGTGTAAACCGCTTAGAGAGTGCTTGCACTGTGAGGCGGTATATAAATCTCACAAATAAATAACTAAATAAATAACGAAAGAAAGAAAGAAAGAAAGAAAGAAAGAAAGAAAGAAAGAAAGAAAGAAAGAAAGAAAGAAAGAAAGAAAGAAAGAAAGAAAGAAAGAAAGAAAGAAATATTACACATCTTCCAGTTGTTTACAAGGGCTATTCCTGCCCCATTACAAATCATTTCTTACCTACTTAGAAAATATCTATCTTTCTGATTGAAAACATACTTAGCAAAACACCAAATACAACCACAGAACAGATGCAACACAATCTAAACATCCAAGAAGGTAACAGGCAGATTATTAATCGAAGGATACTTTTTAATGGAAGAAGAATGAGTCCTATTCTGTTACTTAACTCATTGCTTCTCTACTTCCCTCCTACATCCGCTCTTCTATTTAAATAGACAAAAGCCTGTAGAGGTTTTTTTTATATCAGTAGAGGGAGTTATAAAACTGGGGAAAAAAAGAGCCTTAACATCCATGATGATGAAAAAAAGCTGCAGTTTTGCAATTACTAATAACCCAGAAACATAAAATTAAAATAACAAATAGTGAAGTAAAAAAGGAAACAAAGGAATGTAGTACTTCAAATATCATTTAATGCCCAAAGCAGGCCTTGAACTAACCAAAATGATTTAATGTGATCATATCAACTTTTGCATCAAATTAACTTGTGATCAATTGTCTAGGAATAAAATCTGGAATAAATGTACAGTTGCTATCATTCAGATGCTGTATCACTCTATCTAACAGTTAGATGTAATTATTACAGTCTGCTGACTGATTTAGTGTCAATCCAGGAGGATTAGTACAAAATTAAATATTAGCTTTTCAGGATATAGAATTAATATAATTCTGAATTTTAATTCTGTTAATTTTAATTGAATTTTAATTCTATTGAATTTTAATTCTATAATTTATTTCAATTCTCATTCATTAACTTTAAACCTGCTAAGGTAGCTGATAAAATGCTTTCAGTGTCATCTATACCAGTGATGGCGAACCTATGGCATGCATGCCACAAGTGGCACACGGAGCCATATCAGTGGGCACGCGAGCTCAGGTCCGGTGGCCAGCTGATTTTCAGGCTTTCTGGGCCCACTGGGAGTCGGGAAACAGCTGTTTCTAGCCTCCGGAAGGGATGGAGAAAGCCCATTTTTTGCTCTCCCCAAACTACAGAGCCTTTCTAGGAGCCTGGGGAGGATGAAAATGGCCTTCCCCACCCCTCCGGAGGTCCTCCGGAGGCTGGAAACGGTCCGTTTGCCGACTTCCGGTTGGGCCGGAAGTCCCTTTTTTTGCTCTCCCCAAGCTTCAGAGCCTTTCTAGGAGCCTGGGGAGGGTGAAAACGGACTCCCCCCCGGAGGCCCTCCGGAGGGCAGAAATGGCCCATTTCAAGTTGGGAAATGGGCCATTTCTGGCCTCTGGAGGGCCTCCGGAGTGTGTGTGGAAGGCCGTTTTTGTCCTCTCCAGGTTCCTAGAAAGTCTAGGGAGAGCGAAAAATGGGCATGCCATCGCGTGCTGGGAGCGGGGGATCACGCGCACATGCGCGGGAGCTCCCCGCATGGAATTATGGGTGTGGGCACACACACGCCACCCCCCTGTGCTCCCCCTTTTGGCACACAAACCAAAAAAGGTTCGCCATCACTGATCTATACAAATGACATAGTTCTAGTATCATTAATTTCAAGTGATGGTGGAAAGGTTTAAGGTTTCTTGCTGTACAGAGTAATAATACATAATCACTTATCAAAAAAGAAAATTCATGGTCTTTGTTATATATACGTGTGTGTGTGTGTTTGTTTGTGTGTGTGTGTGTGTGAGACCTCATAAGCCCAAATTGAACGTAATTAGTCAGAGCCAATGCCATTTCAATACTAGTGTCACGTGTGCATAGGCAAAACTTCCTCATAGTTTGACCACCCATTACTACCATACTACGGCTTCAGGAGCAAACATATACAGCAACAATCCTTAGCTCTGCTTTCTACATCTAGTTGAATAACTTGATTTTGAAAGGTATCAATTGTTTGAGAACGGAGCTATTGCAAAGTCTTGCATTCGGCACAGCTGTCTTTGCTATTTCAGCAACACCAGCAGAAGACACTACGCATGGATTGACACCTAAAGGCAAGATCTCATTTTTAGTTTCCAGTAGCCATCACCTAAAGCCCAAGCGCCATGGACGAAAAAAACACAACAAAGAAACCCACAAGAAATATTTGTGAAAATGGAAGCTGGAAAATGAAAGGGAAAAAAAAGCAAAGGAATGCAGCCAATCTATTTTTCATCTGAAAGGTTCAAAGAAAAAGAAAAAAGGAGGAGAAAGATGAATACATTCAGGAATAGCTTTCAGAAAACAGAACATACCTTTCAATGATGAGAAGTGCAATAATAAAATGAGGAAGGGAAAAGAAATATTCTATAGTTTGGACCTGTTCTGATCACATTGCCATTTCTTATTGCATATGTAAATGAGCTTATAGTGCTTTCTTCTTTCAGTGATTTATTTTATTTATTTATATAAAATAAATATATTTATACGAGGGTGAGTCAAAACGTAATGCCATTTTCTTTAGGACAGGTATAATTACCAACACAGGAACATGTAGCATACATCAAAATGAAGCTGGTCCTCTGTGGATCACATCCCTACTTCTCAACATAGTCACTGTTTCTCTCAATAGCAATGTTCCACCTTCGAATGAGAGCGTGTATCCCTGCCTCGTAAGATTGTGTTGACTGTTCTTTGAGCCACTTCTTCACTGCAGTTTTCACTTCCTCGTCACTGGAATAATGTTTGCCTCTCAGACCCTCTTTCATGGGGCCGAAGAGATGATAGTCTGAAGGCGCTAAATCTGGTGAGTATGGAGGATTATTATTCCAGTGACGAGAAAGTGAAAACTGCAGTGAAGAAGTGGCTCAAAGAACAGTCAACAAAATTTTACGAGGCAGGGATACATGCTCTCATTCGAAGGTGGAACATTGCTATTGAGAGAAACGGTGACTATGTTGAGAAGTAGGGATGTGATCCACAGAGGACCAACTTCATTTTGATGTATGCTACATGTTCCTGTGTTGGTAATTATACCTGTCCTAAACAAAATGGCATTACGATTTGACTCACCCTCGTACATCATAGGCCATCTCACTCACACAGCAACATCCATGCACCTAATTTAAAGGTTATGTTGATAAGCAAAGGGAATTGATTGAAATATACTGCTTCACAGTATACTTGATGTTAATAGAGTCCATTTGTTAAGTATGTATTATATATCCAAACCCACTCTTGTATTTTAAATATGAAGTTAATCTTTCTGTGTTTGTTGTGATAAAAGGTCATAATATGGATATGTTGTTGTTGTGCGTATGTAACTTCTCTTGTGGCTCTGCTGGACTAGCATTTGCACTTAATAATTTCACCAAGGTCTGGCATTCCAGCAAAACTAAAGATTAAATAATCCTAGGCTTTTTACTGAAAAAGACAGAGAACAATGAAGATTTCCTTTTGACAATGTTCAGAATCAGAATAATTTTAATAGGGTGGAAGAGAGCTCCCACCCCAACCCACATCCTCCACGATCAGCATTAAAAAAATGGATTTCTGCCATTTATATCTGCCATGAAGCTCTGACGCTGAACTAAGAGGTCACGCAAGGACACTTTATAAAAATAAAATTGGCATTTAGCTGGTGTCACTGCCACATGAAGGGCTTACAGAGGAGAGCATCTGACACACTGATTTGTATATCTTTCAAATCTATATCCTGCCGGATTGCCAATAATTCTTCTACATACATTATAGCTGCCCACATTAGGTAAATAAACACATAATTGAGAGTACCATGTTTAAAAATGCAAGACTATGACTACTCCATGCCTTCTCAGCCATAAAGCCATAGTTTAAATAACTACCACATGTGCTGCTCATTACTTTTTTGCAACCTGATCTCCCTCACAGAAATATTGTAAAGGAGAAAATAATAAATTAAATAATTTAAACAACGGGAAGCATTCATTGAAACATCATTTCCTCACTTACTTCTGGATATCACGGACCTTTTAATATGATTAATGCAGCCTGGGGATGCATTAATAGCACTTAGACTTATATACCGCTTCACAGTGGTTTACAGCCCTCTCTAAGCGGTTTACAGAGTTCAGCATATTGCCCCCAACAATCTGGGTCCTCATTTTACCCACCTCGGAAGGATGGAAGGCTGAGTCAACCTTGAGCCTGGTGAGATTTGAACAGCTGAACTGCTGAACTAGCAATCAGCTGAAGGTTGCAGTGCTGCTTTTAACCACTGCGCCACCTCGGCTCCTAAATAGGCATATATACACAACGACCCTTCAAGGAAGGAAAAAATTCTCACACTCGGCTTAATAAAGCAACACCACCACCCCACCCCAGAATTAGTGCCTGAAAAGGTGGGGGGATTCATAAAAGCAATCTTAGATTGTCAAGATGTAGTTATTAAGATCTATTGTTTTTGTATTCTTTTATACTGAAATAAATATCTTGTTATTTTTAGATTTTATACTCGAGTTTCTTTCGTTAGGGATTAGCTCCAAAGAGAAAAGATTTCATCACCTTTAAGGCTTATTTTCTAATTTTGTCAGAAACGCACATGCGGTAAAATTAAAGTCTGCTAAAACAGGGGTCTCCTCCAACCTTGGCAACTTTAAGCCTGGAGGACTTCAACTCCCAGAATTCCCCAGCCAGCTTTGTTGGCTGGGGAATTCTGGGAGTTGAAGTCCTCCAAGCTTAAAGTTATCAAGGTTGGAGGAGACCCCTGTGCTAAGAAGACCAAACTAAGCCTGACCAGCAGCCCCAAATGTTTTGCTTCCACGGTGCTGTATTCCGGCTACTACAGCATTAGAAAGGTTACCCTCCTTCGCCCGTTTCTGCAAAACGTCCCATTTGCGAGACCGGCCAAGCTCCCCCCACGCACCGACCGCAGCCAAGAAGACCTGAGCCGCTCTCATCCAAAGCCGCATCCCGAGGGTTCCAAGTCCTATTGGCGACTTCCCCCTTAAACCCTGATTGGTTAAGTAAGGAAATCCCTCCACCAATGGAAAAAAAGGGAGCCCGGCATTCGGTGTTCTGCCCGCTCCTTGAGTGGAAGGTGTGGAGCGCAGCTTCCAGTCGAGCCTTTTGAGGCGGCGGAGGCGGCGGGAGGGCGGCTTTCTCCTGAGGGGAAGGTGCCGCCCGCCCTTCCTCCCCTGCGCTCTTTCCCGGGGAAGGAAGGCAGAGCGAAAGGAGCAGCTGCCGCCTCGTCCTCGAGTCCTTTCTGGCTCCGGGAGGGAGGTGGTGCTGAGTGACGGGGGTGCCGCCGCCGGCTGCCTCTCTCTTTCTTTCTCTGGGAACGGGCAGCCCCGGGCGGAGAGGAGCGGGCGGGAGACCCCCCCAAGAAAAAGAGGAGGCGCCCCCATGGCTTCGGTGCGCCCCGGCAGGTAAGGGAGGTCTCGGAATGAGTAGCGGCGGGCGGCGGTTTTGATGCTTTTTTCCCCCCAGGCAGCTCATCTGCAAACTTCGGCTCCTCTTTTCTTCCCGGAATAAAAGTTCTTTTTAAAATTCTTTTATTATTATTATTATTCGTCCCGGAATAAACGTTCATTTTTTAAAAAATCTCCCCCAATTCTTCGCAGAATAAAAGTTAGCCTGCCTGTGGTTCAAGGTTGTGCGCCGCGATCTTGGATGCAAAATAGCTGTTTGGGGAGAGGGAAGTATATAGGAGTCATTATTAAGCATTGCAATAATCTGCATTAAGCTTTTTCTGATTGAGAAATGGCTTTTTAAAGAGGAAAAATCCCCCCCCTGCGCACATGCACCCAAACAAACGCTGTTGTTTAGGAGCTTGTAATTTCATTTTTTAAAAAAATGTTGTTTGCTCTGTTAACATCTGTCTTCCTAGTGTGGTACCGGGCCAGCTTCGCTCTTGGTTGGGTTTATTTTTTTTGTGAGTCCTTGATGCCCTCTAGTGTTTTGTGAGATTCAGAATTGTTTCATTGGCCTGGCAATCAAATAGAACTTTAATTATCCCGAACATTATGAACATCTCTTTTTTTAAAAAAAAAAACCATCTGAATTTCTAAATGTGGTTATGTCTTCTTGTTTACACAAACTTTTTTTTTAAGGGAAACAGCAAACTTTAGTTTGCAATTTACATGGGATTTTTTTGAAGGAAATTTACATGGGATTTTTTTTTAAAAAAAAGAGATGAAGAACAGAAAATTAAATATTTTAGAAAACAAGTTGATATCCAAGTATTTTAGAATATATATTGAAAAAAATGCAATGTAATGAACTTAATATGCAAAGATGAGGTGCTACCCTGTTTATATCCAACTGTCTTAGGCAAAAGGTAGCATATTTTATTATTTATTTATTTATTTATTTATTTATTTATTTATTTTGTCAAGTACGTGTTGGTAATATACATAGATATAACATTGTTTATATACATAAGATGGGTACTGATAAGAGGGAACATTAGGACAGGGATGGTAGGCACGCTGGTGCGGTTATGCACGCCCCTTATATGTATACAAATCCTAACTAAAAATGTAGATGAAACAATGGCAGAGAATAAAATGTTTAGATTGCACCCATACTGCACGCAATTCTTTGGATTAAGCATCATTGGACTGAAATGGGTGTACCTCTGGTTAAATGTAAGGAACTGTATTGTTAAATGTTTTAGTAACTTCATTTGAAAAAGAATGTAATGAGCAGGGTACCTTTATGATATTGTTAAAATCTGGATGTTATTCTGAATTTTGTTTATATATTTTTTTTAACCCTGCCTTTATTATGTTTATAAATAACTCAGGGCAGCAAACATATCTAATTCTGTTTACTCTTCTTATTTTCCCCACAACGACACCACTATGAGATGGGTTGGGTTGAGAGAGTGCCTGGCCCAAATTTATTTATTTATTTATTTATTTTGTGAGATTTATATACCGCCTCACAGTGCAAGCACTCTCTAAGCAGTTTACACCAGTAAGCAATGTATATTTATATTGCCCCCAATAATCTGGGTCCTCATTTTATCTACCTCGGAAGGATGGAAGGCTGAGTCAACCTTGAGCCGGTGAGATTTGAACCGCTGACCTGCGGATCACAGTCAGCTAAAGTGGCCTGCAGTACTGCCTCTAACCACTGCGCCACCTCGGCTCTTAAAGTCACTCAAAGTCACTCAGTTGGCCTTCATCTCTAAGGCAGGGCTAGAACTTATAAGTCATTGGAATAAATTCATTAGAAAGTCAATTGATGAGAAACAGTAATTTTAAAACAGATAGAAAGTACAATACAGCCTACCTAAATAGGGGAGTCAGAAGCTTCCAATCTGATTTTATTTTATTTTATTTTAGAATAAATACTCTCTTATTATTTTGAGGGAAAAATACATATGAACCATCACACTTTGTTCTGCATGTTAAGGAAAGTGAGTGAAGTGTCCCTAGCAATTCCATCCACAGTTGAATAAACTATTTCAGTCTAGCTGAAACAGTTTGCAGCTTTGCCATCCTGTTAAGCATGTTCCAGTTAGCTCAGTGGGATGTATGGGATTGCATTCTTGTTTCATCTAGAGGTGGAGCTCTTGCCTCACAATCAGGAGGTTGTGAGTTCGATCCTAGGTAGAGGCAGATGTAGGGTTCACCTGCTTGGGCAGGGGGTTGGACTAGATGACCTGCAAGGTCCCTTCCAACTCTGTTAATCTGTTAATCAGTTTCGGGCCACGTTTTGCTGGAGCAGCATTCAGATATGTCAAACTGAAATATTTAGCTTAATACTGTCAAATATGTCACTTTTTTTTAACATCACTACAATTTTGGAATGTTTAACAGAACAGAATATCAGAGTTGGAAGGGACCTTGGAGGTCTTCTAGTCCAACCAGCTCGGGCAGGAAACCCTATTCCATTTCAGACAAATGGTTGTCCAATCACTTCTTAAAAACTTCCAATGTTGGGCAACCAAAACTTCTGGAGGCAAGTCGTTCCACTACACTTATGTCTGGGAAGATGCAAAATATAGGGTTAAGTACCATTTGTCTTAATTATTTATATTGTAGCCAATTCTAGATTGGTATGTAAGTGAACCAAAGAGCAACAAAACTGCTAATAGTCACAACATTTGGTTTGTTTGGACTTGGTTAAAACAATTTCATAAGGTGGTATTTGGAGAAATGTGTTGTCCTCTATGGAAGACTGCTGTAAATATGTCGCTGGTGAGGTAGATACTCCTTAAAAGGATTTATTTATTTGTGAGATTTATATACCGCCTCACAGTGCAAGCACTCTCTAAGCGGTTTACACCAGTAAGCAATGTATATTTATATTGCCCCCAACAGTCTGGGTCCTCATTTTACCTACCTCGGAAGGATGGAAGGCTGAGTCAACCTTGAGCCGGTGAGATTTGAACCGCTGACCTGCGGATCACAGTCAGCTAAAGTGGCCTGCAGTACTGCACTCAAACCGCTGCGTCACCTCGGCTCATAGATTGTTGAATAAGATTGTTGAATAAGCATTTCTCAGGAATGGAATATAAAACATTTTGTGATTAGTATAATGTCTAAAGAATAGGTCCGTGTTTTGTGATTCATACCTGATGGATTCATATATGCTGGAAATTTATCGTATCAATATGGCCCTCTTAATTTAATTTAATTTAATTTAATAGATTTGTATGCCGCCCAACTCCCGAGGGACTCTGGGCGGCTCACAACATGTCAAATCTATTACAAATAAAAACATATAACAATTAAAAAGATATAAAAATTAAAAAATCTCCAACATTCATAACTAAGGGGGGGAGTCCCAAGTATAATCTGCTCGGTCTCACTTTCACCCTGCCTGCCGGAAGAGCCAAGTTTTTATTGCTTTACGGAAGGCCAGCAGGGTGGGGATGGCCCTGATCTCCGGAGGGAGTTGGTTCCACAGGCAGGGAGCTCCCACAGAGAAGGATCTCCTCCTCGGCCCCGCCAACCGGCATTGTTTGGTAGATGGGACCTGGAGGAGACCAACTCTGTGGGACCTAACCGGTCGTAGGGAGGTATGCGGCAGGATGCGGTCTTAAATTCCTATCTATTGTTTTTTTTAAAAAATGTAAATAAACACACACACATTCTGGTCACTCTGTGATTGTAAATGTTCCAAGCAAGTAAAATCCAAATACAGTTAAGTTAAAAATGTTAGAATCTGCCCTTCTTTAATCTTATATTACACAATATATTTAACATTTACTTTTTAATTGTATCAAATCAGAAAAGAGAACACAATGAGGCTGATGTTAAGATCACTGAAACCTGATCATTTTCTGCACAAGGATTATGTAGGAGTTTTATTTTTCCCATTAAAATGAGTAGGACTTGAAAATTTTTTTTTACTTATCATGTCTTAATGTTTATTTTGTATAGTTCCCTAGCAACAAATGTTGCTGATCTTATTAGTTTATATTGAATGTATTATTTCATATAATTCATATATTAAGCAATATCGTATGAGTTATCTTCCCCAAAACTACATTTAATTTGTAATAATAATTGCTGTTTATTTTAAGGTATTAATTTATTTTTAATGTATTTTTAAGTTGATGCATTTTACTGCCAGATATGGTGTTAGTTTTCTTTTAAAAATGCTATTCATACTCCGTGTTGGTTAGACGACTTTAATATCTATGTACTATTATAGAAAATATTGTGCAATTTGTCATGTTTAGTTGAAACACATATAATTTTAGTCCAGGAAATGGACTGTGCTTTATTTATTTATTCAATTTATATGGCTGTCCACTCACCACTCTGTTCTGGGAAGCTAACAATACTAAAAAAAACAACACCTGAAAAATATTTCACTAATAAAATCCAACAAACAGCAGTGATGCATCTAATAACTATATGCCAAGCACAATAACTCACAAAAACACATATTGACACTTACCGGTGATTCGCACAACATTCTGCTCCAGTGTCTAAGGCAGTGGTTCCCAACCTTTCTAATGTCGCGACCCCTTAATATAGTTCCTCATGTTTTGGGGACCCCTAACCATAAAATTATTTTCGTTGCTACTTCATAACTGTAATTTTGCTACTGTTATGAATCGTAATGTAAATATCTAATATGCAGGATGTATTTTCATTGTTACAAATTGAACATAATTAAAGCATAGCGATTAATCACAAAAACAATATGTAATTATGCCAGATCAGAAATTCTCGGGCCAGTCTTTGCAAGAGCACAAGGAATATCATCTTCCACAACAAGTCTACTTCTGTATTTAGACTTGATAACCAACAAGTGTACAGCAATATTTCTCAATCTCAGCAACTTTTAAGGTGCCTGGACTTCAACTCCCAGAATTCAAAGCAAAGCTGGCCCCTTAGCTGATGCTGTCAAAGCTCAGCCACCAGGCATCACAAATGCCTCTCACCGAATGGCACCTCTCCTGACCAATTGGAGGGCTCGGGAGAGTTGAGTCGATATGGCCAGGCTTGTGGCAGTGGGGGGGGGAAGCTGAGGATGCCGGGGTGACCCCTGGGAAATGGTCATTCGACCCCCAAAGGGGTCCCGACCCCCAGGTTGGGAACCACTGGTCTAAGGGATGGTCCAGATCCAGCATGGTTGGGGCTCTCTGGATATTGGAGGAAAGTTGTTCCATAGAGCTGTCATACCAAATGAAAAGTCACATTCCTGGATCCTGCATGCTGGTATTGTTTAATGGGTGAAATCTGGAACATGCCATCACCCCCCCCCCCACATTTGATTGGACATGGGGGGGGTGTCCCTAAAAATCTTGATCCTGTGTATTCTCCCAGACTGTTGACAATCTCTGAATTTTAAAATACTTTTATCTATCACTGTCAATGGTAAATGTGATGGGAGAGTGAATAGAATAGAATAGAATAACAGAGTTGGAAGGGACCTTGGAGATCTTCTAGTCCAGCCCCCTGCTTAGGCAGGACACCCTATACCAGTGATGGCAAACCTATGGCACCCGTGCCACAGGTGGCGCGCGGAGCCATATCTGCCGGCACATGAGCTGTTGCCCTAACTCAGCTCCAGTGCGCATGTACGTGCCAGCCAACTGATTTTCAGCTTGCGCGAAGGCTCTGGGAGGGCGTTTTTGGCCTCCGGAGGGACTCTGGGAGGCGGGAGAAGCTGTTTTCGCCCTCCCCAGGCTCCAAGAAAACCTTTGGAGCCTGGGGAGGGCAAAAAATGGGCCCACCCGATGTCAGGAAATGGGGGAGTGGGGGGGTCACGCGCACATGCATGGGGAGGGGCAGCACAGGGGGATCACACACACATGTGCAGGGGGACATTGAATTATGGGTGTGGGCACTCACATGTGCGCAATAGCATGCGTGTGCTTTTGGCACGTGAGGAAAAAAAGGTTCGCCATCACTGCCCTATACCATTTCAGACAAATGGTTATCCAATCTCTTCTTAAAAACCTCCAGTTTTGGAGCATTCACAACTTCTGGAGGCAAGCTGTTCCACTGAGTACCGTATTTTTTGGAGTATAAGACGCACCTGAATATAAGATGCACCTTAGTTTTGGGGGAGGAAAATAGGGAAAAATATCTACTTACCAGGTATTCATCTGGCTAGCATCCTTAGTCTGTTCAGCTTCAGCACATTATATTTATTTATTTATTTATTTATTTATTTATTTATTTATTTATTTATTTATTTATTTATTTATTTATTTATTTATTTATTTATTTATTTATTTATTTATTTATTTATTTATTATGGTGTTCTTATATGCCGCCCAAATCCCGAAGGACTCAGGGCGGCGTACCACAGGAAAAATACAGGACACCAATTTATAAATAACACATTAAAATGAGATATATAAAAATTAAAAAACACAATATTTAAAATCATCCAATACCCATTCAATAACCATACATACTTGGGGTGAGCTTGAGTGGTTTAGGCTCTACCCCCAGCCTGCAGGAAAAGCCATGTCTTGACAGCTTTTTGGAAGGCCAGCAGAGTGGAGATAATTCGGGTCTCTGGGGGAAGTTGGTTCCAGAGCGCGGGGCCTGCCACAGAGAAGGCTCTCCCCCTAGGGCCCGCCAGGCGTCATTGCTTGACCGACGGGACCTGGAGGAGGCCAACTCTGTGGGCCCTAACCGGTTGAAGGGAAGTATGAGGCAGAATGCGGTCCCGGAGATAACCTGGTCCTAAGCCATGAAGGGCTTTAAAGATGGTGATCAACACCTTGAATTGGACCCGGAGACCGATGGGCAACCAAAATGCAGCTGGCGGAGTATAGATGTCACGTGGGTGTACCTTGGCACACCCACCACAGCATGCGCAGCCGCATTTTGCACCAGCTGAAGTCTCCGGATACTCTTCAAGGGTAGCCCCATGTAGAGCGCGTTGCAGTAGTCCAAGCGCGAGGTGACAAGGGCATGAGTGACCGTGAGTAGAGCCTCCTTCTCCAAGTATGGCCGCAACTGGTGCACCAGGCGAACCTGTGCAAAGGCCCCCCTAGCCACAGCAGAAAGATGGTGATCCAATTTTAGCTGTGGATCTAGGAGGACCCCCAAGTTGCGGACCTGATCCGAGGGAGTCAGTTTTGCTCCCTCGAACACCAAGGAGGGGCAGTTGACATAGTCCTTAGGAGGCAGTATCCAAAGCCACTCAGTCTTGTCGGGATTAAGTCTGAGTCTGTTCTTCCCCATCCAGATCCTAATGTCGTCCAGGCACCGGCACATTACATCAACTGCCTCCCTGAAGTCAGACGGGGTGGTGATGTACAGCTGGGTGTCATCAGCGTACTGGTGGAAACACACCCCATGTCTGCGGATGATCTCCCCCAGCGGTTTCATGTAAATGTTAAACAGGATGGGCGAGAGAACCAACCCCTGAGGCACCCCACATGATAGGGGCCTAGGGGACGATCTCTGTCCTCCTGCTAACACTGACTGCATCCTATCGGCGAGATAAGAGGAGAACCACCACAAAACGGTGCCTCCCACCCCCAACTCACCGAGACGATGCAGAAGGATACCATGGTCGATGGTATCGAAAGCCGCTGAGAGGTCAAGTAGCACCAGGATGGAGGAATTTCCCCCATCCCGGGCCCGCCAGAGATCATCCATCAGGGCGACCAAGGCAGTTTCTGTACTGTAGCCAAGTGGTTAGGGCTGAAAAGACCTTTTTCAGAGGAGTAGGAATGAAAACAAGCCTGCAAAGACGGAGTAGGAAGCCGGGAAGATTGTTAGCACCTCCTTAGGACTGGGAAAAAGCTTCGGAAAAGCTACATTCTGAGTATAAGACACACCCAAATTTTCAGCCACTTTTATACTCAGAAAAATACGGTAATCATTCTGACTGTCAGGAAATTTCTCCTTAGTTCTAGGTTGCTTCTCTCCTTGATTAGTTTCCACCCATTGCTTCTTGTTCTACCCTCAGGTTCTTTGGAGAATAGCTTGACTCCCTCTTCTTTGTGGCAACCCCTGAGATATCGGAACACTGCTATCATGTCTCCCCTGGTCTTTATTTTCATTAAACTAGACATACCCAATTCCAGCAACCATTCTATATATGTTTTAGCCTCCAGTCCCCTAATCATATCTCCTAATAATAATGAGAGGACTCTCCTTTCTGGATGCCTGAAGCTTTGAATTCTGGCTGTCCATCTCCATTGTCATTTTGCCAGCTATCAAAGGTGAATATTTTTAGAAAGCCTACTAATCCTTCAGGATTAGAAAAGCATCTGAATATTTGTCATCTTTCATTTTCAAGAAGGCTCTTTCTTATTTAGAAAAAAAAATCACCAATCCTGTTTCTTGGATCACTGTCTCAGAAGGCATAGGATTCCACTAAGATATACTGTACCTGATGTTGAAGATTTACTTTATTACATTTCTAAATTTATTTTTATGTTCTGTTTTAATAATTACTTTAAATATATAAATATGAATTGTTTTTTCTATATTTTATTATGTTGGGCAATAATAAATTTCAGGATTTAAATGATTAAATTAGATTAGATTATTATTAGAGTTGGAAGGGACCTTGTAGTTCATCTAGTCCAACCCCCCGCTCAAGCAGGAGTCCCTACACCATTTCAGATAAGTGGCAGTCCAATCTCCTTTTGAAAGTCTCAAGTGTTGGAGCTCTCACAACCTCCACAGGCAAGCTGTTCCACTGGTTGATCGCTCTCACCCTCAGAAAGTTTCTCCTTATTTCCAGGTTGAATCTCTCTCTGGTCAGTTTCCATCCGTTGTTCCTTATCTGGCCTTCTGGTGCTTTGGAAAACAGCCTAATCCCCTCCTCTCTGTGGCAGCCCCTCAAGTATTGGAACACTGTTATCATGTCACCCCTCCTTCTTTTCGCCAGACTAGCCAAGCTCAGTTCCTGCAACCGTTCTTTGTATGTTTTACTTTCCAGTCCCCTTATCATCCTGGTTTCTCTCCTCTGCACTTTCTCTACAGTTCTGTGGTGACCAGAACTGGATGCAGTACTCTAGTTGTGGTCTAACTAAGGCTTTATATGGTATTAGTACCTCCCTAGTTCTAGATTGTATCCCTCTGTTAATGCAACTCAGGATTGTATTTTTTGGCTGCCGCTGCACATTGCTGGATCATATCTAGTTGGTTGTCCACCAAGACTCCTAGATCCCTCTCACAGTTGCTGCTATTGAGTGTGGTTTCACCCAGTTTATATGCGTATCTTTGGTTTTTCTTACCTAGGTGTAGGATTTTACTTTTCTCTGCATTGAATTTCATTTTGTTTGATTGGGCCCAGTGTTCAAGTCTGTCAAGATTTAAAAGTTAAATATTATGCCAAAAGATAACTTACATACCGAATAGTAAGTAATGGTATTTGGTTTGGAATAAAACAAGTTCTGTTAATTACTTGCATCTAATGAAGATGAAGTTGTTTGATAAATTGCCGTATAGAGTGCAGATCGTGGGAATTGATGCATCTAGGAAAAATCAGGTTGGAGAATACTGTTTTTATGGGACATTTTTTTGGAAGAAAACCATTTTAATTCAGTTCTCATTTCAAATTTAATTCCATCGTTAGATAGTAACAATGTATTAAGATTATTGTGATCAATTGGTTAAGAGTGAAGAAAAAACACCACTTAACTCTCTATTTTTCCTTTCCAGAATATATTGACTCTGAATTGTACTGAAGACAGAGATACACAGGCTGCAATGGTGACATAAACTGCTAAAACCGAACTGGAATAAATTCTGAAACTCTTTATAATCTCAATGCAGTCAAAACTGGAAAGCATCTTGTCCTGACTTACAACATGACTTTTGTTGTGAAATTTCATAGACATTTTCAACGAACAGTAATATTACTAGCTACATTTTGTACGGTGAGCATTGTTATTTCAGCATATTATTTATACAGTGGCTACAAGCAAGAAAATGAACTTTCGGAACTTTCTTCAGAGGTTGACTGTGGGGATCTTCCAGTGCTGCCATCTCCTTGGAAGATGATTAAGCCCAGTGAACCACTAAGGACTGACCCTGTTGTGCTTGTGTTTGTGGAAAGTCAGTACTCTGTACTTGGTCAAGATATAGTCATGATATTAGAATCCAGCAGGTTCCAATATCACATAGAGATTGCTTCTGGGAAAGGTGACCTTCCTGTACTGATAGATAAAAATAAAGGCAAGTATCTTCTAATAATATATGAAAATATTTCTAAATATGTGAATATGGATTCCTGGAATCGGGGCCTTCTAGATAAATACTGTGGGGAATTTAGTGTAGGGATGATTGGGTTTCAAAAAAGCAATGATAATACTTTGCAGACTTTTAAGTTAAAAGGTGTTCCTTTCCAGATTCAGGGCAATGTAGGTATAAAAGACTGTTGCATCAATCCTCATTCTCCTTTGCTCCATCTAACAAAACCATCCAAGCTTGATAAAGGGCCCTTGCCTGGAAGTGACTGGACAGTTTTCCATATTAATCATTCAGCTTACCAACCCGTTGTATTTGCAAAAGTAAGAGTACCTGAAAATCTTCCTCCGGCTGCTATTAAAAATGTTCTACATGCAACAGTTATTCATGACTTGGGTCTTCATGATGGAATTCAGCGTGTTCTTTTTGGTAACAATTTGAACTTCTGGCTGCACAAACTCATCTTTATAGATGCTGTCTTGTTTTTGACCGGAAAGAGACTTCCATTATCCCTGGATAGATACATACTTGTAGATATTGACGACATCTTTGTTGGAAAAGAGGAAACAAGAATGAAAGCCAGTGATGTTCAGGTATGGTATGCCAGAATGTCTCCTATGATATTCTGGTGATGTCCAAATATTTATTTTTTTCATGCAAAACTTCTATAGTTAAACAAAGTTTCATTTAAATAGAAAATCAACTCCTTTGTGTTCAATATATTCATTTGAAATAAAATCAGTATTTTAATTACCGTAAGCCATTGTTTGTTTTTACATCGGTTAAATCTTTTAATTTAGTAGAGCTAAAGCCGTAGCATTTTGGCTGGCCTTTGTGGGAACCTGGCTATTATGGGCTATTCTTGCCCAATATAAATTACATTAGCTTTTTTTTCCAGAATGATTAATCTTGCTGCTATTTTTTCTATTGGTGAGATGTTGTGATATTAATTAATATCTGTATATTAAATTTTATGTTGTTACGATATACTGGATTTTTAAAAAAACTCTGTCATGTACAGAAGATAAAGTTATAGAGCAGTAGATTCCATGGATTGTTTTCCATTTTGTGTAGTTAAGAGTTCTATGTGCAATGAAAACATGTGTGACTGCCAATAAAATGGGCTGGTGGATCATATTTGCATAATTTTTGCCCTCTCTAAGGTTGATGATACAATTTATAGCATGCCATTGAAGAGAGGTTTGAAGTACGTCCAAGCTTTTTCAGTAACACAGATTTGATGATAATCACTCCTAATGTTTCTGAGATCTGTAAGTAGAGCAACCAGGCTGAAGGCACCACATTTTATTTTCTTAAGCAGTAGATTACATGCCAAACGAAATCATGTGGAGAACTTTTTCTCATGCTGTAATACTTTAGAGCAGAGGAGGAATATTTCTTCTTTAAGTTTAATTGTTTAATTAAATTATTAAGTTTAATTATTGGAGAAACAACAGTTTGTACATGACAAATTAAAGAATTTATTTTACTTTTATCCCACCTCTATGATTTTTACAAATAGCTCAAGGTGGCAAACATATCCAGCATATCTTCCTCCTCCTATTTTCCACACAATAACAACCCAGTGAGGTGAGGTGAGCTTTGAGAGAGTGACTGGCCCAAGGTCAGACTTTCATGCCTAAAGTGGGACTAGAACTCTTAATCTCCTAGTTTCTAGCCTGGTGCCTTAACCACTAGACCAGTGGTGGCGAACCTATGGCATGCATGCCAGAGGGGGCACTCAGAGTCCTCTCTGTGGGCACATGTGCCATCACCCAGCAGAGAGTTCGCCAGAGTTCGCCGATTGGGGCAGTCATGGTGGGATCAGGCATCTCACGGGGCAGCCTATGGGGCGGGGTCCTTGCCCTGGCAGAAAATGAGGGGGGGGAGAGAAGAGCCTGACGGAGCTGGAGTTGCAGAAGCGGAGAACGATGTTTACAACGGGCCGATGTAAACATCGGTCTCCACTTCTGCAGTTCCAGCTCCGTCAGGCTCTTCTCCCCCCCCCTCACTTTCTGCCAGGGCGAGGACCCCACCTCCTAGGCTGCCCCGCGAGATGCCTGATCCCACCGGGACTGCCCCAATCCCCTTCTCGAGCCCTCCACCCCCAGAGGAAAAGAAGCAAGGAAAAACTAACGTGAAGTGCTCGGTTAGAAAGAACTGGAGCCTTTCTCCATGGCGGCCGGGTGACACCGAGGTCATGGGCCCATTAGGCAGTGCCATAGATAGCCCTCACTCGGCCGGCTCCTGAATTAACTCTTAATTTGGCTACTGTGGTGAAGTCACCCCTTGAATCTTGATTTAATTTGTAAATACGTACAACTACAAGCCTCATCCATATAGCACTCTAAGTCGTAAAGAATTTTTTTGGCTTGGCAAAGTCAACAAATTTCACAATTTTGAGCAAATCAGTTATGCAAACTATGACATACAGTATGTTGCATGAATATTAATTGCAAGTTCTAGATGCAAGTTCTAGATGCAAGTTCTAGATGCAAGTTCTAGATTGGGGTCATACTTCATACTAGGAATATTTGTTGTCTAAGAATAGATGAAGTGGGCCATACACTTGCTAGAAAGATGAATGGGAAGGCTGTGTTTGACTTTGGGGTTCAAATCCTCTATTAATGTTGCCCAAATGTATTTGGAGACCGAGCTGCCATCAGCAAGATTCCCTCTTTGAGGGAGGTGGACAGTTCAGAAATGTAAAAACATAATTAAATATGGTTGAGGTGGGCCTGAAATTGTAAATATCAAAAGTTGTTTGTATCATTGAAAGCTGTGTTATTGTGTTTTTCTTTTAAGACAAAAGATGTTAATGTATTAGTTGTTTTTTCTTAACTAAAACTTCAGTATTCAGGTTAAATTGCCGTGTTGGCACTTTGCAATAAATAAGTGGGGTTTGGGTTGCAGTTTGGGCACTCGGTCTCTAAAAGGTTTGCATCATGGGGGGAACCTGTGTACAGGGGGACCTTTGCACAAGTCTGTCTTGTGCACCAATTACGGCCCTACTTGGATCGGGATGCTCTCCTTACAGTCAACCATGCCCTTGTCATCACACGGTTAGATTACTGCAACGCGCTCTACATGGGGCTACCCTTGAAGAGTGTTCGGAGATTATAATTAGTCCAGAACGCAGGCGCGCGAGCTATCATGGGTGTACCTAGGTACACCCATATTACACCTATTCTCCGTGAGCTGCACTGGCTTCCCATTGGTCTCCGGGCACAATTCAAGGTGTTGGTTATTACCTTTAAAGCCCTACATGGCTCAGGACCAGGTTACCTCCGAGACCGCTTCCTATCGCCCAGCTCCCTTCGACCAGTTAGGTCCCACAGAGTCGGTCTTCTCCGGGTTCCAGTCAGCCAGACTGGCGGGTCCACGGGGGAGAGCCTTCTCTGTGGCAGCTCCGGCCCTCTGGAACCAGCTACCCCCGGAGATCCGGACCACCTCCACCCTACTGATCTTCCGTAAGGCAATTAAGACCTGGCTCTTCCGTCAGGCATGGGACCGTTGAACTTGGGAATATCAGGGATAAGCTCCGGCCCATGAAAGTAGTATGCATGTGTTTTTTTAAATGATTTTTAAATTGTTTTTAACCGTTTTTTAGATTTTGTATTTCATATGCTGTTAGCTGCCCAGAGTCTTCCGGGAGTTGGGCGGCATACAAATCTATTAAATAAATAAATAAATAAATCACTGCACTAGACCAAACTGGCTCTAGAAGAGTGTGTGCAAAATATTTTTCCATGGAAAGTTATAAATTAAACAAGATCAAGTGTGGCATTCTGTAAGTAAGAAGTACATATTTATTTCTTCATTACATCAGATATTTTAAGTTATTGTGCATTAGCTGTTCTCAGTTCTGGTTCTTGCGTGCACTAAATTCAGATGCGGTCTTCAGAAAAGTTGCTTTCTAGTTTAGTTTTGTTTTTATTATTTTATTTATTTTTTATTTATTTATTTATTTTTGTCAAGTACGTGTTGGTAATATACATAGATATAACATTGTTTATATACATAAGATGGGTACTGATAAGAGGGAACATTAGGACAGGGATGGTAGGCACGCTAGTGCACTTATGCACGCCCCTTACTGACCTCTTAGGAATCGGGTGAGGTCAACAGTGGACAAGGGTAAAGTTTTGGGGGTTTGGTGACAAAACCATAGAGTCAGGTAGTGAGTTCCAGGCATTAACCACTCTGTTGCTAAAGTCGTATTTTCTACAGTCAAGTTTGGAGCGGTTCACTTTGAGTTTGTATCTGTTGTGTGCTCGTGTATTGTTGTGGTTGAAGGTATGCTTAGGTCGTGCCGAAGGCGACGTAGTTCTAAGCTTTCTAAGCCCAGGATTTCAAGTCTGGTTGCGTAAGGTATTCTGTTGTGAGTAGAGGAGTGGAGGACTCTTCTTGTAAAGTATCTCTGGACATTTTCTAATGTATTTATGTCCGATATGCGGTGTGGGTTCCAGATAGATGAGCTGTATTCAAGGATTGGTCTGGCGAATGTTTTGTATGCTCTGGTTAGTAGTGTGATATTGCCGGAGAAGAAGCTTTGTAAGATTAGGTTAACAGTTCTTGAAGCCTTTTTGGCGATGTTGTTGCAGTGGGCTTTGGCACTTAGGTCATTTGATATGAGTATTCCAAGGTCTTTGACAGGGTGAGGGTCGTCTGCAAGGTCTTGTCTGTTCAGCTTGTATTTGGTGTTCTGATTTTTTTTTGCCAATGTGTAGGACAGAGCATTTGTTGGTTGAGATTTGGAGTTGCCAGATGTTTGACCATTCTGACACAAAGTCTAGGTCTTTTTGGAGGATAGCAGTGTTGTCGGTGGTGTTGAAGAGTTTTACATCATCGTTCTACTTGCTTTCCCTATGAAAAGCTTCCATATTCTGAAATTGATTAATATTCTGCAAAGGGCAAACTAATCTAAAAGAATCTATTGCTATAGACAAGTTAGTCTGGGCTGGTAGAGTTATGGTTCAAACTACCTGGATATACTAAGTTTGTAAGACTTTTTGAAAATCAACAAATCTCTTAACTTTCCAGGAACTATTCTGGATGGTTCAGAAACTACAGTACATGGATTTTCTCTGTAATCATCATCCTCAATAAGCTAACAATTGATTTAGCACAGCTTTTCAGTTTCCTCCTCCTCCTTCCAATTCATGCAGACAGATGAAATATTAATATACCGTATGTTGTGTTTCAATTAAAATCTGGATTTATATGAGTAGGTGTAACCTTTAAAGAAAGTTATTTTTCTGCACTTTAGTTCTCTTGTTTTATTAAGAAAAATTCAATCATGAAACAGATGGCTAGGGAATAACCTATAAATCTTCAATTTAATCTAAAATCAATCTGGAATTTATCACTTTAATTATTGGGTTTGGTGCATCAGAAATTGAGAATAGAAGATTAAGGATATGAAATTAAAACATAACTCTTGATAGTCCTTAGCTTAATCACTGAATTTTTAAAATTTGCAATTAGTAGTCCAAGACCTGATTATGAAACAGTATATCAGTCAATTACAAACAATACAATTCGTGATAAATTTGAAATAGCATTTTAATGCTTATTATTTATTTAATAGTTTACCTGGACACCCAACTTGCAAAAAAAAATGTGACTGGATAGTATTCTTTTAATATTGATAGCAGTATTTGAAACTGTCATAGGTATAAGTGCTTTCCACAACACATATTTTCATACAAATTACAGTATTTTTGCCTTTTTAAAAGTTCTTCAGTTTACAGATTTTATTTATTTTATTTATTATTTATTATTTGCATTTATATGCCTTAGGAAGATTTAGATCCTTAGGAAGAACAAATAGCTAAGCCTGCAAATCATATAGCCCAGGGGTGTCAAACTCGATTTCATCAGGGTTGTGTTTGACCTCGGGCAGGCCCGGGGGGGGGCATGGCCAGGGTGGGTGTGGCCAGCTCGATGTCACTCATGTCAGGGGCGCCTGTGGTGGCCTGAGTGCTCTGCCAGCGAAAACAGGCTCCCAAGCTCCGTTTTCAGCTACGATGGCCTCCTGCAACCCTCTGTAGCAAAAACGGAACTCAGTGTGCGGCCCTCCTGAGCTCCATTTTTGCTGGCAGACGCACCACGGGCCAGTCATTTGCTGCTTCCAGGGTGGCCCCGCAGGCCAGATCTAAGCACCCCGTGGGCCGGATCTGGCCCCCGGGCCTTGAGTTTGACACCCCTGTTATAGCCCTTCCAAACTATATTTTCTCATGTAGAATTCAATACAAGGAGCAGAGGTGAAGCATCCTTCCCCTTATTAACACATGCCATACTATTAGAAAACATTTAGTTGCCCTTGGCTGCAATGTACCTGCAATATAATGCTCTGCCTGCAGCATTATCAAATTTCTAATTGAAATGGAAATCTTAGCATCTACATAAAAGTACCCCATGAATGCAGAACATTCCTTGTGAGGACTGGTTTTTCAATTTCACCAGAGGGGACTTGTGGGAAGAGAGTGGCTGATAGCCATTTATACATTAAATTGTATGCAGAGGCATGGTGACTGAACAAGACTCAGATAGCTATAATTTTCATTCTTCAATATTCACTTGAAACTAGAAGTCCTTCAGTGGCAAAAAAAAATCCATTTTGCTACATGGCCTGAGTCTTGATATGAAAAACATTTAAGGATCAGTGACTTTCATTAGCAGAACTTGAGTTTGCATTTAAACAATTCACATTAAAAGAAACATGGATAGAAAAATGGCTTCCAATTGTGAACAGGACATGAGAAATTAACAGCCTTTGCTTTTATTAAACAATAATTCAATTGTCTAAATGCAAGCCCAAATTCTGCCAGTGAAAATTGCTGACTATTTTATTTATAAAAAATAGAGAAATTTATAAAGGTATAACAACCTTAAAAATGCTATAGAGCAGTGATGGCGAACCTATGGCACGGGTGCCACAGGTGGCACGCGGAGCCATATCTGCCGGCACACGAGCCATTGCCCTAGCTCAGCTCCAGTGCGCATGTGCGTGCCCCCAGCTGATTTTTGGCTCACATGGAGGCTCTGGGAGGCCGATTTCGGCCTTCGGAGGGCCTCCAGGATGGCGGGGGGGAGCGTTTTTGCCCTCCTTAAGCTCCCAAAAAGCCTCTGGAACCTGGGGAGGGCGAAACATGGGCCCACCGGGCCCACTGGAAGTCGGGAAATGGGGAAGTGGGGGGGTCACGCATGCATGTGCAGGAGGGTGGGGCAAGTGAGGGGCTTTGAATTATGGGTGTGGGCACGCACGCGCGTGCAATAGCGCACACACTCACTATTTCGGCACCCGAGGAAAAAAAGGTTCACCATCACTGCTATAGAGTCTGCACATTGTATAAATTTTCATGTGACTCGACTGAAAAGAATGAAAATTGTTAATTAAAGCAAACTTTGATTACCCTTAAATTAAGATGGAATTGTGGTTTTATATCTGAACAAACAACATGTTCCCCAGTTTATACAAAACAGGAAAATGAAGATACAAAACCATAGTTAATTCCTTGGTTTATTATATAAACCCTAATGGCTTGGTTTCACACATTATGCCGAGGCCACTATGATGTGGTTCATATCACATCAGTAAGCCAAAATCAAACAAACCACATTATGATTTTATAAACTAAATCACAGTGTTTGTGACCTCATTTGCACTGCAAACTTAGTTATAAAATAACCAATTTGTTTAAAACTAGTATTGGAAACCAGAAAGGTATAAAAGTTGGGGAGAGAATTTGACAATGTGTGCTGGATTTCAAGAATTTTCAAAAAATGAATATGAAATTCTGACTTCAAGGTCATTTTTGAACATTACTGTAGAAACCAAGTTCAGCGATTCTTATTTTACACCATGGAATGTTGAAAAAGTAGAGCAAGGAAGATATTTTAAAAGGTAATGTCGTCTTTTAGAGATGTTAGTAATGTCAGATGCAATGAGTCTTTATTACTATGAAAGTACAAGAAGTTGTCTTCAGTAGCACAATGACACTGAGTAAGTGAGGCAATGTTGTGCAGATCATCTGGAATTTAAAGGAATATTTGTACACTTTGTAAGATAGCTTGACCCCCTCCACTCTGAGCCCCTCAAATATTGGAACACTGCTATCATGTCTCCCCTGGTCCTTCTCTTCACTAGACTAGCCATGCCCAGTTCCTGTAACTGTTCTTCATATGTTTTATGAAGTCCCCTAATCATCCTGGTTGCTCTCCTCTGCGCTTTTTCTAGAGTCTCAACATCTGTTTTATAGTGTGGTGACCAAAACTGGATGCAGTACTCTAGGTGTGGTCTTACTAAGTCTTTATAGAGTGGTATTAGTACCTCACTTGATCTTGATTGTATCCCTCTGTTAATGCAACTTAGGATTGCATTGGCTTTTTTGGCTGCCGCTGCATACTGCTGGCTCATATTTAGCTGGTTGTCCACTAAGACTCCAAGATCCCTTATTAGAATTAATCTAATTCTTATTCCTATTAACACAATATGCAACCCACCTAGTGGGAAATTGCATATCCCTTGTTCTTTTTCATTATGTACTGTAAGAATTACCGTACTCATAATTCTTTTTTTGAGCCCTGACAGGCATAATCAGATTTGTTAATGAGTTCACATTTTACAGCCTGGCACTTTAATTGGACTTTGAAATTTGTCTACCTAGAGCAACTCTAAGGTCAGGAATGTAGTATCTAAGAAAATTGAAATGATATCCCATTGGGATTTTTTAATTATCCTCTGTTTTTAATGTTTAAGGTGTCCATTGTCTTAATTAGCAAGTTTCAGTTTGGCAAGATCAACTGTTGAAGGTCATATGAATGTCTTGTGTAAATGGACATGTAAATCCTGAAACTGGATTGTTAGAATAAGGGACATCTGTGTGGTTTGAGAGGCAAATTACTTTCAGCTCCTATAACTGATCTGTTCAGAAGCCCCTAAACCAGGCATGTCTAACTGTGACACGCAGACCACATGTGCCTCTGGATAGCTAATAATGCAATCCCACAAGATGGTAAACATGTGATTAATATACATTAAGTAGATTGTATATTTTATATGTGGCCCAAGACAATTCTTCACTCAGTGCAGCCCAGGCAAGCCATAAACTTAAGAGACCTGTGCCCTGAACACTTACCTCAGTAAGAAGCAACACTATTGAAAGCCAGAGTTATGGAAAGGGAGGGGGAGGGGAGAGAGCAATATGCTGACTCTGTAAACCGCTTAGAGAGGGCTGTAAAGCATTATAAAGCGGTATATGTCTTTGGTGGTGGTGTTATTATTTCTTTTATTCATTAAACATGAAACTCAGTCATTTAAAGATGTGTCATAAATACCATTGGCTGGTGCTAATGGTTGATACGGGTTCCTGCCAGCATCCTAGGTATCAACCAGGTATCTTCTTAAAATGTATGTTGATAAATATTGTTAGTGTTGGTAACATAGTAACAGAGTTGGAAGGGACCTTGCAGGTCATCTAGTCCAACCCCCTGCCCAAGCAGGAGACCCTACATCTGCCTCTACCTAGGATAGAACTCACAACCTCCTGATTGTGAGGCAAGAGCTCCACCTCTAGTGTTAGTATTAGCGTTGTTGTTGTTGTTATCTCTTTTATTCATTAAACATGAAACTCAGTCAACTGAACATTTAAAAAGTGTCACAAATATCACTGACTGTTGCTAATGGTTGATACGGGTTGCTGCCAGCATCCTAGGAATCAACCAAGTATCTTCTTAAAATATATGATGTTCTGAGTTTTTTGCAGTTCCGTTGGTGTTATTGCAGGAAGCTGCAATTTCTTGATGTGTTTTGTAAAATTCTTGGACATGGTACCAAGTGCCCCGATGACAATGGTTATCAACGGTTACATGTTTCATCCATAGCCTTGTAGTTTTGATGGTTGGTTATTTTTTCCAGTTCTTTTTCTTCGACTCTGGCATCTCCTGGTACAGCGATATCAATAAACTGTACACTTCAGCCCTCGACAACCGTGATGTCTGGCATGTTGTTGTTGTTGTTGTTGTTGTTGTTGTTGTTGTTGTTGGAATATTGAAGGTATGTTCACAAAGTGAACACGTATTTACTCAAAATGTTGGCCTTGTATGTATAAAAAAGAACAACTTACTACAAATTGAATTATCTCTATGACATGCCTTTTGTTTCACTCCCCCCCCCCACACACACACACCAACAGTGGGACTCTTTAAGAACCCTAAAAAATTGATATGGCCAGCTTATTTTTTTACAAATTAAAAAAATAAAAATAAAAATAAGATACATCAGGAAGCAAAAGTGCACCAAATAGTGCGCTACATGGGTCGAGTGGTATTCCCATAGTATTTACTTTCCTTGATTTAACTGCAAGCAATGCATTACTTATTGTTAGAATTTCACTGTAGAATTATATAGGGATGATATGTACTGTGATGACAGAATACATAGCAATTTATTTATTTATTTATTTGTGAGATTTATATACCGCCTCACAGTGCAAGCACTCTCTAAGCGGTTTACACCAGTAAGCAATGTACCGTATTTTTTGGAGTATAAGACGCACCGGAGTATAAGACGCACCTTAGTTTTTGGGGAGGAAAATAGGGGGAAAAAATCTGCCTACCAGGTATTCATCTGTCTAGCGTCCTTAGTCTGGTAAGCTTCAGCACATTATTTTATCCCCTGGTTAGGACTTAAAAAAACCTTCTTCTGAGAGAGTAACAATAAAAGAGCCTTCAAGCCAGTAAGAACTGGGAAGATCATTAGCACCTGGTTAGGGCTAGAAAAAAACTTATTCAGAGCAAGTAGAGCAATGAAAAAAACCCTGCAAAGACTTAGGGCTGGAAAAACAGTCTTCTGAGAGAGTAACAATGAAAGAGCCTGCAAGCTGGTAAGAGCTGGGAAGATAGTTAGCACCTGGTTAGGGCTAGAAAAAAACTTATTCGGAGCAGCTTCAGCACATTATTTTATCTCCTGGTTAGGACTTAAAAAAACCTTCTTCTGAGAGAATAACAATGAAAGAACCTGCAAGCCAGTAAGAGCTGGGAAAATAGTTAGCACCTGGTTAGGGCTAGAAAAAAACTTATTCAGAGCAGCTTCAGCACATTATTTTATCTCCTGGTTAGGACTTAAAAAAACCTTCTTCTGAGAGAATAACAATGAAAGAGCCTGCAAGCCAGTAAGAGCTGGGAAGATAGCACCTGGTTAGGGCTAGAAAAAAACTTATTCGGAGCAAGTAGAGCAATGAAAAAAAATTCTGCAAAGACTTAGGGCTGGAAAAACATTCTTTGGAGAGAGTAACAATGAAAAAGCCTGCAAGGTAAGAGCTGGGAAGATCTGTTAGCACCTAGTTAGGGCTGGAAAAAAAAGCTACATTCGAAGTATAAGACGCACCCAAATTTTCAGCCACTTTTAGGGAGGAAAAAGGTGTGACTTATACTCCGAAAAATACGGTATATTTATATTTCCCCCAACAATCTGGGTCCTCATTTACCTACCTCAGAAGGATGGAAGGCTGAGTCAACCTTGAGCCAATTGTCTGTTACCCTTTGGAATTAAAAAAATGAAAGCTATCCATGTAAGAGAAATGTATTTGTAAAAACAACTCTTTCAGAATTTAGAAATTTAGAATAAGGTACAGAATTATAGATATGCATCAGTGGATCTACCAGAAAAATACTGTTCAAACTACCTTAGTTAAGGGTATGGTAAAAATAAATAAACACTGTGTAACAGTTGCCAACTTTAATGTTCAGACTGTGGAGCCTCAGGGCTCTAGCACTGCATAGCCAAAGCAGGCTGTGATCTTTGGATGCGCTAATGGACCAAATGTGTCAGTCAGTATGAATCAGATTCCATACTGAAGTCTCCAGGTGCTTAAATCAGTGCTTTAAGTTCTGGAGAACTAGGAATAAAATGGTATGTCTTTTTCTTCCTGCTAGAGAATCCTATATTTCGTTTTCCTGGCAATTGTTGTATTCTAATAATTAACCCATAAAACTGCAGTGCTAAACAACTAGCATACTCCTTTAAGCTGATTCGCAATACAGAAAGGCATCGGCTTCATAGAACCTTTTGTTTTAAAATTATTGTGTACTTTCAAATAGTCTTGGCTCCTGCTATTTATTTGGATTACTCCCTGCAGGGTTTTCCCCCAAGATTTCAAGTGATGAAGCTCTCACAACCTCCGAAGGCAAGCTGTTCCATTGGTTGATTGTTCTCACTGTCAGAAAGTTTCTCCTTATTTCTAGGTTGAATCTCTCCTTGATCAGTTTCCATCCATTATTCCTTGTCTGGCCTTTGTTCTTTTGCATTCAAGAAATTCAGCTTGGAAAGTGGAAAGGTTGTCCTTTAGTACATGTAGTATGTATGCTTAAGTTGAAAATTATATAAGAACTTTAGCTGGCTGATAAGGAGTTATTGTGCTGTTGAGCACATACACAGAGAAATGTGATTGTTGCAGTTTGATACGAGTTGCTATTCAGTCAATAAACAGATACGTTTTAGTATATACAAATATTTTACTAAAAGTTTTATTTTACTTAAAGTAAAATAAGAGCACTAAGAGTACTAAATAAGTAGTGGCAAAGTTCAGTAGGAAGTCCCAAGTCATACACAGTAAGTCAGTCCATATGAAGAATCTTCTTCTTGCCTATCTTTGTTTTAACTAGCAAACAAAGATTACAGCTAACAAACAAATCTATACTATCACAGATAGTTACTCTTTACACAGCAGCTCTTCACAGTACTTTCACACAGACATAAAGTCAATTACTCAACAGTGAAGCAGCAGAGATAATCAGCAGAGAGAGTCAGCACTCCGGAACACACTATCATATTGCACATTGCACATTGCACATTTTGAGCATGCTCTCTTGCTTCCTTTTATAGTAATCAGCCTACAATGCATTTAAAGCAATATACACATAAACATTGATTTGTGGCTTGTTCATATATTAGCAAACCCAATCGTTTGAACAGAGTCCTAACACTGGCTTTATTTCTTTGAGGAGCTGGAGAAGGAAAACCAAAATTAAAAACGGCAAGACATAACTTTTTAAGCTATTTTTGTTGCATCTTGTTTCAGTATAGAAAATAAACCTGTACTTCTCAAGCAATAGGATTTTATTGCTGCTGTGGTGGTTGTAGTTGCTTTTCTAATGATGTACTGAACTATAAAAAGAAATGGAAACTTGAAGTGTTTTATGGGTTTGGGCAGCAGGTAGATTAAAAAATAAATCCCAAGACTTTGTTCCCAGTTCTATCCTCTGACTTTATTTCCAACCAAACTTGTAAGCCATCCTATGCCTTCTAAAGTTCAGTGATGCATCTAAGCAAAGAAATCTTAACTTCCTGAAACTTCAGTTGGAATTCCATAACTTGAAGTTCTAACATAACTATAGGACGGAAGACTGGTCCCTAACTTTTTTTAAACTGGTAGACACATTTGACATTTTGAGAACACATTATGGATATGCTTACAAAATAGAACTGCGCTATTTCATCTTTTGTCAGTTGTTGGCAAGTCCATTGCAATATTTCTGTTGAAGGATTGATCGAAACGTTTCTTCTTTGACTTAAATTGGAAATTCTGCTTAAAATGTGGAATTCAAGCTTCATACCTGCTGATTTTCTTGGCTATGACTGTTATTTACTGTTTTATTATTTCCAGTGCTTGCTTGATCTTAATAATAATAATAACAGAGTTGGAAGGGACCTTGGAGGTCTTCTAGTCCAACCCCCTGCTTAGGCAGGAAACCCTACACTACTTCAGACAAATGGTTGTCCAACATCTTCTTAAAAACTTCCAGTGTTGGAGCATTCACAACTTCTGGAGGCAAGTAATTCCACTGATTAATTGTTCTAACTGTCAGGAAATTTCTCCTTAGTTCTAAGTTGCTTCTCTCCTTGTTTAGTTTCCATTCATTGCTTCTTGTTCTACCCTCAGGTGCTTTGGAGAATAGTTTGACTCCCTCTTCTTTGTGGCAACCCCTGAGATATTGGATATCTTCCTTGTCTCTAGGTCAGAGGCAGCGGTGGGTTGCTCCTGGTTCGGCCCGGTTCTGTGAACTGGTAGCACCGGCAGTGGGAGGCTCCGCCCACCCGCCCGGGACGCTTTGGTAGCAAACAGTTTTAGAACCCACTACTGGTTGGAGGTGATATTTCTTTTTCTTTTTGTTTAGAATACCTTTTTTAGATTTCAACATCAAAAATTAAAATACCAGCTAACATCAGGGTATTCTTTTGTATTCTTGTTCTTCAGCTCCTTTTGTTTCATTTCTTCTAGCTTCTTTGGATCTGATCTTGACATGCTGATCTGATTTTCCAACCAAATCTTCCATTTTGGTGATGTTTGGCTTTTTTTTTCTTGTTTGTTGATTCTGCAGATCTTCTATTTTAATTGTAGCTGTATACAGTTGGTTTGTTTCTTGCAGTGAGTTGGTATTTTTGATATTACAGTATTGATATCTTTTAATATTGTTTCTCTTTTTCTTTCTTTCTTTCTTTCTTTCTTTCTTTCTTTCTTTCTTTCTTTCTTTCTTTCTTTCTTAAGCTTCAATGCAGGCAATCTTATTGTGTTGTTTTTGTGCAGTTCTAGATGCTCAGTTATTCTTCATGCTTGCTTTGCAGTTAAAGGACTTGGTTCTTCTTGAAGGTAGAGGAAACGGTGCCTGGTTTGGGAATGAAAACAGTTTAATTGTTGGTTTCCTCTACTACCAATTTCACCTGCTTATATCTTCTGTCTGAGCTACTTTTGGGAAGGCTTTTGATTCTTTGCCCTGGATAGACCTTTGCAGTTCTTCCACTTTTATTTCTGTGAATACTTTGTGTCGTATTATAAATCAGCCATTGAACTTTTAGCTTCTGTTCTGCTATTTCTGATTCTGGATGTTATTTTTACAAGAACTAGTACTGTGTTGGCGAACTTATGGCACACATGGCACAAGTGGCACACGGAGCCATATCGATGGGCACGCGAGCTCAGGTCTGGCACGCATGCATGCGCCGGCCAGTTGATTTTTGGGCCTTCTGGGAGTCAGGAAACAGGCTGTTTCCAGCCTCTGGAGGGGGTGGGGAAGGCCCGTTTTTTGCTCTCCCCAAGCTCCAGAGCCTTTCTAGGAGACTGGGGAGGGCGAAAATGGCCTTTCCCACCCCGGAGGTCCCCCAGAGGCAGGAAACTTTCCGTTTCCCGACTTCCAGTTGGACCAGACGTTCCGGTTTTTTGCTCTCCCCAGGCTTTAGAGCCTTTCTACGAGGCTGGGGAGGGCAAAAACGGCCTTCCTCACTCCCCCAGAGGCCCTCCGGAGGCCAGAAATGGCCCATTTCCAAACTTGAAATGGGGCATTTCTGGCCTCCGGAGAGTCTCTGTGGGGGGGGGGAGATTGTTTTTGCCATTCCCAGACTCCTAGAAAGGCTCTGGAGCCTGGGGAAAGCGAAAAACGGGCCTTCCGGTTTAACCGGAAGTTGGCAAATGGGTCATTTTCTGCCTCTGGAGGGCCTCCGGGGGTGGGGGATGGGGAAGGCCATTTTTTCCCTCCCCAGGCTCCTAGAAAGGCTCTGAAGCCTGGGGAGAGCAAAAAACGGGCATGGATGTGGTTCGTTGTACAGTCAGCCAGATGTTTAGACTGGATTTGGCATTTTTAGGCACCTATCAAGTCCTTCCCAAGGACCTGCGATAGGGAGATATTGTTGTTTGATGGTTATGTCACAGGATGCAAGTTAAGCTGCCTTTTGCAATTGACTGATGGTGACTTTGTCAATGCCGGTAGTGTTCAAGTGGTGCTCCAGTTGTTTTGAGATTTAAACTAATGTGTCTGTTACTATTTTGCACCCACCGTACCTGTTGTTCTTATTATTCTGGTTCATTGCAGTCAGCCAAATATTTAGATTTAGCATTTGGCATCTATTCATTATTGTAATCTATTCATAACAATATGCTTGTTCTTTAGCTGCTGTTGTCTTTCATATGCATTGAGTTCTTCCCAAGAACATAAAATGTCATAATGTATCAGAATAGTGCATGTATGGATCCAAGCAGTGTTGCCTTTTGCAATTGATAGATGGACATTTGGTCAGTGTGTAGATTTTTAAAATAGTGTGGTATCTTGGTACTCAACGGCTTTGAAACTCATCGAATTTGGTACTCAACACATTTTTTTATGTGAAAACTGTGTCCTGGTACTCATTGTTTCTTTGTACTCAATGCGTAAGCTAGAATTTGCTGGTGTCAGCTGCCTTGTGACACATTGCATTATTCCCTATGGGAAAAATTTGTTTGGTACTCATCATTTTTGGTACTCATTGCGCCTCCCAGAACCAATTTACAACAAGGTACCACTCTACTGTGGAAGACCCAGTGTGCTGATAACCACTAGGACTACCACAGCCGGTTTATGCCCTAATGTGTCAATTTTGGTTTTCAAATCTTATCATTTTTTAAACTCTGATGCTTCTCAAATCTCAATAACTGTAGACAGCTGACAACAATCAAATAAATTACCATAATATCAATAAAATATTAAAAATAGATTAACAATGACAAATATGATGAAGTGAGAGGAAGGACTTACTCTCCCTCATCAAAGTTCTGGTGAAAAGTTACTACTTAGCTCAGGGGTGTCAAACTCGATTTCATTGAGGGCCGCATCAGGATTGTGTTTGACCTCGGGGGGTGGGGGGTGGCCATCTTGACATCACTCCTGTCAGGGGCACCTGTGGCAGCCCAAGCGCTCTGCCAGTGAAAACAGGCTCCCGAGCTCCGTTTTCAGCTGCCAAGGCCTCTTGCAATAGCACTTTACTTAGCACGGAGCTTCGTTTTCACTGGCAGAGGGTTGCAGGAGGCTGTGGCAGCCGAAAACGGAGCTCGGGAGCCTGTTTTCTCTGGCAGAAGCACCGCAGGCCGGTCCTTTGCTGTTTCCAGGGCGGCCCTGCGGACCAGATCTAAGTACCCCGCAGGCCAGATCCGGCCTCCAAGCCTTGAGTTTGACACTCCTGATTTAGCTCTTCCGCAACCCAGCTTCCACTCTACACTATGGAAAAGTGATGAACTGGTGTTTGGAGACCATTTGGATCTGGCAGGGACCATTTGGATCTGGCAGGGACAAAACAGGCTAAAGGTAAACGGAACAGCTTTAAACTTTATTCAGAAGGAATCTTTGCTAAATCTGGTGATACTGTAATTCTTAAATGGCTAATAGCCTCCTTGAAACACAATATTTGTAACTTGGGAACCCTGGAATTATAACTACTACTAAATAGGCATAGGGCCTTTGCCCAGTTTCAGATGATACAACGAATGAAAGGAAGAAAGGGAAAAATAAGAGTCTTTACAGGTGGATGTTCTTATGGAAATGCCTTAGAACGATATACGTAAGGTGACCAGACGTCCCGCTTTTGGCGGGACAGTCCTGCTTTTTAATAATTTGTCCTGCGTCCCGCGGTGTTTCAAAAAAGTCCCGCCAAGCAAGTGCAGCGCGGAAGCTGCTGGTGGGCCGGGTGGGCAGCAGCCCCCCGGGCGGGTATAGGGCCAGGCCTGCGCTTGGAAGAGGCTGCCGCTCTTGCTGCCCGCTTTCTTCCTTCTCCCGCCATGAAATAAAAGTGAACTGAGGTAGCCCTGCTTCGGGAAGGCAGGCGGAGTCTGCAGCCAGGCAGGGAGCGAGAACGGCGGTAAAGGCTGCGATGAAGGGGGGTGTTTGGGGGGGGGGTGCACAAAGCTGCAGCAAAGCAATCCTGGATTTGTATCTCCACCTTTATTCACGTGGATGGGCTGCGGGATAAGAGAGACGGACCCCTCCCGTCTTGCTCCCCTAGAAACACCCCCCCCCCCGTCAATGGTGTCCCGCTTTACAAATATTAAAATCTGGTCACCTTAGATATATGTTATATCATTTAGTGTATCATTGCTGCATCATTTAACATCAATTTCAATTTAAGATTATGTGATGCACAATGAACTAACTGAGAAATGGGAAGTAGAAATCAATGGCATATATTACTATGGCAAACTGAATCGTGTTGTATAAAATAATTGCACAAGCAAATGAAAAAGCTGTTAGGATTCAAAAGTTAAGCAGGAGCTGAATTTGAAACTGGTAATAAAACCAAGTCCCCGTGTTTTTCTGCGCAGAAATCATGAAGGAGAAATATATGTTGGCTCTTGATTTGAAGCTTATTTATCTCAGTGTGACATCTGAAGCTGCTGGCAGATCCAGTGCTGGTTATAGACATTTTCAAACCTTAGCAAAATGTCAAAATGTTGCCCTTCTTGACATAGAGAGAGAGAGAGAGATTGGAAGCAAGGGGGGAAAAAGAGTCAGATCACATTGTTCCTTGATAAAAGGAAATGTGCCCAGCCAGGCATAGGTAATGCAGAAAAGATTCATGGTTAACCTAGCACAGGGAGACAGTTAAATTAATAACTGGAAGGGATATAACTTCAGGATGATTAACTCTTAGGACTAAAGTACCTTTTCACAAACTGACATCTTTGTGAGACAGGTTGGATTACAGTTTCCATCACCTTCCAGGCTGCAGTAAAACTAGAAGTCAACACTTTGGGCAGGGTGAAATACCTCTAGGGCAGTGGTTCCCAATGTGGGGCCCACGCCCCACAGGGGGGCAATTTGATTTTTAATGGGGGCAATTGGAACCTTGTTTAAACCAAGTTAATGGCCTTTTAGGCTTCCTCCGCGTGAGTAGGAGTTCACTTTTTGAATAGTAAGAATTATATGTCATGTGGGGCGGGGCATCAGGATTTTAGAGATGCTTAAGTGGGGCATGGCCCAAAAAAGGGTTGGGAACCAGGGGTGAAATGCTCCCGGTTCGCTCGTGCCTGTCGGTCGTTATAGAGCCGATAGCGATCGCAGCGCGAGTCTTCCCCCACCTGCCTGGATGCCGCCATTTGGGTTCTTTCACCCTCTGCGCATGCGCAAAGCGTTCTGGTGGCACGTGGAGCCATATCTGAAGGCATGCGAGTCATTGTCCTATGTCAGCTCCAGCACGCATGTGCGCTCTGGCCAGATGATTTTCGGCCTTCTGTAGGGCAGGGGGAGGCCATTTTCGCCCTCCCCAGGCTTCAGGAAAGCCTCCGGAGCCTGTGGAGGGTGAAAAACAGGCCTACCGGAAGTTAGGCTCATTGGGCCGTTTTTCGCCCTCCACAGTGTTCAGGAAGTCTGGTAGGCTGGTTGGGCCCGTTTTTCGCCATCCACAGGCTTTGGAGGCTTTCCTGAAGCCTGGGGAGGGCAAAAAACAGCCCAACTGGCCTACAGGAAGTCCAGAGGCTTCAGTGAGGTCTGTGCGCATGCGTGGGGGCCCCAGTTGTGCATGCATGTGTGGGGGGAGGGCATTACATTATGGGTGTGGGCACACATGTGTGCGCTATCACATGCACGCACGCCCTTTTGGCACCCGAGCAAAAAAAGGTTCACCATCACTGTTTTAGGAGGGCTGGGCTTGGGTGCACAAAACCAAAGTCAGCTGTCCACACATATTGTGATCTGCCAGAGGTTTGTTCCTTTTCTCAAGTTACTCAGATGGGCAACTGAGTTTAAAATATTGTGAAATATCTAATGGAAACGTTGTGACCTGTGCGCATTTTCAAATTGGAGAGCCGTGTTCTTATTTATGAAATAGATTAAATATTATCTTCTCTCCAGCTTAAATCTAACATCATCAAACTATATCGGAGTTGGAAAATAATGCAGTACAACAGGGTGCTCATTAGTTCTTGTTTAATTGGCCTGAGAATTTTTGTAACCTTTAATTAAGGAATTTAATGAGTTTTAGCAACAGGATAATTAAATCATCTTAGGTAGTGAGCAGAACCCAAGAACTGATAACGGCAAAGCAGATAGAATCTCAAAGACTGGATTGTTAATTGCATTGCTTTATTCAATAACATTGGTTAGCGATAACTGGCCTACATTGCCATAATTGGTTTCCTTTCCTCTGGCTTCTTCTTTAAAGAATTTGGATTTTTTTTAATTGTATAAATGAATCAGGCGTATTAAAAACTGCTATCAAGATACAGGGACAAATAATCCAGTAATCAAACCCAACTATAGCATATTCAACGGGAATGCCAAAAAGGAAAGCTTACAGTAAGTGTTATTTCCAAACAACTTAAGTATATCTTCATTCTTCAGTTTAAATTCTTTATTTCCTTTTAGTGAATCTGGATAAGTAAGGACCAACCTTGACTCAGTCTCACTTACACTGATTACTAGTGGATATTGGCCCCCCTCCCGATTCAAAGAATTTCCCTTCATAGTTTTTATGGGGTAGCACTTCCCCACTCAAGACTTGGGGCACAATCTGGGGGTCCTCTTGGACTCACAGCTCAGCTCTATCTGGTCTACCGGTTGAACCATTTCCTGAAATGGGAGGACAGTCACGCATGACCTCCTCACCTCAAGATTTGATTATAGCATGGTGTTACTGTCCTTGAAATTCACTGACAAGGTTTAACTTGTCCAACTTGTACCTCCCGAGATTCACACTACCCCCATCCTACTGGCCTTTCGCAAAGCCGTCAAGACCTGGCTTTTCCGACACGCCTGGGACCATTGACCTCTGATGAGGATAGACGAGGTCGGCCCATGAATGATGGATGATTGTGTTTTTAATTGTATTTTTAATTCTGTCATTTTAACTTTTTAAATTTCTATTTCTATTTCCATTTATATTTCTTCCTGATGTAAGCCGCCCAGAGTCCTTCGGGAGTTGGGCGGCATAGAATGTAAATAATAAATAAATAAATAAAATGCATAGTGTGCAGGCCAGGGATGGGTTCCACTTACCTTCACCACCAGTTCGCATTGCGAAGTTTCGCACGCACACACTACGCTCACACACACACGTGCGTCCCCTCATGCAATTCTGCTTCCACGCATGCTCAGTAGCTATAATCAGCCCGAAACACAGCTGAGGAGCTGATCAGCTGTACTTCGGGCGAAGGAATAAAGGTAAGTATAAACCCGGGGGCAGGCGGGAGGGCCCCTTTTCAAGCAGCAGCAGAGGGAAAAACTTCCAAACAATAAAAAATTTGGAAGAAATTCCAAAAAATAGATGGCCGCGCCCACAGACCAGCACCGACTGAACCGGATACGTGACGCCATCATCCACAGCTAAAATTGGAGCAACATCTTTCAGCTGTGGCTAGGGGGACCTTTGCACAAATCCGTCTTGTGCACCAATTGCGACCTTACTTGGAGAGGGAGGCCTTGCTCACAGTCACTCATGCCCTTGTCACCTCACGGCTAGACTACTGTAACGCGCTCTACATGGGGCTACCCTCAAAGAGCATCCGGAGACTCCAGCTGGTACAGAATGCAGCTGCGCGTGCAGTAGTGGGTGTACCAAGATACACCCACGTAACACCTATCCTTCGCCAGCTGCATTGGCTACCAGTCAGCCTCCGGGTGCAATTTAAGGTGTTGGTCGCTACCTTTAAAGCCCTACATGGCTCAGGGCCAGGCTACCTGCGGGACCGCATCCTACCACATACCTCCCTAAGACCGGTTAGGTCCCACAGAGAGGGCCTCCTCCGGGTCCCGTCGGCCAAACAATGTCGGTTGGCGGGACCGCGGGGGAGGGCCTTCTCTGTGGGAGCCCCGTCCCTCTGGAACCAACTGCCACCAGAGATCCGGACCATCCCCACCCTACTGGCCTTCCGTAAAGCCTTAAAAACATGGCTCTTCCGGCAGATGGGGTGAACAGGACAACCAGATTCCCCCTGAATGTTGTGTTTATAATGTCTTCTTTTTAATTATATTTTTAACTTAAATTAATGACGACTGTTTTTAAATGTACGCCTCTTATTCATGTTGTACGCCGCCTTGAGTCCCACGGGATTGGGCGGCCTATAAGAGCGTTTAAATAAATAAATTAAATAAATAAATGACATCACCAGCGTGTCGCTACTGGTTCGGGCGAACCGGGAGGAACCCACCCCTGGTGCAGGCTATGTGAATTGTATTGGTTGCCAAAGTGTTTCCAGATGCAATTCAAGGTTCTGGTTATTACCCATAAAGCTATGCATGTTGGACCAGATTACTTGAGGGAATCATGTCTGCCCTAATTTCTATCTGACAAACACAAGCCTGCAGAGTTGGCATATTTTTGGTACTTTCAATTAAAAAAATGTCATCTAGTCATTTATGGAAACCAACCAGGAAACACACTTTGTCTGTAATGGTACTTGGTCTTTAGAATGGGATCACCCAAAATTGTGAGGCTCCCACCCTTTGATGTTACATAGAGCCTTGAAGACATGGTGGTTCTCGCAGCTTTGGAGTCAGATGTATAGAGTGGCTGTGTGTGCTATTATTGTTTCCTATTTGTATACCACGCCCAAATGCTATCTTGTTTTTAGTTTGTAATGCTTTTTAATGTTATTATTTGTGAACTACCCAGAATCAGTCGAAGTCAAGCGCTGTCCAAGTTGAATTGAATTAAATACATTCTCTCTCTTATGTGTAGATATGTATGCACATGCGCACACATGTTTGCCTGGTCAACTCTCTGCAGCTTTCTTGGTAAACTGTTTGGAAAGTGCTTTGCTATGGCCTCCTTCCTAGGGCTGAGAGGAAGAAACCGGCCTGAGATCGCTCAGTTAAATTTGTGCCTAACGCAGAATTAGAACTCAAGGTCTCTCACTTTTTAACTTGGGACTTTAACCACTATACAAAACTGGGGATGTTGCAACAATCATAAGTGTGGAAAAAATGGTCATAAGTCACTTTTTTCAGTGCCATTGTAACTTTGAACGGTCACTAAATGAATTGTTGTAAGTCGACGACTACCTGTATAAAGTATCTCAAGAACTTACGTTGAATATTCCAAAGCATTTAGAAATGAAATTTCTCTTCTCCGTTCCTCTTTTTGTGCCCCCACATGAAAAAGCATTCCCGTTCTGAGACAGTCACAGAGAAACAGTGAAATAATCCCTGCCATCTGCTGTTCTATATTTTTCATAAGTTTTAACATTCTCATTTTAGAACCTAAATGACAAGTAAAATGTCAAGTCATCCAGAAAATAATCAGAGGCATAACAACCAAAATGTTAACTAAGCTCGTCTATTGAGAATGTAGTTTCTAAGGGACCAGTATCCCCTATTTTGAAGATACTACTGTATGCTGCTTTCTACTTAATTGTACAAATTAAGAATCAATTGGTAAAGTTTTCCACAGCTTTAAAATCATGTATTGTAATCGGAAAGTTTTCTTTATTTGTTTTAAAATCCTGAGAATTTGGCAAAGTTACTAATTTGAAGAGAAAAGTAAGTTTGACATCAGCATCAGAAACTTGTTTATGTTGTTGGTTTGAGCTCCGAGCTTGGCCATTTGGTTGCAAACGTTTCATCCCCATTTGAGGAGACATCTTTTTCTTTTAAATAAAGTTTTTTATTTTTAGAGACAAACATATTGTTGTGGCCAGGTCGAGTCCAGGGCAATTAGCAGCCGATCCCGAGGATTCGGAGGTAGTGAGGGTGCAGTACAGAAGACCGGTGTTCCTGGCACCAGAGATGGAGAGTGAAGAGGACGTGGGGTCAGAGGCTGGCGAACAATTAGAGCCTGATGCATCTCCTGAGATTAGTGACTCAGGAGAAGAGGAGGAGCCTCTTCTTGATGCCAGAGCATGCAGGTTCTGAAAGAGACATGAGTGGCTAATCAGGAGGAGGCTTCCTCGAGAGTAGTACTGCAGGGCTTGATCACGCCTTGAGGGTATTTAAGGGTCTGTCACGAGGGGCTTCGTTGCAGAGAACAACCCCGTTCTGTGGTTCCAGCATTTTGCTCTTGTGTCTGTGGCTCGAATCATAAAAAGTGAACATTTTCCTGTGTTAATGAGATTTGGATTTCTGCCAAACCTATGTGAGTTGAGATAACGCTAATTGACTGCTTTCTGGGACTCTAGCCATCTACTGAGAAGACTTTGTAAATAACTCCTTAATTTCTTTTGAAAAGATTCAACTCTTGCTAAGACTTTATTGGAAGTAAAAGAGTATTGTTCCCAATTCCTTCCCATGCATCTTATTTTGGGAGGCACACCTGTGGGGACAGAACACATATACAATACATAATTAATCCATCAGTGCATCATCTGCGTTCTTCTTCTGTGCCTTCTCCCTATTCCACCATTATTTCTCATATTCTAATATTTATCATTTCATTTGTTATAACATTTCACCCCTCTTTCTTTACAATATTATTCTATACATATCTCTTCTTCAACCAATCATAAAATTGCCCCCATATCTGAAAATATTCCAATTCCTCTCTTTCTTTAAGTATCAAGGTCAATCTATTCATTTCTGCACAATCCAATATTTTCTTAATTATTTCTTCCTCCATAGGGATTTTCTCTGCTTTCCATCTTTGCGCAAATACTATCCTCGCTGCTGTTATCACATGTACAATCAAGTATATATTTTCCTTACTGAATTTCTCTGGTGAGAAATAGGAACAGTTCCGGTTTTAAATCTATATATTGCTGTATCATTTCTTCTAACCATGTTTTAATTTTCATCCAATAATTTCTTGCTTCTGGGCATGTCCACCACATATGATAATACAATCCAGGTAACTGATGACATTTCCAACATTTTGCAGATTTATCTTTAAACATTTTTGCATGTGCCATCTATAAAACATTTTATATTGATTTTCCTTATATGCTGTGGAAATTGTTAATTTGTAATTCCTTTCCCATAACTGCTACTATTTATCTAACTCAATTGCATAACCAAAATGTTTTGCCCTTGAGACATCTTCAGTGCCCTTTGGATTGACTGGCCTTTAAATACCTATCTGAGTCCTGGTCTGGTTTCAGGTTGTGTGATTGGCTGGCTGTAGTTGCTGAGTCATAGTTCTTGGTTTTAAGTACCATCTGTGTGATGTAAATTAGTGTTGTTTTTGTTGTTCAGATGTCTTCTGATGATGTCATGGTCTGGTTTTTGGTTGATTTCATTGGCTGTGTGTGATGTGGTTTGATTTCTTGTGATCTGTCGAGTTATAACTTTGTTATAGTTTGCAGCATGGCTGTTTGTTGGTCTTTAAATGCTGCCTTCAGGATCTGAAACCAGACCAGGACTCAGAAAGGTATTTAAAGGCCAGTACTCCAGAGGTGGGTTCTTCCTGGTTCGGACTGGTTCACCCAAACCGGCAGCGACCCGCTGGTGATGTCACAATGACATCACCGACCCAATTGGTCGGTGCCGGTCTGTGGGCGCTGCCATCTTTTTAAAAAAATTTAAATTTATTTTTTTAAATTTTTTTAAATTTTTTTATGCGCAGAATAGTTGAGTTTCCGGCACTGCACATGCGTCGCCATTTTGTTTTGGGCTTTTTGGGGGGGGGTTTGCACTGCACATGCACGTGCATGCAAAACGCATTCCCATGAGGCGCAGCCATGCGGTGCGGGAGGAAGCAAACAGTCAGCGAGGTAAGTTGGAACCCACCCCTGCAGTACTCCCTAGACAAGCACAATCCAAAGTGTACTGAAGATGTCTCCTCAAATGGGGATGAAATGTTTGCAACCAAATCCCCAAGCTCGGATCTCAAACCAACAACATAACTACCAACCTGAATGACTAATATTCAAAGACATTTAAAGAAACTTGTTTATTGTGAAAATTAATAGCTTTCTAATTAGTGTCTTGCACTTCATTAGGAGTTCAAGTTATAGGTCAGTCAAATGCTGATTGGTAACGAGAGGTTTAGCATCAAGTACCGATATAGTCTTCAGAGGCAATAATAAAATTCAACTTTATATTTCTGGTTCAGCCATGGTCATTAGCTAGAGCACTGGACATGTTACAGGCATAAGATGGTCAGTGTTTGCAGCCAATGTGATTTCCCAGCCCAGAAAATGGGAAAATTCCATACAATCAACATAAGTCTATGCATTTTAATAACCAATTGATTGTTGCGGGATTTGCTTCTGGTGCTTTATTCAAAGCAGAAATGTTCCCAAGGTTATTAGACTTTTCCTAAAGTTATTACAGAAATCCTAGAGAAGTCACTGCAAACGGGGGCTGATTTTGTTGCTTCTTATTTATCAGGAGAGACATTCGGAGAGTTTTGAAATGCCATTCCAAGAATAAAAGCATGCTGCATTTTTTCTTCTTCAATTTCATATTGCTTTACACTCAGCTTTGTTTTTAAACACACAAACCTTTATTTGTAGTTGGAAAAATAAAACTAAACTAACGCCAACGTTTAATTTTGTAATATCTGAAACAGTGGTGGGTTCAAAATAATTTTGCTGATGGTTTGTGTGCGTGCTCGCTTCTGCGCAGAAGCGTCCTGGGTGGATGGGTGGAGCCTCTCACCGCTGGCGCTACCGGTTCTAAGAACCTGTCAGAACTGGGAGAAACCCCTGCTGATCTGAAAATATTGGATCACTTTAAAAAATTATAGGGTTTGGCAGTTATAATTTATGTATGGTTTGTGTCTTTCTGTCTAAGTAGAATTTGGTATCTTGTCTACCAATCTCCGATCTTTCTTCATTGCTACTTAATTTTGAATAAAACTCTTCAGAGTGTTCCTCAGAAAGAAATGTCAACAGAGATCCAGCTTCATTTTTTAATACTTCGTTAATGTCTGTTGTTAATGGTAGTCTACAAGAAAAATCAAACTAAATAAAATATCTGAATTGTTGGTATTCAATCAGATGTGGAGGTTAGGAAGTTTTTTGGAAGATGCTTCGAAGGTGAGCAGTTTGCTTCTATTACACAGCCCTAAAAAAGGCTGACCTGCGTTTAATATGTATCTAATGCATTTTAATTTCTATTTTATTTCAGGCTCTGCTGGATACTCAGAACCTTTTGAGAGCTCAAATTACAAATTTTACTTTCAATCTTGGATTTTCAGGGAAATTTTACCACACAGGTAAGAAAAAACAACATTGTGAAATAATAATAATAACAATAACAATAACAATAACAATAACAATAACAATAACAATAATAATAGTAATAGTAATAGTAATAGTAATAGTAATAGTAATAGTAATAGTAATAGTAGTAGTTGTTGTTGTTGTTGTTGTTGTTGTTGTTGTTCACACTTGTATGCCGCCCACTCCACAGAGCAGCTCACAACAATAAATCTACATGCAAACAATAAATATAGGAAAAAGACATTAAAAACAGTAATTATTAAAAACATTAAAAACATTAAAAACAACAATTTAAAAGTCCCATACAATTAATTCATTCATGGGGCCAAGAATGCTCGATGTTATATTAAAATCATTGGCCCAGGCCTGTCGACAAAGCCAGGTTTTTAGCGCTTTTCTGAAGGCTGGCAGGGTGGGAATAATTCAGATCTCGGGGGGTAGTGTATTCCAGAGAGCCGGTGCTGCCACAGAGAAGGCCCTTGCTCGTGGGCCCGCCAACCGGCATTGTTTGGCTGACGGGACCACCAGCAGGCCTGTGGGCTCTAATCGGTCTTAGGGAGATATGTTGAAGAAGGCGGTCTCAGAGGTAAACTGGTCCTAAACCATTTGTGCACTGCAGATAATTGGAAATTGTTTTGGGTGGATTTACTTTATTCGATTAAACAAAATAAAAAAGAACTTTTGGGAGCATTAAAAAAATGAAAAATTCCTTCAGCAGAATAAAACTAAAAAAAATTAAATAACTCTTCCTTATGTACAATGTTGTATTTAGCTGTGGGACTGTTGTATTATCCATAGGAATATCATAATTTTAACATTCTGGCAGTATAGCCATAATACCACGGTATCTCATGAACCATGTTTAAGCAGTTTGTGTGGATAATAATAGTGTAGTTTGTATGCTAGAAAATAGTAGAGAAATGCATTGGAAAGGTCTCTCTTAAACAATTGTTCTGGGGGCAAAAAAAAAGAAATATACTTGACAGCTGATATTTCTAATTCAGGATTTAATAACCTGATTTAATAACCTGATACCCTGCAGATGTGTAGACTTACCAATACATATCAGCCATGCTGAAGAATATTTTGAGGAATTAACCTAACATATCTGCAGGGTATGAAGCTGGAACAAGCTTTCTTATATTGAAAAATTGACCCAATGTGTACACTTAGGAGGTCTCGTAAAAATTCTATTCGCTGATTTGTTTCGTAAAACTTAGTTCACTAAAAACACAGGCTGTACAAAGAATTGATGAAACAGTACAATGATGACTTATGTTATTCTGGAATCCAAATAAAATATATGAATAACATCATTGTCTACCTCTATTATAAATAATAATTTAATTTAATAAAAATTCTTATAAGCCGCCCAATCCCGTAGGACTCAGGGCGGCGTACAACATAGATAAGAACAGTGCAATAAAAACAATAATAACATTTTTAAAAAGCGGAACATTATTTTAAAAAAACATTCATTCATGGGGGAATCTGATCTTCTTCTTTTTTCACCCCGCCTGCCAGAAGAGCCATGTTTTTACGGCTTTACGGAAGGCCAGTAGAGTGGGGATAGTCCGGATCTCTGGTGGGAGTTGGTTCCAGAGAGACGGGGCTCCCACAGAGAAGGCTCTCCCTCGCGGCCCCACCAACCGACATTGTTTGGCCGATGGGACCCGGAGAAGCCCCACTCTGTGGGACCTAATTGGTCATAGGGAGGTGTGTGGTAGGATGCGGTCCCGAAGGTAGCCTGGCCCTGAGCCATGTAGGGCTTTAAAGGTCAAAACCAACACCTTAAATTGCGACCGGAGACTAATAGGCAACCAATGCAGCTGGCAGAGAATAGGTGTTACGTGGGTGTATCTTGGCACACTCACCACAGCTCGCGCAGCTGCATTCTGTACCAATTGCAGTCTCCGGATGCTCTTTGAGGGTAGCCCCATGTAGTAGTCTAGCCGTGAGGTGACAAGGGCATGAGTGACTGTGAACAAAGCCTCCCTCTCCAAGTAGGGTCGCAGTGTTGCTGCTGTTGTTCAGTTGGTAAGTTGTGTCCAATACTTCCCCCATAGCGTGTCAGGCTCGCCTGTCCTCCTCTGTATCCAGAGTTTGCCTAAATTCATGTTCACTTCAATGATGACACTATATAACCATCCCATCCTCTGCCGTCCCTTCTTCCTTTTGCCTTCCATCTTCCCCAACATCAGGGTCTTCTCCAAGGAGTTCTCCCTTCTCATTAGGTGGCCAAAGTATTTGAGCTTCAGTATCTGAAAAGTAGTATTACTAATACATAATTTTTCCAGTCCAGTCCTGCTGGCAATTAAAAGCAGAATTTCAGCCTTTGTTATTCCACCAAATTTGTCTTACTCACCTACTGCTGTCTATATTAGTTCCACATTCACCTATCAAGATTATACCATGCAAAAAAGTCATTGTGATTGTGCCAGCGGTGAAATCTACTTACCTTCCCTACTAGTTCTGAAGTGTGCACTTTGCGCGCGCGCCAATGTTGCGCACACATTTTTACTCTCTGCGCATGCGCAGAGGGTTAAAAACAAAAAAATGGTGACGTCCGGGCGGGTGGGCGGAGCCTCACACTGCCGCCGCTACCTGTTCTCTGAGCTACCGGTTCTCTGAACCACCGGCGGCCGCCGCTACTGGTACGCCCGAACCGGGACAAACCAGCAGCATTTCACCCCTGGATTGTGCTGTCATCACAGCAACGATTTACAGTGCTTATGATGAGAAGTTCATAAAGGACTGAATTAATTTACATCATATATAGAACACAGACAATATTTCAGCCTCTTAGGGACTTCTGGAATTGTACACCTACGCAATTATCTCAGAACGTATCTCTTTAAGTTGCCTCATCCCTAAAGTGGCCATATTGTTCTGTGATAGAGTCATTGGTTTTAATGAACTACTAAAACGTAATGATCCCAGGCAGGCAGCTATATCAGTTGGCCCGCCTGAACTGCCATTTCCTTTCTGAACAGCCAATAAAGAGACTGGGAATAGATAGTATTTAAGATATGTAAAATGATGTGTGTTGAAAGCTGTAGAAAATTGATGCATGTGATTTCAATGTTCTGCACAAGCTTTCAGTCCTATTTAAACAATAAGTAATTAATGAATGAATAGGGACGCGGTGGCTCAGTGGCTAAGACGCTGAGCTTGTCGATCAGAAAAGTCAGCAGTTTGGCAGTTCGAATCCCTAGCGCCGCGTAACGGAGTGAGCTCCCATTACTTGTCCCAGCTTCTGCCAACCTAGCAGTTCGAAAGCATGTAAAAATGCAAGTAGAAAAATAGGGACCACCTTTGGTGGGAAGGTAACAGCGTTCCATGCACCTTTGGCGTTTAGTCATGCCGGCCACATGACCATGGAGATGTCTTCGGACAGCGCTGGCTCTTCGGCTTTGTAATGGAAATGAGCACCGCCCCCTAGAGTCAGGAACAAACCAGCACATATGTGCGAGGGGAACCTTTACCTTTAATTAATGAATAGGACAGACTCACCCATTAAGGTTTAAGAATACAGCAATTATTTATAGCTGAGGCACATTGTGATTTACTCTGAGGTGTCATTTCAACTTGTAAATTAACCATTGTACCTCAAGATAAACTTAGCCCATTCACCTCTAGAAAACAGAGCTAAATGGCCTTTTCAGAACCTTTCCAATATCTCTTTTTGACCAGAAGCACTGTATTAAGTTTGGGAAAAGGGATAGTAGTTTAAAAAAAAGGTGTCGTGAAGGAAAGTATTTATAAGAAAAATTTTATAGCTCTATGTAGTCATTGATGTGTATATTACAGACTTTTTATATTAATACTTAAGGCTAAAGTCAGACTTTTGTATTAAAAATATAAAACTTTGCTCATTAGAGTGTGACAGTAGTAAACTTTGTTTTAATTTATATAAAAACTTTGTGGAATTATATATAATCAATATATTTTTAACATATATAACAAGTACTGTTGAATATGAATTTTAACAACAAGCTGTAGACCTCAAGAGAAGTAAAATAGATTTGTAGTAAGAATGTAATATTTTCAGTGTAAACATAACTGATATCAAGTTTACTCAGGAGATGGACATGTAAATTACCGTATTTTTCGGAGTATAAGACGTACCTTAGTTTTGGGGGAGGAAAATAGGGGGGGAAAATCTGCCTACCAGGTATTCATCTGGCTAGCGTCCTTAGTCTGGTTAGGACTTAAAAAAACCACCTTCGGAGAGAGTAACAATGAAAGAGCCTGCAAGCCAGTAAGAGCTGGGAAGATAGATAGCACCTGATTACGGCTAGAAAAAAACTTATATCGGAGCAAGTAGAGCTATGAAAAAAACCCTGCAAAGACATAGGGCTGGAAAAACATTCTTCGGAGAGAGTAACAATGAAAAAGCCTGCAAGGTAAGAGCTGAGAAGATCTGTTAGCACCTAGTTAGGGCTGGAAAAAAGCTACATTCAAAGTATAAGACGCACCCAAATTTTCAGTCACTTTTAGGAAGGAAAAAGGTGCGTCTTATACTCCGAAAAATATGATAGTGGAACAATTTGCTTCAGCAAAATATTCACTTTTAGTTGTAGTTATAATTACTCTTCACAGTTCACTTCAGTTTATTGAAGTCATAGACCACTACAATCAGAGTGTTCTGTGAATACACATACACACACACACACACACACACACACACACACACACACTTAAATGATAAACAAAATAAAATTTAAGGCAAAGTTAAAAGACATTTATAAAACAACCTAACGAATATCTATGAGGTCCAGGATACAGCCAATATGCTAAATTATAATGTAGACACTTTCAGTTGTGACACACCGAGAGATACTTGCAAATTATACCTTTCAGTGATTAACTAAGCACATCTACTGCTTTAATATGCAAATATTAAATATGCATATTTAAATCAACTATAGCCTTTGTTTTGTTGCAAACTTCTTTTTAAATTGTATATTTATCATTCAGTGGCTTATGGTTCTGCCCTAATTCTTACTACTTCTGAGTAGTTATTCAAGGAAAGATGCCTATCACTATAATAGGAATCCAATCATAGGAATGTGTTACAATCATAGACCAGAATATAATCAGAATATCTGTTATTAAATAAAAAATGCAATTATAGTAACACGATAATCAGCATAAATGTAAAATATCCTCCACTAGATGTTATTTGATATATTATTTAATGTCTTATTCATTGAACACACAGTCTGACTCTAATGTAGGTCAATGGAACTGTTTGTGTTCCAGCTCAAAATATACTAGAATTCTGTTGTGACTGTTATTAATTTGGCTTATTTTCAAATCATGCTTGTCATAATCAAGACCAGACTGCAAAATGCAGTACAAACCTGATGTATATGCAGGTGACTCACTGTTATGAGGGTGAGTCAAAAAGTAATGCCAGGTATAATTACCAACACAGGAACATGTAGCATACATCAAAATGAAGCTGGTCCTCTGTGGATCACATCCCTACTTCTCAACATAGTCACCCTTTCTCTCAATAGCAATGTTCCACCTTCGAATGAGAGCATGTATCCCTGCCTCGTAAAATTTTATTGACTGTTCTTTGAGCCACTTCTTCACTGCAGGTTAAACTTCCTCATCACTGGAATAATGTTTGCCTCTCAAACCCTCTTTCATCAGATGACGGACCACCTGCATACATTGCTATAATCTAAAGTATTGTCCTCAAACACATTTTGTAATCGTCTGTGAATGTTCACAGGGGTTTCCCCCTCAGCAACAAGGAATTCAATCACTGCTCTTTGTTTTTGACGCAACTCTAAGGGGGCGGCCATTTTGAATTTTCCTTGCGAGTCTAAAAACCTGAAAAGTAAGAAACAAAATATTTCAGAACGTAAATTATATAATCATTTATAACTGGGAAAAATTTCAGGTATTTTTGACAAAAACGTCACCTGAAATAAAGAAAATGGCATTACTTTTTGACTCACCCTCATACTTTAAACTTGAGTGACATGATCAAATGTGTTGCGTTTTGTCTTAGATACTTGATTGCTTATGAATTGTTGCTATGAATTTGAAATTGGTTTCATCTTCCTGCTGTAATTCGTTGCAATTTTAAATGTTCACCATGCTTCTAATAATTGGGACAAAGTCATTTCAAAAATGGGAATATTATTTAATAAATTGTTTATTCCTATAGGCACTGTAGAAGAAGATGAAGGAGATGACCTACTACTGGGCTCTGTTGATGAATTCTGGTGGTTTCCTCACATGTGGAGTCACATGCAACCCCATCTGTTCCATAATGAATCTTCACTAGTGGAGCAAATGATTCTCAACAAAAAATTTGCCTTAGTGAGTAAAATTCTTGCATCATAGGCTTATAGTAGAAGTGATATGTAATTTTGATACAGAGTACAGAGTGCTTAAATTAAGCATTCCCTCTTAAAAGTTGAGACTGTCTTATTTATTTGTGAGATTTATATACCGCCTCACAGTGCAAGCACTCTCTAAGCGGTTTACACCATTAAGCAATGTATATTTATATTGCCCCCAACAATCTGGGTCCTCATTTTACCTACCTCGGAAGGATGGAAGGCTGAGTCAACCTTGAGCCGGTGAGATTTGAACCGCTGACCTGCGGATCACAGTCAGTTAAAGTGGCCTGCAGTACTGCCTCTAACCGCTGCGCCACCTCGGCTCATTAGTTTATCAGGATTTTCAACTCCAGCTTAATTATTCTGCCACTGGATGAAATAACAAAATTACAGAGCAGAGACATTTATATTACAGAGTATCTGTACCTAACATTTAGGTGCCCATGACTACAGTCTATTAAAACAATCGTCCATACAAATGCATGGCCACCACACTGCTTCCTTTTGAAGGAAGCAGAACTATGCATCATATTGAAACAGAATGACAAACAGTGAGCAAAATAAATTAAATGCATAAAATAAGAGAAAAGAAAAAGGAAATTTAACTCATCCCTAGAACCCACAGCACCATTCATAAAGCCACTTCATATCTTTCTTGTTTCCACCACATTCTTATACCATTTCATAAATTGCCTTTAAACTTCTCACTTCTCCCTTTTTGAGGAACTTCTTGCTACTACAATTTCTCACCAGTTACAATTTTCTTAGTCTTCCCTTTCCTCTTGATCCATTCGGTCTTCTTTCACGTATTTGTACTGTGATTCAGTATTCATTCTCATTCTGCGTTATCCAAATTCCCACGAAATGCTTATTTTGTGTTGATCGCTTAGTTGATATTTTAATCTACATTCAGTTCTTCACCCAATCAACCAATGGAACAGCTTGCCTTCAGAAGTTGTGGGAGCTTCATCACTTGAGACTTTCAAGATAAGATTGGACTGCCATTTGTCAAAAATGGTGTAGGGTCTCCTGCTTGAGCAGGGGGGTTGGACTAGATGACCTATAAGGTCCCTACAAACTCTGTTAATCTGTTAATCTAGCTTCACTTATAGGTGATAACAAAGTGAACAGCTGTACTCTCCTACACACAATCATTTAAACTTACTTTGAGAAACTTTCCTCACATTATTCACACTGATTTCTCCATCCATTATCTTTATGTTTAGTAATCATTTCCCCAAGATAGATGGATTCATATAGTGATATAGATTATAGTTGGTATAATTTTTCATCATGTTTAAACAACTTGTAATTATGACCACATTTTCCCTGTCAAACACAACTTCCTGAGTTCTTAATACATTAATTTTCAAGTCCATATGCCTTATTGCATCAGACAATCTGTCTAACATTCACAACAAACCATTCATTTCCTCAGCCAAGAACAAGGCATTTGCCTGTGTACGAAAATACGTACGCATGCATATTTGAAATCACACCTCTGCGATCACAAAAATGATTCCTTATATATGTTCCATACACATAGTTGGATGAAACAGTTGGTTAAATTTTGTCACACACAACTTGGACTGACGATTCTGATGCTAAAGAGTCAGCTTCAGATGCAGGGTATGGATGACACTCCAAAGAATCAACAAATAATTTATTTATTTATTTATTTATTAGTGAGACTTATATACCGCCTCAAAGTGCAAGCACTCTCTAAGCGGTTTACACCATTAAGCAATGTATATTTAGATTGCCCCCAACAATCTGAGTCCTCATTTTATCTACCTCGGAAGGATGGAAGGCTGAGTCAACCTTGAGCCAGTGAGATTTGAACAGCTGAACTGCTGATCACAGTCAGCTAAAGAGCCTGCAGTACTGCACTCTAACTGCTGTGCCACCTCGGCTCTTAATCACTTTGATTGAGGCCAACCCTGATGACAGTCATTTGCAGCAACTGAATTGGAATCAGATCTCAAGGATCTCAGTTCTAAGGAGCAGCCCAGTGCATGTCACACCCTTTAAGAAAAATAAGTAGCATTCATTATTGTTCATAATTGGTTCCCATCCAGGGGTTATTTTATATTATGCTAACTCCCTATGATACATCTCTCTTGGGGACAGTCATTCTAACCTAGAACCTATGTAGTCATGCATCCAGAACTCTTGGAATCTGAAATTCTGCTACTCTGACCTCAGATCAGCTGATGAACTTCCTATGAATTCCTTGGATTTTGGATCACGACCTGACAAGCTATTGCTCAGTGTTTTATTTATTTATTTATTTATTTTGTGCGATTTATATACCGCCTCACAGTGCAAGCACTCTCTAAGCGGTTTATACCAGTAAGCAATGTATATTTATATTGCCCCCAACAATCTGGGTCCTCATTTTACCTACCTCGGAAGGATGGAAGGCTGAGTCAACCTTGAGTTATGCTCACACTAACTTCCATTGCCTATAACAGTGGTGGCGAACCTTTTTCGGCTCGCGTGCCAAAAAGGGGGGGGCGCTCGCGCGCGCTCACGTGCCCACACCCATTCCCTCCCCCCCACACATGTGCACAACACCCCCCCCATGCTGCCCCCTGCGCATGCGCACACACACACCACCCCCGCGCAAAGGCTTACCGGAGCCTGGGACCACGAAACCGGCAAACCGGAAGTGCGAAAAAATGCACTTCCGGTTTGCCGGTATGCTGTTTTTTGCACTCTGGAGGGTTCAGGGAAGCTCCCTGAAGCTCCGGAATGCAAAAAACTACAAAACGGACAAACCAGAAGTGCGGAAAAGTACACTTCTGGTTTGTCCGTTTTGTAGTTTTTTGCATTCCGGAGCTTCAGGGAGCTTCCCTGAACCATCCGGAGTGCAAAAAATAGCACACCGGCAAACCGGAAGTGCGTTTTTTCGCACTTCCGGTTTGCCGGTGGGAAACCCTCGCGTGCCGGCTTCTATGGCTCCGCGTGCCACCTCTGGCACGCGTGCCATAGGTTCGCCACTACGGGCCTATAATCTGTGTTTTTATGAAGTAGCTGTTGAAGCCTGTGGGTGTGCTTGTTATGAAAGAGGACAAAGTGTATATTTAAATGAAATCCGTTCTCAGCAAATGAACCAGCAAATATGTGGGAAAACTTGAATAATATCTTTAGATATAGGATTCTTCCTTCCCTTGTGGAAGAGAATTGGCTACTGCAGATGACCTGAATGTGCTCTACTGTGGGTTTGAGAGGAAATCACTGTCAACTATCGCTACCTTCCCCATCTCAAATATACCAACAATAGCTAAATCTCCTTCACCTATCTCCATCCCACTAGGCCCACTACCTCTGATGCTTGTAGAAAAAGATGTGCGAGGTTTATTTCATAGACAAAAGATTGGAAAAACACCAGGCCCAGATAAAATAACTCTCTTCTTGCTTGAAAGCCTCTACTGATCAACTGGCCCCCATCCTTACCGCATCTTTTATAAATCACTGGAAATGTGTTATGTTTCTTCTAGCCCAGCTGCTGTGACCTAGAAGTGGAGCTCTTGCCTCACAATCAGGAGGTTGTGAATTTGATCCTAGGTGGAGGCAGATGTAGGGTCTCCTGCTTGTGCAGGGGGTTGGCCTAGATGACCTGAAAGGTCCCTTCCAACTCTGTTAATCTGTTAATTTCTGTTCTTGCTTCAAATATTCTACTATCATCCCCTTTCTCAAGAAACCCTCCATCAGGGAGCTGAATGACTACAGACCGGTTGCTAAACCAGTTGCTCTGACATGTAGTTGTGAAAACCTTTGAAAGGTTCCTGCTGGCCTGCCAGAAAATCATCACAGATCCACTGCTAAACCCCTTGCAGTTTGCCTACCACACAAATAGATTGGCAGATGATTGCTGTCAATATGGCACTACATCTTGCAGTATCTTGAATCCCCGGGGACTTATACACAGGTCCCTCAGCTTGGCATTCAGTACCATCATTCCAGAAATTCTTCACTCTAAACTGGTTCAGCTAGCTGTGCCTGTCCATACTTGTAGGTGGATTATAAACTTTCTGACAAATAGGAAGCAACAGGTGAAGTTAGAGAAAATCACATTGAATACCCGAACAATTGGCATGGGCACTCTTCAGGGGTGTGTGCTCTCTCCATTACTCGTTTCTCTCTACACCAATCTCTAAAGATCCCTCTGTTAACGTACTGAAGTTTGCAAATGATACAACAGTCATTACTTTCATTAGAGGTGGAGACGATGATCATAGGCTGATTGTTAGATATTGTTCACAGATCTGCAATATTATTCAAGTCTCTGGATTACGAAGCTTATTCCTAAAACTTTGCTTCCTGTAAGTATTCCTAGGCATACATTTCAAATTATCTGACTGGAATAATCAACTTCTTTTCCAGCTTCAGTTCCTTCATATCATTTCAGTTTCTTCAACATACAATTTGACCTAGAATGTCCTGATTTTTTTCCCCCTGTAACTGCTTAGTAAACCACCAAGTGAATCTAATATATTCTGGTCTTATTCTTCGCTCAGTGTTGAATATTTAATCCTCATGTATGCTACCCTTATACTCAGCAACCAATATTCATTTCCATATTTATACAACTTATTTCATAGTTTAGGTCACTGCCCTTTATCCTAGTCTATGAGTCCACAAATATGAAGTAAACTGTCCTACTCACACTATCATAGTCCGTGTCCTTCTAAAGAGCAAAATTATGCATGTTCTCTGTCCTACATAAAGACACAGGACTTTCAAAATTGTATTTATTTTTATCTTGTATTCTTTCAGTTAGTATTTCCCACACAGCCTAGGCTAGGGGAGCAATAATGGTATTGCTTGAATCATCACACAAATGCAGGCTTCACATACATATTAAATCAACAGTTTGCTTCTTTTCATTTCCAAATCCACACTGTACCTGTGTTATTTTCTGGTGGTCTGTCATTCAAATACCGGACATGTCTGATCCTGGATAATTTCTCCAGATTTATGCCAGGCAGTTAGGTGCTACCACCTACTCAAAGATCATTCTATATTCAAAACACTGAAAGTACTTGTTTTAATATGCTGTAAGTATAAATGAGAGTCATTTTCACTGTGTAGAGTACAGATAGCTTCATGCATTGTTATTGAATGTAGTCACTTACATGCAATAACTGACAACATTCAAACAAAAGTTCTGATTTTTAGAAAGTATGCTTGATTGATTGATTATATTTTTAATTATACCTGAAAATTGAAATATCCATTTTGTAAACATGTGTATCCTAATTTTTTTAAAAAAACTGAAAAGTTGCAGCAAAGTGCTATGTAAATGCTATGTTTCAATTTATTTCCGCACCAAGACATACCCCAAATTTAAATAATTATACAAAGAAGTCAGATGGAGATCCAACAGTGGTGGGTTCCTACCAGTGCGGTCCACTCTATAGCACTGGTAGCGGCCCGCTGCTGACGTCACAGTACCGGTGCGGTCGGTTGCTGGTGCCTGGGCGCTGCCATATTTTTTAAAAAAATTTAATTTTTTTAAAAAATATTTCTTCTGCACATGCCCAGAAGCTGAGTTTCTGGCACTGTGCATGCGCTACCTTCCTACCCCACAGTGAGTCCAAGCAGGGGAGGATGGCTGAGAGAGCGCGTGAGATGCTGAAAGAACGGGCGGCAGGAGCTATCTCCATTCCCCTCCCTTCAGCAGTCCAAGAAGCCATGAACGTGCGGTGATGATCCTAGGCATTTTCGCACGTTTGAGGCTTCTCGAGCTGCTGAGGGGAGGGGGAATGGGCATCAGGACCTATCTCAGTTCCCCTCCCTTCAGCAGTCTGAGAAACCACGCCCACCCGGTCACATGGCTGGCAAGCCACACCCACAAAATAAGCCACGCCCACAGAGTGGTAGTAAAAATATTAGAAACCCGCCCCTGAGATCCAATGTAGAGGAGTGCCACTAACATGAACAGTGAGAATTATGTAGAAATACAGTTCCACTGTGTCCATTATAAATGACCTTCCAAACAAGATTTTCTTGCATCAGAGCAAAAACCCTTCAATTTTCCCTAAAAATACTTTGCCCCCTATAGCCAATCTAAAGCTAGTGTTCCCATACAATGCATTATATACACACAAACCACTGGAACCAGGGAGAGGGATTTTAAAACATAATTTTAAAAACAATCCTGGTATTACACTACATTACTCTTGCTATAATTCAGTCAAAAATGGGAATTCTATAGAAACACAGCTTTTATTGATTATTGCACAACAAGCAATGTTCCTTGAGAAATCTTGTATTTCTGTTCATCAAAAGAAGCATTAAGAAGAAATTCCCCATGATAATCAGTATTTTGTCTGGGCCCTTGTTAGAAATTTAACTTTAAGCAGGCAAAAAGAATATGTAAAATGTCACAGGAATCTCCATATTAAGCTTTAAAGCATACACTTTGCAGTGGGAACGGATTTGCCATTATCAGAGTAACTGGGTGCTCAACCAAGATTTAAAAATAAACTACTTATTTAAATTAACAAGATGGTCCTGGGAGGGGTTCATTTGCATATTAGCAGATAGATGTTTTGATAGAAAACGTCTATAAATATTATACAATTTCACATTATCACTTCAAAAGAGAAATCTGGCTCACATGCTTGTTGAACTGGAGCTAAATTAAGCTCCTGGAGCTAGAGAAAAGAAAACAGAAAGCCTATAAAATATTGTAATGTATCCTAGATACATAATGGTAAACCTATGGCATGCGTGGCATGCAGCGCCCTCTGTGGGCACGCGAGCCATCGCCCAGTTCAGCTCTGCTCCGCATCTGCCAGCTGGTCATTGGGTCTCTGCCATGTATGTGGGAAGGCGGGGGGGCATGCGCATGCGTGGGGGTGGGGGGCATGCGTGGGGGCATGTGCGGGGGGCATGCACAGAGGGTGGGGCGCATGCACGGGGCCCGCATGCACATTGCATTTTGGGGGTTCAGGAGCGCAGATGCACGTTTTGGGCACTCGATCCGGAAAAGGATAGTCATCACTGTTCTAGATAAAACAGGAAGTGTACATATTTTGGAAGGACACTAGATAAAATAAAGTAACTGAAAAAATTCAGGTTGATCTTTGTTGCAGGTTTTGGAATCTTTTATGTTTCCTATTCTGAATATATTTAAAAACCAATATAAGATCAGTATCTGCTAATATTATCTATGTGAAACATTAATAATTTGTACATGTTTTGGGATAACAATTCATGAAAATTTGATTTTAAACAATTTTACATAATATTTCTGTAAAGCTAAATAAGCTTTTGCATGTAGGTCTTGAAATTGACCTGGATAATTACATTGTTTGGATAAGTTCATACATGTGTAGGAGGATGTGCTCATATGTGTGCACTGGTTCCTATACTACATAGGATTTTATTTTGCTGTTTCAGGAACATGGCATCCCAACTGATATGGGATATGCTGTAGCTCCACACCATTCTGGCGTCTATCCTGTTCATGTTCAACTTTATGATGCCTGGAAAAAAGTTTGGAATATCAAAATCACCAGTACAGAAGAATATCCACATTTAAAACCTGCACGATACAGAAGAGGTTTCATTCACAAAAACATCATGGTAAGCTATGTTTTTTTTTAATCCTGACTTTTCTGATTACTGTGATCCACAGAAATGTATAAGAAATATACTTACGTTATATTACATTCACTGAATCTGAAGAGCTATTTTTAGTTTATTATGCTCTACCACCAGGTTGTAATTTATTTCAAATGTCCTTTATGTTAAAATGGCGTCAAAGATGGTTTGAAATTTTTAAACTTGTCAAAATGCAAGCTAGTATTGCTGAGAAGCAGCTAGAGCTGATGTTCAGCCATTTTTTTTTACCTAACCACTGCTTCTGTACTCAGTTGAAGAGGCTGATGTTAACTTTAAGGATTATGAATGGGAACATCTGTCTTAAAACTGCCTGTTTATTGATGGGATGGCACTTTGAGATCAAATCCAGATACCTTTCTAAGTATTTCATTGCTATTAGGAATATGTTTGGTAGCCTTGGAGTGTAAATCTGAGTGTATATGTGTGTATGTTTTAGTTATATTACATATCAGTGTTTAGGATATTGAGTTAGAATGTTAAAAGTATGCAAAATATTGTCAAGCTTAGAAAGTTAAAGTAATAGTTACATATAAGGTTTATGTTAATTTCTACACAATATTCATATTTTAAATGAAAAAATCTCTCCTGTTTGAAAGTGGTTGGATGGGCCTATCTTATTTTATGGTAATAGTACTAAAGTTGCTGGAATTACTATTTTTTCTAATAAATGTATTTTAATACATCTATGTATTGGTTATGGTACTAAAGTTGCTGGAATTACTATTTTTCTAATAAATGTATTTTAATACATTTATGTATTGGTTATGGTTATGGACCAAGAATATTTGGATACCAAGGGACAGTTTATCATCATCTTTAAATATGATGTACATATGGTACTAGAAAATTTCTATAGTCCTGCAAAAAACAATTCTGATTAATTTCATAGATGTCTTTCAAACTATCTCAGATAAATTGGCCTTGTCTTTCTATGAGGCTTTGTCCATTTTCTATATGCTATATGTGATTTTATGCAACTTAATCATGTTTTCCCACATCCAATTACCATTTTCTTGTCTGAAGGATCATAATTATCCCGCGGGAGTTGGGCGGCCTATAAGAATGAACAAATAAATAAATAATTGTTTCCCTGATGTTTTTCTTACCAAAATTATTCAAGCTCCTTAATTATTTTTGTTGCTGGATTCTGTATCATTTTCAGTTCTGTTATATTCTTTTTCAAATTATTCCAGATAAGGATATACAGTAGCACAGAATTTACAGGGGTGTTCCAGTGTTGGCAGTTTTATTTTCAGCCCCATTCCTAATTATCCTTATCATGGAATCACGGAATTTCTGTTTTTCACAACAGCCACACAGTGTCAGCAACTTTTTTGAGCCATCCACTGTGGCCTCAAGGGTTTTTCCCTGGTTATTTATAGATCTCATCAATAAGTATTTGGAGTTTTGTCCAAATTTGTATCGTTTACACTGAAATGATCTTCACTTGTTTTCCCAAGTGAAGAGATCCTTCTGGAACATGTTTTACCATCCTGAACAGTATCTACAAATGTAGCCTGCTCCCTATGTAATCCTAAATTTATTTTAAAACTACCAGTCCAGAAGCCTGGGGATCAATATTTTCTTCTATGAACAAAATTGCTGATTTAGTCTTACTCTTTGATGTTGTTTCTTCCTAATCTTCCATTTTATTTGTTTGCTATTAACATTTATATGCCATCTTTCTAGAGTATCTAATAAATATATATATATAATGTAATAATAATCTCAGCATAATTTGTTGTTTAAAAGCTTCATGAAAAAGGTACATTTTAAACGATACATTTTATTTCTAAATAATTTGAAAGTGGGTACCAATTTAGAAAGTGCCATAGCTTGGAAATCATGCAGTAAACAACATCTTCCTACTTACCAGATAGCAATTTTTTGGCAGCAAGAACATTTTCGGGAAAGTTTATAAGTATTTTTAAAAAAAATTATGAGGAACTTTTGTCAAAGGCCTTTAAAAATCCAGGCACATAAAGTTGAAAGGTCCATATGCCAGTTGACACTGTCAAAGATCTCTTAAAAGTCGAGTTAGTATTTTCTTTGGTGGGATCGATGCTGATTTTCCATCACCATGGCTTATTTCTCTACACTTTTATTTTTTATCTACAACTGCAACACTTCCAAACAATTCTAAAGAATTATTTAAAAAAAACCAAATCACTGAGTACACAGAAAATCTATCATACCTCTTCATGTAGGTCTTCTATAAAAATGTTATATTTCCACTATACATATTGGCAGGCTGTCATGGAATAATCTAGTGGCCTCCTAGACGGTGAACCGTTCTTTAATAAAACTGACAGACAATTGTATGCTGGTTGGAAGAATCCTATATTTTAAGTGTTGTTTTACTGACAAGTAGATAGACATCTTTTTGAAATTATCATTTATTTGAAAGGCTATTTCTTCTAACTCCAATATCAGAAAAAGGGATGGAAAAAAGAGAGAAAGCAACAGGGGTTTTGAAGTTGTCCCTCAAGGGCTAATAATTGGAGAGTGCAGACAAACATATCATCTAAATATAAGACTCTGGAATTTATTTTATTTTTATTTAAAAGACTAACAATTATTTTTAAATCGGCAGCTGTGTGTATATTAACCTATATGCATATCTACTGTATGTGATATTTTTGAATAGTGCTTCCCCTCCCCCAGTCTTTTTTGCTTCCCCTCCCACCGTATTTTTTGGAGTATAAGACGCACCGGAGTATAAGACACACCTTAGTTTTGGGGGAGGAAAATAGGTATTCATCTGGCTAGCGTCCTTAGTCTGGTCAGCTTCAGCACATTATTTTATCCCCTGGTTAGGACTTAAAAAAACCTTCTTCGGAGAGAGTAACAATGAAAGAGCCTGCAAGCCAGTAAGAGCTGGGAAGATCATTAGCACCTGGTTAGGGCTAGAAAAAAACTTTTTCGGAGCAAGTAGAGAAATGAAAAAAACCCTGCAAAGACTTAGGGCTGGAAAAACATTCTTCAGAGAGAGTAACAATGAAAAAGCCTGCAAGGTAAGAGCTGGGAAGATCGTTAGCATCTAGTTAGGGCTGGAAAAAAAAGCTCCGAAAAAGCTACATTCAGAGTATAAGACGCACCCAAATTTTCAGCCACTTTTAGGGAGGAAAAAGGTGCGTCTTATACTCCAAAAAATGCGGTATATGTATTTTGTGGTCGTTCTTCCTGACAAATGTGCTGTTTACTTTGTGTAGTTTCCTGTTTTGAAATAACATTAAAATAGTAGTCAAATCTATAACATATAGTTAAGACTTACAGAGGAGAATTATAAGGGTGAGCTCCTATTACTTGCCCCAGCTCCTGCCCACTTAGCAGTTTGAAAGCATGCAAATGCAAGTAGATCAATAGATACCAATTCAGTGGGAAGATAATAGCCTTCTGTGCACCTTTGATGTTTAGCCATGCTGGCCACATAACTACGGAAAATATCTTCGGACAGCTCTGGCTCCCTTAACCAGGAAACGGAGATGAGCACCGTGCCCTAGATTCGGACATGACTGAAACAGGAAAACCTTGGAGCTGAGGTGGCGCAGTGGTTAAAAGCAGCACTGCAAATTCAGCTGACTGCTAGTTCAGCAGTTCAGCTGTTCAAATCTCACCGGCTCAAGGTTGACTCAGCCTTCCATCCCTCTGAGGTGGGTAAAATGAGGACCCAGATTGTTGGGGGCAATATGCTGAACTTTGTAAACCGCTTAGAGGGTGGTAAAGCACTATGAAGCGGCATATAAGTCTAAGTGCTATTGCTAGTGCTATTGCTATTTACCTTTTAAATCTAAAATAAGTGTTGCTTATCCTAAGCTAGACAATGCACTCTTTTTCTTTCTCTTTATTATTGTATGTGATCTTCTACAGGTTCTTCCTCGACAAACCTGTGGCCTTTTTACTCATACAATTTTCTACAAAGAGTATCCTGGTGGTCCAAAAGAACTAAACAAAAGTATACAGGGCGGGGAATTATTTTTCACAGTAGTTCTCAATCCAGTAAGTAGTTTTTGAATTATTTGAACAAAGACAATTGATGAGCATACCTTTAAAAATATTGACTAATAGCATTGTTTTACTCTTTTTCTTTATTTATATTGATGACGTATTCACTAATACTTGTAAATGTTTTACAAAATGTAATAATTTTGAATAATCTCCATAATTTCTTAATAATTATCCTTACTGATCTTGTTACACTAGGCCAATGATGTTAGCATATCATTTTGGAACAATAAACACGGTTGAAATGACACTAAATGGTTTCAGGAAAACCAGCCATCACTCTTCTACAAACTCCAGGTTATAAATAAATTATTTTAATTACATGGAATACCAAATACCAAATAAGTAAAGTACAAAATAAAGAGCTGCTGCATGGTCACTCATACTCTGATTTTCCTTCCTCCTTCTATATAGATCTATACAGATATAGATCAAACTAATTTAAATCAACATATAAGCATGTTCTTATATTTTTACAAATAGGCCCTGTTTGCACAACACATTTTGCTGGATAAAGGAAAAACCAACTGTTCTGAAGGTTTTGAAACTCTAGGGAACAATCTTAGGCTCCATTTGGAAAGGAAGGTCAAATGGCCAAACTATGTATGCTTATTTATTTGTTTGTTATTTTTAATCAAGAGTTGAAGGGAGAAAATATAACATTGAGCCTTCCAATTGCTCTACAGAAAAAGTTTGTAAATTCTGTTTTTGTAAATTCACTGAAATGCTGAAACTAATGAAGTTATAACATCATTATAAACATTTTAATGAACTGAAACTGGAAAACTACTAAACATTTCTTTTCATTCAAACATCAGGCTACAAATTAATGTAATAAGGGAAATATTTTAATGCTATTTCTGTTAAGTAAGCAACCTGGAATAATTTCATGCATTCACATCAATATTATTATATCTCCCTGACTGTGTCTTCAATGTTCATATATTATTACAAGATGGTATAAAATATCCTTTTCATGTCTGCAACAACATATATATATATATATATATATATATATATATATATATATATATATATATATATATATATATATATATATATATATATATATATATATATATATATATATATAGTACATATACACATAGTATATACACACACACACATATACATATGCATACTTACATATACATATACATGCACACACACACACAAATTAAATGTCTGCTGCAGGGGTCATGAAATCATGGTCGAGTAGCATTCAGGTATCAAGGATATGAGCTGCGGTGGTGCAGTGGTTAGAATGCAGTACTGCAGGCTACTTCTACTGACTGCTGGCTGCCTACGATTTGATAGTTCAAATCTCACCAGGCTCAAGGTTGACTCAGCTTTCCATTCTTCCGAGGTAGGTAAAATGAGGACCCAAATTGTTGGGGGCAATATGCTGACTCTGTAAACCGCTTACAGAGGGCTGTAAAGCACTGTGAAGCAGCATATAAGTCTAAGTGATATTGCTATATGGCTAATTGTACAATTCTGCTCCAGGGTTATTGAATATGCTCTACTTCTAAAAAAAAAAAGCTTAATGAAAATAAGAATCCAGTTCAGGTAAGCAGGCAGGAAGCAGTGTGGTTCCCTTTTCCAAGCCACCGATCACCACCGGGATTCCCACATGTTAGAAATTACTGATATGTAGATTTGTAGGAACAAATGTAACATTTAGAAATATTAGCAGCTTTTGTAGGTAGTATCTTCTAGTCTGAATATTATACCCATTATGAGCTGAAATGAACAGAATTACTTTTTTAATATTCATTCTACATAAAACAACTATTGTTTATTCACCTTTTATATTTTAAGAATAAATGTATTAGATGTACAGTATTTCAAGGTGGGAAATGGAACCTAATTTTAGACACACAGAATTGTATAAAACTTGATAGTGAACTGAAATGTCTGTGCCATTAGGACAAAAGTGGCATTCAAGGACACAAGAAGGTATTCATATAATCAGAAGAGGTGTCAAGTTTCTTGGTTTTTTTTCAGTATATCCAAATGATATAAAGTATATATTACTATTTGTGAACATTTCATTTTTCTTAAGCACTATAACTTCCAAATTATTCAGACTAAGGAATCTAAGGCCTATTGAGAAAACCATTCTTTGCTAACTCTATTTACTGGAAACGGAAGAGCTTTGGTGTTAAAATAGTTCATCTAGCAAATTCCTAATATGTGCACATTTATGTGGAATTGGTTTATGCTCCCCATATTGCTGGCTGATAGTAGCTATAAAATTATTCTGGCAGCAAAGCCCATTGTGTTCATAAAGCATGCAGGCTGTTTAAATTCCATCAGATTATATAAAGGGCATTGGGAGTTCATAACACATCAACTTTTAATACTAGCTATCTCTATGAAAAGTATGATCTACCCATGGTAGACCTGACAAAGCAATCAATGCCAGGGGACATATTAATTCACAAAGTGGAAAAAAGAAGCGCTTTCCCATTGCTGATGCTGTTTAAGGAGGGGGCATGTTAAAAAAAATGTAGGTTTGTTCCATCCTTGATGAAAATTTTCACCTAGATTACCATAAGTGTATATTACAGACCACCTTATCCAAACAGAGGAAATAGATGAATTTTTTTTGCCAATTAGTTAGCTAAGGTGTGCAGGAAACTCACTGTCAGACTGGCCATAACTGAAACCTCTAAATAGAAACAATCCTTGACTCCATTTGTTGAGAAAGATATAGTTTTATTCAGTGGTGGGATTCAAATTTTTTTACTGCCGGTTCTGTGGGCGTGGCTTGGTGGGCATGGCAGGGGAAGGATACTGTAAAATCTCCATTCCCACACCACTCCAGGGGAAGGATACTGCAAAATCTCCATTCCCTCCCTACTCCAGGGGAAGGTTACTGCAAAATCCCCATTTCCTCCCGATCAGCTGGGACTCGGGAGGAAGAGAATAGATGGGGTTGGGGCCAGTCAGAGGTGGTATTTACCAGTTCTCCGAACTACTCAAAATTTCCGCTACCGGTTCTCCGAACTACTCAAAATTTCCACTACCAGTTGTCCAGAACTGGTCAGAACCTGCTGAAACTCACCTCTGGTTTTATTAGAGGTCAAGTGTATTGCAGTATTGCATAGCCAGAACCGAGAATTGTGCACCCAAATGCCTAAGTTCTACTTTTCCTTCCTTCAACTGTCCCTCGCTGCCCACCCTACTGTAACCAATCAAGTCTATTAAAGATGTTTTCATAAGGATCAATCCAAGCGCAGCTTGGTATGTGGCTCCCTCCTTTTTCCTGCTGGGTGACTGCAGGGTAGCATGTCAAGGAGATACAGTCTCTACTTTCAATTCCCTAAGCATCCCCGTCCTCATCCTCTCCCCTCACAGTTCATGGCAGTCTGTCACCACATAACAGTGAAGCACAACAGGCATAAGGTGA